>WNWK01002175.1:82500-200000 GCA_009830355.1 Cherax destructor
TGTGTCATCTACAATATCACTGTACAACGTCACTATACAACTGATGTGTCATCTACTGTTTCATTGTACAACGTCAATATACAACTGATGTGTCATCTACTGTTTCACTGTACAACGTCACTATACAACTGATGTGTCATCTACTGTTTCATTGTACAACGTCAGTATACAACTGATGTGTCATCTACTGTATCACTGTACAACGTCACTATACAACTGATGTGTCATCTACTGTATCACTGTATCGCCACACAGTGGCTTCTTCAGTCCATACAAAGGAGAATCGTGAAGAACAGGAGGAGTTTGGACTGACAACATCGACTCAAGGCTGAGGGACTGACCACCTCAAGCTCCTCCTGATCTTCACCATTCTCCTTTGTATGGACTGATGAAGCCACTGTGTGGCGAAACGTTTCCTCAATAAAGATACCCAAGTGTTGCATATGTGTCTAATTTACCAACTCGTCGGTTCTCTGAACCATTCATTTATATACAACTTCATCTTAAGTGCCACAGCCATCCTTCAAGCTTCCACCTTGAGGAGCCAAAGGTTCAGTGTGGGCGCATAGTACTCCAGTACCGGTCTTACAAACACTCTTGTACACTAATTGGAAAGCCTGCTTGTTAACGTTGAGTGGCTAAGAGGGTTTAAAGCCTATCTACCAGACGAGGGATTAGAGTTAATTCTCAGTGTATAGACACTGAAAGACATACAGGAAATGTGTCATACAAGAGATGTATAACGTTCAGTATTTCGGTGTAAGTAACCGTGGTGTTCCGTGTTCACCTTGCTCAAGGCTACTCTTACATGTGCCAGCCTTGCAGTGAAAATGCTCTGAATGTACAGATAATTTTCACTGCTCGTACAGGCTCAGTCAAGCACCTAAATTGCTGGGAACGTTTGAAGACTCTTCACCTGCACTCCGTGGAACGTAAGCGAGAAAGATACATCATAATTTTCACCTGGAAAATCTTAGAACTGATCCCGGATATCTGAACACAGAAAATCACTTCCTACGACAGCTAAAAGCTAGGCAAACAGTGGCAATTACCTGTTGACGAAAAGCCACGAGTACACTAAGACATAACACAACAAGTGAAAGGGGTCCAAGACTTTTCAACAGCCTCCCATCATAGATGAGGAGGGAGTAACAACAGACCCCTGGCCATCTTCAAGCGTGAAGCTGGATTAACTCTTAATTAAGTAAATGTCTGATCAGCCAGGCTGTGGGGTCTACGCTGGGTTGCGTACGGCAAGCAATAACAGCATGGTTGATTGAGTCTTGATCTACAAGAAGGCCTGGTCTGGGACCGGGACGCGGGGGCGTTGACCCCACGAAAATATCCTTCATTCAAATATGCTTTTCAGGTATACTGCCCATGTTATTATCTGTATGCACGCCTTGACGCCTCATAAAACCTCATAGCACCTCATGGGGAAAGGGATGGAGTGGTTTACTCTTCCCTGTCTAATGTGTGTGTGTGTGTGCGTGTGTGTGCGTGTGTGTGTGTGTGTGTGTGTGTGTGTGTGTGTGTGTGTGTGTGTGTGTGGAGAGGGAGGAGGGGGAGGGCGGGGTGTCCTTGGCCAGAGCAGAGTCGGGTCACCTGCCTTCCAGCAGTCCAGCCCACGAGCCTAGTCCGCCCTGTGGAACCTGGCTCAAGGTCTCCCTGACCGCAGCCACCCCCCAACCCCCTCCTTCAACAACCCCTCACTTCTCTCCTTCCCTCACTTCTTCACCAGTCATTCACCAACAACTTCTTCAAACACTTAGTGGAACCCTTTTTCAATTACCTGAAGAGAGAGAGAGAGAGAGAGAGAGAGAGAGAGAGAGAGAGAGAGAGAGAGAGAGAGAGAGAGAGAGAGAGAGAGAGAGAGAGAGAGAGATATTAAGACCCCCCTCTTATACTTGTTGCCAGTCATGTGGTGGCAGCAAAACAAGAGAGACAGAAAAGGGCACTCGAGCAGGCAACCCACAAGCAAAAAGAAAACTTCCGCGAGGGATGTCCTCCAACGACAAGTGTACACACCATACACACACACAGCTGGCACCTGCACCACCTGTACTACCAGCAGTAATGTCCTCCAACAAGAAGACTGTACATGGCACCCTGGTGTCACCTTGACTTATCATATAGGTTAATATACTATCTCTATCTTCATCAACAAGTGGACAATGAAGCACATAAGTGTTCAAGGAAGTGACCGTAAGAGTGCCAACATACCTTGCACTTAGTTTGACTATCAGTCTGTGTGTCTGTCACTGCCAGAAGTACTTGTAACCAAGGCTGAGTCTGTCTACTACAACAGTCAGTTTTCATATTGCAAGTTGTTCCATAAACATGCTTATCTACGTTCGTGTTATCATAGTGAGTTATACATCTACTCAGGCTTCTAACTGCCTCCCTTCGTTATTAAACTTAACTTTCTAATAACATTATTTATCCAGGTTGATATAAACAAAGCAAGGCTGAATTCCATCTCTTCCATCAACTCAATTTCTCTGCGTAGTTTATTAACCTTATCGTGAAGTAACAAGTGTATTATATAAGGCGAAATCCAGGAGAAGTGAACGATAAAAGAAGGAAACCCAGTGGCTATCGGTCATTCAACAGCTGCTGTTGTGCCATACACGTGGAGACACCAGCAGTGAGTCTCCCTCAGAGTGCAGGCTCTGTGCTGCCCACCTCCAGGACTCGAGTCCTGCTACAACGTTTCCCCTCGATCCCTTCAGAAATGTTTCATGTGGTTACCAATGTTATTTTTATATGAGAGAGAGAGAGAGAGAGAGAGAGAGAGAGAGAGAGAGAGAGAGAGAGAGAGAGAGAGAGAGAGAGAGAGAGAGGGAGAGAGGGGGCAGGGGGTCACGACAAGTAAATAAGGACGTTTAGTGAAGAAAAGAACAAAGAGCGGATGAGGGCGTTGGCTGAAGTGACAGTGATGGTGACAGTGGTGGTGAGTGATGGTGACAATGATGGTGTTAGTGATGGTGATAGTGATGGTGACAGTGATGGTGACTGATGACAGTAACAGTGGTGAGTGATGGTGAAAGTGATGGTAACTGATGATGAGTGGTGACAGTGATGACAGTAATGGTGACAATGATGACAGTGATGGTGACAGTGACAGTATTAGTGGATGGTAGTAGCTAGTTTATTGTATACCACATATCCATCGTGTGGATGGTAGTGCAAGAGCATATGGATACACAAAAGGTCAAGGAACTAGGGCCACAAATGGTCAAGGAACTAGGGCCACAAAAGGTCAAGGAAATAGGGCCACAAAAGGTCAAGGAACTAGGGCCACAAAAGGTCAAGGAACTAGGGCCACAAAACGTCAAGGAACTATTGCCACAAAAGGTCAAGGAACTAGGGCCACAAAAGGTCAAGGAACTAGGGCCACAAAAGGTCAAGGAACTAGGGCCACAAAAGGTCAAGGAACTAGGGCCACAAAAGGTCAGAGAACTAGGGCCACAAAAGGTCAAGGAACTAGGGCCACAAAAGGTCAAGGAACTAGGGCCACAAAAGGTCAAAGAACTAGGGCCACAAAAGGTCAAGGAACTAGGGCCACAAAAGGTCAAGGAACTAGGGCCACAAAAGGTCAAGGAACTAGGGCCACAAAAGATCAAAGAACTAGGGCCACAAAAGGTCAAGGAACTAGGGCCACAAAAGGTCAAGGAACTAGGGCCACAAAAGGGTAAACTGGAATACATTTGGATGTATATACACAAGTGTCTTTATCTGTTGTCGTGGTGAGAGACGCTGTGCTTCCTCAGGAAACTGACCCAACTTTGTGCTTCCTACCACCAGGACCACCCCAGTATCCTCCCTCACCCAGGGTGTGTCACCCCCACCACCACCAGGACCACCCCAGTATCCTCCCTCACCCAGGGTGTGTCACCCCCACCACCACCAGGACCACCCCAGTATCCTCCCTCACCCAGGGTGTGTCACCCCCACCACCACCAGGACCACCACAGTATCCTCCCTCACCCAGGGTGTGTCACCCCACCACCACCAGGATCACCCCAGTATCCTCCCTCACCCAGGGTGTGTCACCCCACCACCAGCAGGACCACCCCAGTATCCTCCCTCACCCAGGGTGTGTCACCCCCACCACCAGCAGGACCACCCCAGTATCCTCCCTCACCTAGGGTGTGTCACCCCCACCACCAGCAGGACCACCCCAGTATCCTCCCTCACCCAGGGTGTGTCACCCCCACCACCACCAGGACCACCCCAGTATCCTCCCTCACCCAGGGTGTGTCACCCACACCACCACCAGGACCACCCTAGTATCCTCCCTCACCCAGGGTGTGTCACCCCCCACCACCACCAGGACCACCCCAGTATCCTCCCTCACCCAGGGTGTGTCACCCCCACCACCACCAGGACCACCCCAGTATCCTCCCTCACCCAGGGTGTGTCACCCCACCACCACCAGGACCACCCCAGTATCCTCCCTCACCCAGGGTTTGTCACCCACACCACCAGCAGAACCACCCCAGTATCATCCCTCACCCAGGGTGTGTCACCCCCACCACCACCAGGACCACCCCAGTATCCTCCCTCACCCAGGGTGTGTCACCCCCACCACCACCAGGATCACCTCAGTATCCTCCCTCACCCAGGGTGTGTCACCCCCACCACCAACAGGATCACCCCAGTATCCTCCCTCACACAGGGTGTGTCACCCCCACCACCACCAGGATCACCCCAGTATCCTCCCTCACCCAGGGTGTGTCACCCACACCACTACCAGGATCAACAAATTTGATCAGGAACGTCATGAGGCTGGCGAGATATTTTGCCAAAATGGAGAAAAAAAATTCACTTTCTGGAAACCTGGACCAGAGTACGTCATTGAAGCACTCAAGTGTCAGTGAAGCACTCAAGTGTCAGTGAAGCACTCAAGGTGTCAGTGAAGCACTCAAGGTGTCAGTGAAGCACTCAAGGTGTCAGTGAAGCACTCAAGGAGTCAGTGAAGCACTCAAGTGTCAGTGAAGCACTCAAGCGTCAGTGAGGCACTCAAGGAGTCAGTGAAGCACTCAAGTGTCAGTGAAGCACTCAAGGAGTCAGTGAAGCACTCAAGTGTCAGTGAAGCACTCAAGTGTCAGTGAAGCACTCAAGGAGTCAGTGAAGCACTCAAGTGTCAGTGAAGCACTCAAGGTGTCAATGAGGCACTCAAGCGTCAGTGAAGCACTCAAGGAGTCAGTGAAGCACTCAAGTGTCAATGAAGCACTCAAGGAGTCAGTGAAGCACTCAAGAGTCAGTGAAGCACTCAAGAGTGAGTGAAGCACTCAAGAGTCAGTGAAGCACTCAAGAGTCAGTGAAGCACTCAGGTGTCAGTGAAGCACTCAAGTGTCAGTGAAGCACTCAAGGAGTCAGTGAAGCACTCAGGTGTCAGTGAAGCATTCAAGGAGTCAGTGAAGCACTCAGGTGTCAGTGAAGCATTCAAGGAGTCAGTGAAGCACTCAAGTGTCAGTGAAGCACTCAGGTGTCAGTGAAGCACTCAAGTGTCAGTGAAGCACTCAGGTGTCAGTGAAGCACTCAGGTGTCAGTGAAGCACTCAGGTGTCAGTGAAACACTCAAGTGTCAGTGAAGCATTCAAGGTGTCAGTGAAGCACTCAAGTGTCAGTGAAGCACTTAGGTGTCAGTGAAGCACTCAAGTGTCAGTGAAGCACTCAGGTGTCAGTGAAGCACTCAGGTGTCAGTGAAGCACTCAAGTGTCAGTGAAGCATTCAAGGTGTCAGTGAAGCACTCAAGTGTCAGTGAAGCACTCAGGTGTCAGTGAAGGACTCAGGTGTCAGTGAAGCACTCAAGTGTCAGTGAAGCACTCAAGGTGTGTCAGTGAAGCACTCAGGTGTCAGTGAAGCACTCAAGTGTCAGTGAAGCATTCAAGGTGTGTCAGTGAAGCACTCAAGTGTCAGTGAAGTACTCAAGGTGTCAGTGAAGTACTCAAGGTGTGTCAGCAAAGCACTGAAGGTGTGTCAGTGAAGCACTGAAGGTGTGTCAGTGAAGCACTCAATATCTTGCAGTGAAGCAAGCAAGGTCTTGCAAGGAGCTCAAGATGTTGCAGCAGCAACAAATTGCCTCTTCATCTTCAACCTTGCAGGAAGCTTCAGCTCTCCTCAACCCTCAGACATAATAATGAGTTTTTCCAAGTAGAGTAGGTGGTGACCTGGGGTCATCAGCATGTAGGTGGTGACCTAGGGGTCAGCAGCATGTAGGTGGTGACCTAGGGGTCAGCAGCATGTAGGTGGTGACCTGGGGTCATCAGCATGTAGGTGGTGACCTAGGGGTCAGCAGCATGTAGGTGGTGACCTAGGGGTCAGCAGCATGTAGATGGTGACCTAGGGGTCATCAGCATGTAGGTGGTGACCTAGGGGTCAGCAGCATGTAGGTGGTGACCTGAGGGTCAGCAGCATGTAGATGGTGACCTGAGGGTCAGCAGCATGTAGGTGGTGACCTGAGGGTCAGCAGCATGTAGGTGGTGACCTGGGGTCAGCATGTAGTAGGTGGTGACCTGGAAGTCAGCAACATGTACTTGGTGACCTAGAGGCACCAAGCACGTCCACTCTAACAATCATTAAACTTGTCAAGCAACGTCGTATCTCACCTAGTAACAGGTATCCCAGTAACAGGTATCCCAGTAACAGGTATCCTAGTAACAGGAATCCTAGTAAGAGTAACGGGTATCCTTTCTTAATGCTAAGAGTAAATATTTATAAACACTGTACTGAACATTACAGGTGGCACCCACTGTACTGAATATTGCAGGTGGTAACCACTGTACAGAACATTACAGGTGGCAGCCACTGTATTGAACATTACAGGTGACAGCCACTGTATTGAACATTACAGGTGGCAACCCAGTACCAGCTGGTCAACGGACGAGTTTAAATCATAATACATGTAGTATTATTATTAAAACTTAACTCACCATGGGGTAACTGCAGTAACATACTCCAACATTAACCTAACATTCATTGAGCTATTAACTACATAAGCCAAGGAATAGTAACATATTAACTCTTATAGAACAGTATAATGAATTGGAAAGTTTAAAATGATGTTCCTTCGCTCAAGGCAACTCACTAAGATCACCAGCCTTCAAAATTATTATTATTATTATTAATTGCAAAAATGGGAAGTAATGAGGTGTGAGAAAAGTAGCATCACGGCGGGTGTCTTGATGCTACTGAAGCCTTCATGAAGGACGAGACTGCCAGAGGAGAAAGAACAGGACGTGGTTAGGAAGTAATGACGTGTGTTAAGGGTGAGTGTGAGGTTGCTTGGAGGGTGAGTGTGAGGTTGCTTGGAGGGTGAGTGTGAGGTTGCTTGGAGGGTGAGTGTGAGGTTGCTTGGAGGGTGAGTGTGAGGCTGCTTGGAGGGTGAGTGTGAGGTTGCTTGGAGGGTGAGTGTGAGGTTGCTTGGAGGGTGAGTGTGAGGCTGCTTGGAGGGTGAGTGTGAGGTTGCTTGGAGGGTGAGTGTGAGGTTGCTTGGAGGGTGAGTGTGAGGTTGCTTGGAGGGTGAGTGTGAGGTTGCTTGAGGGTGAGTGTGAAGTTGCTTGGAGGGTGAGTGTGAGGTTGCTTGAGGGTGAGTGTGAGGTTGCTTGAGGGTGAGTGTGAGGTTGCTTGGAGGGTGAGTGTGAGGCTGCTTGAGGGTGAATGTGAGGCTGCTTGGGGGGTGAGTGTAAGGTTGCTTGAGGGTGAGTGTGAGGCTGCTTGGAGGGTGAGTGTGAGGTTGCTTGGAGGGTGAGTGTGAGGCTGCTTGGAGGGTGAGTGTAAGGCTGCTTGGAGGGTGAGTGTGAGGTTGCTTGGAGGGTGAGTGTGAGGTTGCTTGGAGGGTGAGTGTGAGGTTGCTTGGGGGGTGAGTGTGAGGCTGCTTGAGGATGAGTGTAAGGTTGCTTGGAGGGTGAGTGTGAGGTTGCTTGGAGGGTGAGTGTAAGGTTGCTTGGAGGGTGAGTGTGAGGTTGCTTGGAGGGTGAGTGTGAGGATGCTTGGAGGGTGAGTGTGAGGTTGCTTGGAGGGTGAGTGTGAGGTTGCTTGGAGGGTGAGTGTGAGGCTGCTTGGAGGGTGAGTGTGAGGTTGCTTGGAGGGTGAGTGTAAGGTTGCTTGGAGGGTGAGTGTAAGGTTGCTTGAGGGTGAGTGTGAGGTTGCTTGGAGGGTGAGTGTGAGGTTGCTTGAGGATGAGTGTGAGGTTGCTTGAGGGTGAGTGTGAGGCTGCTTGGGGGGTGAGTGTGAGGTTGCTTGAGGGTGAGTGTGAGGCTGCTTGAGGGTGAGTGTGAGGTTGCTTGGAGGGTGAGGTGAGGCTGCTTGGAGGGTGAGTGTGAGGCTGCTTGAGGGTGAGTGTGAGGTTGCTTGAGGGTGAGTGTGATGATGCTTGAGGGTGAGTGTGAGGTTGCTTGAGGGTGAGTGTGAGGCTGCTTGGGGGGTGAGTGTGAGGCTGCTTGGGTGAGTGGAGGTTGCTTGAGGTGAGTGAGTTGCTTGGAGGATGAGTGTAAGGCTGCTTGGAGGGTGAGTGTAAGGTTGCTGAGATGATGGCTGAGGGTGAGTGTAAGGCTGCTTGAGGGTGAGGTGGTGCTTGGAGGGTGAGTGGAGGTTGCTTGAGGGTGAGTGTGAGGTTGCTTGAGGGTGAGTGTAAGGTTGCTTGAGGGTGAGTGTAAGGTTGCTTGAGGTGAGTGAAGGTTGCTTGGAGGGTGAGTGTGAGGTTGCTTGGAGGGTGAGTGTAAGGTTGCTTTGAGGGTGAGTGTGAGGTTGCTTGGAGGGTGAGTGTAAGGTTGCTTGGAGGGTGAGTGTAAGGTTGCTTGGAGGATGAGTGTGAGGTTGCTTGGAGGATGAGTGTAAGGCTGCTTGGAGGGTGAGTGTAAGGCTGCTTGGAGGGTGAGTGTAAGGTTGCTTGGAGGGTGAGTGTAAGGTTGCTTGGAGGATGAGTGTATGGCTGCTTGGAGGGTGAGTGTGAGGCTGCTTGGAGGGTGAGTGTGAGGTTGCTTGGAGGATGAGTGTAAGGCTGCTTGGAGGGTGAGTGTAAGGTTGCTTGGAGGGTGAATGTGAGGTTGCTTGGAGGGTGAGTGTGAGGCTGCTTGGAGAGTGAGTGTGAGGCTGCTTGGAGGGTGAGTGTGAGGCTGCTTGGAGGGTGAGTGTGAGGTTGCTTGGAGGGTGAGTGTGAGGTTGCTTGGAGGGTGAGTGTGAGGTTGCTTGGAGGGTGAGTGTGAGGTTGCTTGGAGGGTGAGTGTGAGGTTGCTTGGAGGGTGAGTGTGAGGTTGCTTGGAGGGTGAGTGTGAGGTTGCTTGGAGGGTGAGTGTGAGGTTGCTTGGAGGGTGAGGTGAGGTTGCTTGAGGGTGAGTGTGAGGCTGCTTGGAGGGTGAGTGTGAGGCTGCTTGAGGGTGAGTGTGAGGTTGCTTGAGGGTGAGTGTGAGGTTGCTTGGAGGGTGAGTGTGAGGTTGCTTGGAGGGTGAGTGTGAGGTTGCTTGGAGGGTGAGTGTGAGGTTGCTTGGAGGGTGAGTGTGAGGTTGGTTGCAGGTAATATCTTGCAGTGAGTCAACACCACATGGGACACTCACCAACCACTGTCTCCATCACCTTCCTTCACACGCCACAACATCTAACAACACCTGCAACAATAACACTAGAGTGTGTTTGGGTTCGCCCTGGACCACTAGCAAGTCGTAAGTGGCATCACACACTCCTCCAACAACAACTGTAATGTTATCCGGTGTCGTCTTCAATCTGTGGGTCATTTGTGAACACATGTACACTGCCATCACTCCAGCAACATCACGTGCACACACACACTGCTGCAAGTTCTTCACACACGTCGCACCTTGACCTGTCTATTGCAAGACTCTCAATTACGCTTCCCTGGACACACCTTGCTGCAACAATTCCAAGCACATTTACTTGTAAAAATGCTGCCAAAATTCTAAACTCGTCTTCAATGACACAACGACAAATATTCGACAAATATTCCATTCTCGTTCTCTGAAGACTACTGCAGGAATTACAAACAGGTCTTCTTGGACATTAACTTAGGCGGCACAACAACGCTACTTGCGAAGAAATGATTTCATGAACAATAACCAGCACGGATTTAGTGATAGAAAATGTTTGTCTTATAAATCTGCTGAGTTCTTTGACAAAGTAAGAGAAGTGAGGCAGGAGAAAGAGAGAGAGAGAGAGAGAGAGAGAGAGAGAGAGAGAGAGAGAGAGAGAGAGAGAGAGAGAGAGAGAGAGAGAGTGAGGACGACACAGAGACGTGGATACAAACAAGAGAAGGATGGAATAACAGAGAATATGCTACAGTGGATCAAAGACTGCCCTAGTTTAAAGAACATATATGTGAGGGCTCACGAGGCTATGAGGTAGTAAACCCAGCAAGTGCAATGAGGCAGGGCCAGGAGCTGAGACTATCCTATCAATTACTCAGCTAACTTAATATTCAAACGTTGTCACTATAAAATGTCACATAAGGATCCTGTTCCTCATCCTCATATCAGACATAGACAGAGATGTAATCCACAGCACCGTGTCATCCTTTGCAGACGATACTAGGATCTGAATGAGACTGTCATCTATTGAGGACACAGTTAATCTCCAAGAAGATATAAACCAAGTTTTCCAATGGGCAACGGAAAACAATATGATGTTCAATGAAGACAAATTCCAACTACTCCGTTATGGAAAACTGGAGGAAATAATAACTAGAACTGAGTATATTACAAACTCTGATTACACAATAGAGCGGAGAAGTAACGTGAAGGACCTGGGAGTGGTAATGTCTGAGGATCTCACTTTCAAGGATCACACCAGTGCCACGATCACAACAGTGTCATGATCACAACTGCAAAGTAAATGATAGGATGGATAATGAGAACGTTCAAAACAAGAGATGCCAAGCCAATGATTATCCCTTTTAATTCACTTGTTCTCTATAGGCTGGAATATTGCTGTACATTAACATCTCCGTTCAAAGCAGGTGAAATTGCAGATCTATAAAGTGTACAGAGAACCTTTACTGCACATATATGTTCCATCAAACACCTTAACTACTGGGAAAGCTTGGAAGCACTTGGCTTGTACTAGTTGGAACGCAGGCGAGAGAGATATATCATAATCTACACTTGGAAAATCCTAGAAGGAATAGTCACGAATCTGCACACAGAAATCACTTCCTACGAAAGTAAAAGACTGGGCAGGCGGTGCAAAATACCCTCAATGAAAAGTAGGGGCACCATTTGTACACCATAAGTGTCCGGGGCCCAAGACTGTTCAACAGCCTCCCACCATGCATAAGGGGAATTACCAATACACCCCTGGCTGCTTCAAGAGGGAGTTGGACAGATACTTAAAAGTCGGTGCCGGATCAGCCGGGCTGTGGTTCGTAGGTTGGACTACGTGCGGCCAGCAGCAACAGCCTGGATGATCAGGCCCTGATCCACTGGGAGGCCTGGTCGTGGACCGGGCCGCGGGGGCGTTGATCCCCGGAATACCCTCCAGGTAGGGAGACATCTGTGTCCACTTACCTAACATTTTGTCAGTAAATCTAACCCCATTATTAGTAATATTCTCAGCATTTTCGGAGACACTCAACTTTTAAATCATCTTAAGAATTCCAGGTTTTCGCTGCCACTTACACTGTACTTCAAGGTACACATTATTATTATAATCATGGGGGAGCGCTAAGCCCGTAGGGATTATACAGCGCCTGTGGGGGGCGGGGGGTGGAAAGTATTTAGGCTCAATTCAGAGAACTGGAGCACAGATCCAATTCCCTAGATCAAGAGCCCCTCACTAGCGTCAAGAAACCTACGATCCTCGTTAAAGGATGTAGAATGTACTCATCATTACTACTGTCTGGCCTCTGATGAGCCCATGAGTGTGACACCAGCAGAAGTCAGACCAGTAGCACCTTCCTTCCAGTAACCTGGGATGTGTTTCAGCTGCTCTGACAGTACTGACAGTGACCTCTCTCACACTGTAGCAACCTGGGTTGTGTTTCAGCTGCTCTGACAGTACTGACAGTGACCTCTCTCACACTGTAGCAACCTGGTTGTGTTTCAGCTGCTCTGACAGTACTGACAGTGACCCTCTCACACTGTAGCAACCTGGGTTGTGTTTCAGCTGCTCTGACAGTACTGACAGTGACCTCTCTCACACTGTAGCAACCTGGGTTGTGTTTCAGCTGCTCTGACAGTACTGACAGTCACCTCTCTCACACTGTAGCAACCTGGGTTGTGTTTCAGCTGCTCTGACAGTACTGACAGTCACCTCTCTCACACTGTAGCAACCTGGGTTGTGTTTCAGCTGCTCTGACAGTACTGACAGTCACATCTCACCACAGGAAGACTTCAAGAGCTTAAGATATCCGCTGGAGGACATAATTCTTGTGGCGGTGGTGGTAAGTCGCACACCACAGGAAGCCTTGACGAGCTGTAACAGTCAACAGACTGCGGTGACAGTGGAGGTCACGGTGACCAGGTCACACCAGAGGCAGACTTCAGAAGCAAGGGGCGTGTAGTGGTGAATGTGGTGATAGTTTCATTGGTGTCAGCGGTGGTATTTGCATACCTGTGACTGGTTTCGAGAGTTTTTTCTAAACCTAGCTGCCTGGCCTCACCCACTAACGTCCTTGATGACCACATAGTCAGCCTGGCTGCTCCTGCCAGCCACCATCACAGCCTGCCTGATCTGGCACCCCCCTACACAAACTTTCCCTCTTCCCTCTTGATGACCCTTACTGTCATAACAGTGTTCATACCAGCTGGTAGAATGATGAGGTACGGATGTTGACACAGTGTTTTCTTATTGTGTTCACAACATCCTGAAGAATGATAAGATCAACACTTCTTCAACAGTGGTACAACACCTGCGACCAGTTTTAAGAGTCTTGTCCTGTAACCTGAAGTATAACTAGACTGTGCTATCTATCGATCGCTGGATTAACACGGCTACTGTCAATTGCAGCCTGCAGGCACACTCGGCCATCACAACCTGGTTGATCAGACACTTCCTGCAAGAACTGCTCCGTTTTCCTCTTGAAAACTTATACCAATGTTCCGGTAATGGTGGTGCTAGTGGTGGAGAGCGTCACCACTGGTGGTGCTAATGGTCACCACTGGTGGTGCTAGTGGTGGAGAGCGTCACCACTGGTGGTGCTAGTGGTGGAGAGCGTCACCACCGGCGGTGGTGGTGGTGCACCTCACCATCAAGGACATCACACTTGACTCTCACAAAAACTACCTTAGATCCTGACCCATAATTCCACTCTCACAAGGTAGCCAGCGAGGCATTTCACTGCTACACTTCACACTACACCCAGAACACCTGCTACACCATACACTACACCCAGAACACCTGCTACACCATACACTACACCCAGAACACCTGCTACACCTCACACACTACACCCAGAACACATACTACACCACACACTACACCCAGAACACCTGTTACACCTCACACTACACTCAGAACACCTGCTACACCTCACACTACACCCAGAACACCTGCTACACCTCACACTACAAACAGAACACGTACTACACCTCACACTACACCAAGAACACTTGCTATATCTCACACTACACCCAGAACACCTGCTACACCTCACACTCTACACTCAGAACACCATCTACACTACACACTACACCCAGAACACCTCACACTATACCCAGAACACCTGCTACACCACACACTACACCTGCTACACCTCACACTACACCCAGAACACCTGCTACACCTCACACTCTAATCCCAAAACACCTGCTACACCACACCCATAACATCTGCTACACCACACACTACACCCAGAACACCTGCTATACTTCATACTACACCCAGAACACCTACACCTTATACTACACCCAGAACACTTGCTAAACCTCACACTACACCCAGAACACCTGCTACACCTCACACTATACCCATAACACCTACTACATTACACACTACACCCAGAACATCTGCTACACCTCACACTACAGTCGGAATACCTGGTACATCTCTATCAATATATACTCAGAACACCTTCTACACCTCACACTACACCCAGAACACTTGGAACACCTCACACTCTACACCAGAACACCTGCTACACCTATGCATAGTTACTAGACTATGCAACATCTGCACACTGTGTGGCAGAAACATCAACACCTGCACAGTGTGTGACAGAAACATCAACACCTGTAAATTGTGACAGAAACATCAACATCTCTGCACACTCTGTGTGACAGAAACATCAACACCTGTACAGTGTGACAAAAACATAAACACCTACACACTGTGACAGAAACATCAACACCTGTACACTGTGTGACAAAAACATCAACACCTGCACAGTGACAGAAACATCAACACATGCACAGTGTGACAGAAACATCAACACATGCACAGTGTGACAGAAACATCAACATTAGTAGCAAGAAAGCAACATCTGTAGTATGTTTGTCAACAAGACAACACCGTAGTGAAACACCTGTGGTCGTGAGGGATTACCTCCCCTCCTCTCCCTCTACCCCTTCCCTCTCCCCGTCTTTCTACCCCTCCCACCCTACCTCAGCCCTTTGCCTTCTTCTCTCCCTTACTTTCTCCCTTTTTTCATCTTCCTCCTTTCTCTCTCTCTTTTCCTCCTTTTCTGTACCTCTCTGTTTTCCTTTCTTTCTTCCGTGTTCTCCCTTCCTTCCTCCCTCGTCACAGAATCTCCGATTCCAATCCTCCTACTCCTCCTCCTTCCCCTCCATTAATCACCAACTTCCCCATCCACCCTCCACTTTTACTCCACCTTCACTTCATCCTCCACCCTCACTCCAGTTCTACTCCCTCACTCCAGTTCTACACCCTCACTCCAGCTCTACACCCTCACTCCAGCTCTACACCCTCACTCCAGCTCTACACCCTCACTCCAGCTCTGCACTCTCACTCCAGCTCTACACCCTCACTCCAGCTCTACATCCTCATTCCAGGTCTACACCCTCACTCCAGTTCTACTCCCTCACTCCAGTTCTACTCCCTCACTCCAGTTCTACACCCTCACTCCACCAACCACTGCTTGACCTTGAAATGTGTAGCAGGAAGTATCTACCTTCTTAGTCTACCTTCCTAGAGTCTATTTCTGGGGTCACTGTGTCTACCTCCTGGTCATCCGTACGTCCAGTCACTGTGGGACAATGACTATGGGACAGTCACTATGGGACAATAACTATGGGACATTATCTATAGGACAGTCACTGTGGGACAATGACTGTGGGACAGTCACTATGGGACAATAACTATGGGACATTAACTATAGGACAGTCACTGTGGGACAGTCACTATGGGACAGTCACCGTGGGACAGTTACTGAGGGACAGTCACCATCCTCACTGCTCACGGAATTGACGGAGGAGGGATGGGGGGGGGGGTTGCTGCTACCGGTAGTAGTAGCGGCGGCGACGGCAGTAGGGCTAGCGTAGTAGCAGGCGGCAACGCCCGGGTGCAACACTGGGGACGGGCCTCCGCGCCAGTGACTCTAAACAACGAGTCACTTCCCCAGAAAATTGGCTTGGCCTTGGTTGTCCCCCCCATTCCCCTCCCCCAATCCACTTCCCCTCCCTTCCCCTCCACAGCCCCCCTCCCTCCACCACCACCAGCGGTCGCGCGGGGTCATCCAGTCACTGCCAGAACTGAAGCAATCACTGCCAGTAATAAAACAAGTCACTGCCCGAACTGAGGCAGTCACTGCCTTCACATACAATAAATAACAGTGTAACATCCCACAGAACTCGATCGCTAGCGCAATCAGCTCACACCGAGGTCCGTGGTTGGATCCCCGGTACGGGTGGAAACATGATGACGTGTTTCCTTAAGACACCTACTGTCCATGTTCACCTAGCAGTAAAATAGGTACCTGGGTGTTAGACGACTGGTGTGGGTCGCATCCTGGGGGACAAAACTGACCTGATTTGCAGAAAGCACTCTGCATAACAAGGGGCTTTCTATATAGTATGTCATTGATGTCAGCTATGGTCTGTATAAGTTGTATCATGTACTTGTAGAAATAAAGATTATTATTATTATTATTATTATTATTACTGAACGAGGACAAATTTCAGTTACTACGATACCTAACAAAATTGAAACCATGAAAACTGGAGCAGAGTACAAGAATGGAAACAACACTAGACTCTGTACTCGGGACCTTCAAAACACTACTATGTACTCAGGACCTTCTAAACACTAGACTCTGTACTCGGGACCTTCAAAACACTACACTATGTACTCAGGACCTTCAAAACACTACACTATGTACTCAGGGCCTTCAAAACACTATACTATGTACTCAGGACCTTCAAAACACTATACTATGTACTCAGGACCTTCTAAACACTACACTATGTACTCAGGATCTTCTAAACACTAGATTATGTACTCGGAACCTTCAAAACAATACACTATGTACTCAGGACCTTCAAAACACTATACTATGTACTCAGGACCTTTTAAACACTACACTATGTACTCAGGACCTTCTAAACACTAGATTATGTACTCAGGACCTTCTAAACACTAGGCTCTGTACTCGGGACCTTCAAAACACTACTATGTACTCAGGACCTTCAAAACACTACACTGTGTACTCAGGACCTTCTAAACACTAGACTCTGTACTCGGGACCTTCTAAACACTAGACTCTGTACTCGGGACCTTCAAAACACTACACTATGTACTCGGGACCTTCTAAACACTAGACTCTGTACTCGGGACCTTCAAAACACTACACTATGTACTTGGGACCTTCTAAACACTAGACTCTGTACTCGGGACCTTCAAAACACTACACTATGTACTCAGGACCTTCAAAACACTACACTATGTACTCAGGACCTTCAAAACACTACACTATGTACTCAGGACCTTCAAAACACTACACTATGTACTCAGGACCTTCTAAACACTACACTATGTACTCAGGACCTTCAAAACACTACACTATGTACTCAGGACCTTCAAAACACTAGACTATGTACTCGGGACCTTCAAAACACTACACTATGTACTCAGGACCTTCAAAACACTACACTATGTACTCAGGACCTTCTAAACACTACACTATGTACTCAAGACCTTCAAAACACTACACTATGTACTCGGGACCTTCAAAACACTACACTATGTACTCAGGACCTTCAA
The DNA here is from genome assembly GCA_009830355.1 of Cherax destructor. Taxonomy (NCBI): domain Eukaryota; kingdom Metazoa; phylum Arthropoda; class Malacostraca; order Decapoda; family Parastacidae; genus Cherax; species Cherax destructor. The sequence continues at coordinate 99,669 of WNWK01002175.1, forward strand.
AACACTACACTATGTACTCAGGACCTTCAAAACACTACACTATGTACTCAGGACCTTCAAAACACTACACTATGTACTCAGAACCTTCAAAACACTACACTATGTACTCAGGACCTTCAAAACACTACACTATGTACTCAGGACCTTCAAAACACTACACTATGTACTCAGGACCTTCAAAACACTACACTATGTACTCAGGACCTTCTAAACACTACACTATGTACTCAGGACCTTCAAAACACTACACTATGTACTCAGGACCTTCTAAACACTAGACTCTGTACTCGGGACCTTCTAAACACTACACTATGTACTCGGGACCTTCTAAACACTACACTATGTACTCAAGACCTTCAAAACACTACACTATGTACTCAGGACCTTCAAAACACTACACTATGTACTCAGGACCTTCTAAACACTACACTATGTACTCAGGACCTTCAAAACACTACACTATGTACTCAGGATCTTCTAAACACTACACTATGTACTCAGGACCTTCAAAACACTACACTATGTACTCAGGACCTTCAAAACACTACACTATGTACTCAGGACCTTCAAAACACTACACTATGTACTCGGGACCTTCTAAACACTAGACTCTGTACTCGGGACCTTCTAAACACTACACTATGTACTCGGGACCTTCTAAACACTACACTATGTACTCGGAAACACTAGACTATGTACTCTAAGAGCCTCGGTTTAGGTACAGCAGACTCCATTTGCGCACTAGGCACAGAGACCTCGCAGCAGTGCCAGTATCACTGCGCACTAGGCACACAGACCTCGCAGCAGTGCCAGTATCACTGCGCACTAGGCACACAGACCTCGCAGCAGTGCCAGTATCACTGCGCACTAGGCACACAGACCTCACAGCAGTGCCAGTATCACTTGAGACTAACACCGACATTACTGGCAACGCCTGCAGTGCCTTCAACTGTGCTTCCTGGAACGCACCAAACTTCCAGAGAATACGAGAGAGAGAAACTGGTTTTATACCTGAACACTTATTTATGAGCGCAGGAGACTTGGCAGATGATGTTAAATATCTTAGGATGAAAAGCATCAGTGCAACAGGGGGGACCTAGTAAGTGTAGAGGGACCAAGACTCTTCAGCAGGATCGTCGTGTCTACGACTGACTGCGAGCATCTAAACTAGCACCAATAGCCTGACTGGCCAGGTCATTATCAACCAGGATCAGGTTATCATTAGCTAGGAACAGGTCATCATCAACCAGGACCAGTATCATCAACCAGGAGACCTGCACTGAGACCTGGCCGCGGGGTCAATGACTGCCGGAAGCATCTACGGGGAATAGGCCTACTCGGACATACAATAGGCCTAGCAGCCTCACAGCTCACTTTAAAAAAACGTGTTAGTTCCAACGTTGTCCAGAGGCGTCCACACACACACACACACACACACACACACACACACACACACCGCTGCCAGGCGTGTACCCTCGTTTTGTCTCATTTTGCTTAATCGTCCTTAAATGCACGTTTAAATAGGCTTATGACTAACCTGAACCTAACATAAAGCAGAGAGAGAGAGAGAGAGAGAGAGAGAGAGAGAGAGAGAGAGAGAGAGAGAGAGAGAGAGAGAGAGAGTGGGAGAGAGGTAGTGGCACCTAGAGTGGCACTCAGGGTGCCAGCACTTACCATTTCTCAAGCATCAGGCAGGGGTCTGCGTGACGTGGATCGACCTCTCGGGCACGGCTTAATGCCACCCTAATTACCCAATTAGAACCAATTAGCAGGTCATTTAGTGGTGCCACTTGGTCGCCAGTAAATGATAAGATCAGCTGGTATGGTGGTCAGCCGGTATGGTTGTCAGCTGGTAGTGTGGTCAGCTGGTATGGTGGTCAGCTGGTGTGTGGGACAAGTATCAGTTGGTGTGTAAGACAGGTATGAGCTGGTGTGTAGGACAGGTATGAGCTGGTATGTGGGACAGGTATGAGCCGGTGAGTAAGACAGGTATGAGCTGGTGTGTGGGTCAGGTATGAGCTGGTATGTGGGACAGGTATGAGCTGGTGTGTAAGACAGGTATGAGCTGGTGTTTGGGTCAGGTATGAGCTGGTATGTGGGACAGGTATGAGCTGGTGTGAGGGACAAGTATCAGTTTAGAGAGGCTGTGAGCACACTCTCTCAGACGTGAGAGCACAAGTGATACAAACAACAACATACTCCCCTCCACATGAAAGTTCTCGTAACTCAACTTGTCATTTCACTGCCTTGCTGCATTTGTCTTATTTTGTCTTCTGGATGATAGGTCATTTGCCATGATTGTTCCAAGGTTCTACGGGCTGGTCCGCCTGTGGTCTGCATTCTTCTGTCCACTGGAAGACTTACCTGATGTTAGTCTTTTACCGGTTTTCTACTGTGGCAACTTTCACGCTTATTTTGGTATCATCGTGGAAGGATGATACGCAGATGTGGCTGGTGTTTATAGTTGTGTGTTGTAAGGATGAGAAGCAACAAGGGTGCCAGGACTGTGCCATGTGGCACTGGGCTTTATGCTGTATTAAAATTTAGCCACTGTTAGGTTAACACTACTCTTCGGGATCCATTTGTTAGAAATTTAAATACCCATGTCTCTTCCTTTCCTGTTAGACCAACTGAGCACAATGTAGGCTATCACTCCATGGTAACATTCTTCACATGCATTTGCAACACGTGTGTAAACAATGTCTACATTGATACGTTACATGACAGAATGTGTATTAGAAGAATGAAAGTCACCTTTACGTTTAATACACATTGGATGAGTTTCCAGTGCTTTTCTACTCTCAGAGCCCGGCCTTGGGCCAGGCTCGTCTGGTGCTGTTGATGTTGAAGTGTCTGGAACCACGGATGTTGATACAGTGTTCTTTTACCTTACCTGAAATTATTCCTAAAAAAATCATATGGAGAGGAAACTGTATTCGTTAATGTTTCAATCCGTCGTGATTCATGACAGCTCTCTGATAACAGAGCGAGAAGACCAGAGGGGACAGAGAGGTGAGGTTCAACACAGGGTGGGGTTCAACACTACATTAGTCTCACACACTCATGAGCCTTGCCCCTAGTGTTCCAGCTGCCTCAGCCATACCACAACATCCCCACCCATCCCTCAACAGTTCCTTTCCCCCTCAAGTTAACACCCTCCACACAGGTAAGACCCAGGTAAACCCCCCATCCCCCAACAGTTCCTTCCCCCCTTCAGTTAACACCCTCCACACAGGTAAGACCCAGGTAACCCTCCATCCCTCAACAGTTCCTTCCTCTCCAGTTAACACCCTCCACACAGGTAAGACCCAGGTAAACCCCCATCCCCCAACAGTTCCTTACCCCCTCCAGTTAACACCCTCCACACAGGTAAGACCCAGGTAAACCCCCATCCCACAACAGTTCCTCTCCCCCTCCAGTTAACACCTTCCACACAGGTAAGACCCAGGTAAACGCCAGAGAGGACTTCCCTCACAGAGTCTTCCCAGGTCTACGAGCTGCCATCTATCAGCACCGCTCTATTAACCTCTCAGAATAACCCCAGGAGGTTGAAAACGCACAACTACCCAGGAGAGCCAAGTATAGTGGCTTATTTCCACTGGTCCCGATGTTGTCTACCCCTCAACCTGTACTCCAATTCAGACAGGCACAGTTCACGGTGACAAGAGTCCTGCTTCAGTCACTTCCCTCCAGATCTCTTCCAGTCACTTCCCTCCAGAAGCTCTCTTACAGTCACTTCCCTCCAGAGGCTCTCTTCCAGTCACTTTTCTCCAGAATCTCCCTTCCCTCCAGATCTCTTCCAGTCACTTCCCTCCAGAAGCTCTCTTCCAGTCACTTCCCTTCAGAAGCTCTCTTCCAGTCACTCCCCTCCAGAGGCTCTCTTCCAGTCACTTCCTTCCAGAGGCTCTCTTCCAGTTACTTCCCTCTAGTGGCTCTCTTCCAGTCACTTCCCTCTAGTGGCTCTCTTCCAGTCACTTCCCTCCAGAGGCTCTGTTCCAGTCACTTCCCTCCAGAGGCTCTGTTCAGTCACTTGCCTCCAGAATCTCTGTTCCGGTCACATCCCTCTAGAAGCTCCTGGGCTCACGGTGTACCCAGTACCGGGCAAGAGCTACCAGCTCTCTGACTCTCACACAGCACGTCACGTGGTGGACACAACAAGAACCGCCAGCTCTCTGACTCTCACACAGCACGTCACGTGGTGGACACAACAAGAGCCGCCAGCTCTCTGACTCTCACACAGCACGTCACGTGGTGGACACAACAAGAGCCGCCAGCTCTCTGACTCTCACACAGCACGTCACGTGGTGGACACAACAAGAGCCGCCAGCTCTCTGACTCTCACACAGCACGTCACGTGGTGGACACAACAAGAACCGCCAGCTCTTCGACTCTTATTTACCAGGTAATGCTTGGCTGCCTCCGTCCCTCCCTCCCTCCCCCCTCCCCTCCCCATCCTCTATTATTCTGGCTTCCTTTCCCCTATTCTTCCCCACCCCCCACTTCCCTCCTCTCCTGGTGTGGAAATAACCTGAACGGAGAGGAGAGGGAAGTGGGTAGTAAAAGGTAGGTGAGTGGGGGGGAGGTAGTAGGAAGGGGAGAGGAGGCGGCTAGTAGAAGGTAGGTAAGATGGGGAAGGGGAGGGGAGGGGAGGGGGAACATGACGTGGTGTTATCCAAGGTGACCCAACACAGACCATCCAAGACTGGGACCATCCCCCTTTCCCCCAACCACATTACCCTCCCCCACCCCAGGACTACCCTCCCCAGGCAACACCGACCTAATACCACCCATCAACCACCGTCCGACCCCAGCTACCACCACCCAACCACCACCTCACCCCCAATAACACCCCAACCTCTGAGAATCTAGGCCACAGGCCTATAGAGGGAAGGCCTGGATAGCCTTTGAAGGCAAGAAAAGCACTTACGATGAAATAAGTGGTGACTCCACTTGATACAGGACGCCAGAGCCGAAGAACGACTCTAATATGCCTTGTTACAGGTATGAGAATGTTACAGCCACGTCAACATCCAGCTTTCCTCTTGGAAACACTTGGTCATTCTGGCGTAATAGTAACTGCAGCTGTGCTGGAAGGAAATCTCTGAAGGTGCCGAACCCTTGGATACAAGGGCGAGATGTCGTTAGGAAGGAGTACAGGACATGTGCAGAATAACCTTTTATTGTAGCAACGTTTCGCTCTATGAAATTTAATGATAAAGGTCTACACAGAGCGAAACGTCGTCACAATCAAAGCGTGTGCTGCTGTCTTGTGATGTATAATGAACACAAGTGAATTGTTGGACTACGTCTTCCTCTCCCTACCCCTTCCTCATTCCTCTCCCTTTCTTCTCACCCCCTCCTTTCCTCATTTCCCTGCCTTTCATAGTTCTCACTCATACTCTGAAATAATCCACTCACTCTACTGAATATTCAGTCATTTAGTTTACTGATCTGAACACTGCTGCCAAGATGACCCAGTTAGGGACCCTCCTTTGCTAGCCACAAGAACTGTGTCAAAGTTGTCAGAGAACAGTGTAAATGGCCATCTCTGTGGAAAGAGGCAAGTGTAGTCCCGTGTTCACACAAACAAAAAAAAAGAGCAGAGCAGAAATAAGCAACTATAGACCAGTGAGACTTAGTCATGGATTGGGCTGCGGGGGCGTTGACCCCCGGAACACCCTCCAGGTAGACTCCAGGTAGGTACGTAGTGTCACTCTCCTGTCAATCACTAACAAAATTCTTGAAACAATGATCTCACGGCAAATGGCAGCATTTTTTGACTACCAAATGCTTCTTTGTGACCGTCAATATGGCTTCAGAAAAGGTCGCTCTGATGCTGATCTGTTAAACGTCTCCACTATGTGGCACCAGTCACTGGATGAATTTAAGATCAGCTGTGTAGTGGCACTGGACAGTAATGGCGCTTTCGACAGAGTATGGCACCAGGGACTCTTGGCAAAACTGCAAACACTAGAGGTCTCTGGCTCTACACTATGCCTTCTTAGCGATTATCTTCAAGGCAGATCTCTAAAAGTAGTTTCTAACTTCCACGGGGCACTGTGCTTGGTCTATTGTTATGGAATGTCTACTACAGCGACCTCATCAACTCATCCCAGAATTCCATGCATATACATATAACTACTCTGACATTTACTTATCCAAAAGAGGAAATGCCAGCTGGTCTCAGGTGCATCACAAGCTCACAGCTGTATCAGACTAGGAAAAAGATGGCAGGTACTTAGAAGAAAACCCAAATGATGATGGTTCTAGGCACAATAATGTTAATGTTGAAGCAGTGGTAAGAATGAATGGGAGAGTTAAAACCAGAGATGAGGTGGATATTCTAGGCGAAATCTGACTGAAAACTGATTATGAAAAACCGTGTGTAAAACTTTGCAAGCAAAGTGACCATGAAGCTAACAACACTTGCTGGACAATTAGAGACTGCAAAACTCTGCACAAGACACAAGTGTGCTCATACCCTGAGTGTGGTCCACTTTCTTGCACTGTCTGCCCTCCGTCTCATCTGTGACTTCCGGACAGGACAGAGAACAGAGCAAGGTGACTTATCTCTCGCGTGGACCCAGCTTGGACAGATCTGTCATTTCAGCAGAGCCTTCAACACCAGAGAGATGTGTGACCTTACTGTTATGTACAAGACCAATGTTGTTAAGGTGCCAAACTTGGCTTCACTTTGTGATCAGCGAGAAGACAGCTTCTACACTTCAAGACGGGCAGCAAACAGCAACTACATCTGAGATCATTCACTCCTAGAATGACCTGAGTTTGGATCATGTTCGTACAGCTTAACGACATCGAGGAAATACAGTTGACCAAGTGAAATCGCTGACCCACAGATGACTCCAGCTTCATGCTGTTCCCTAGTTATGTCTCATAACAATAAAAAGTCTTTCAAGTGAGCTGAGGTAGTAACAGTTCTCAGCTTGTAAATGAAAATATAGAAACTCTAACTTAATCTTGTAAATACCCGTGTGTGTGTGTGTGTGTGTGTGTGTGTGTGTGTGTGTGTGGAGAGAGAGAGAGAGAGAGAGAGAGAGAGAGAGAGAGAGAGAGGAGAGAGAGAGAGAGAGAGAGAGGGAGAGAGAGAGAGGGAGAGAGAGAGAGAGAGACACACAGACAGAGAGAGAGAGACAGACAGAGAAAGAGACAGACACACAGACACACACCCCATTCACACAATCAACCATTCAGAGCGCCACCCGGCCGGGTCAGCGCGCCACTTACCCCCACCTCTCCAGAAGCCCAGTTACTGGCATCACTGCTCCTGTCACTACCCTCCTGTCAAATACCCTAATTCAACTTGTTTCACCATCTGCCTCTGTTTCAGCTAAGCAACTTCTCACATTTGACGGTGGTCACAGCTCTGCTGGTCACACGGTGGTCACAGCTCTGCTGGTCACACGGTGGTCACAGCTCTGCTGGTCACACGGTGGTCACAGCTCTGCTGGTCACACGGTGGTCACAGCTCTGCTGGTCACACGGTGGTCACAGCTCTGCTGGTCACACGGTGGTCACAGCTCTGCTGGTCACACGGTGGTCACACGGTGGTCACAGCTCTGCTGGTCACACCTCTGCTGGTCATACAGTGGTCACAGCTCTGCTGGTCACACGGTGGTCACAGCTCTGCTGGTCACACGGTGGTCACACCTCTGCTGGTCACACAGTGACCTCCTTGAGAACTATTCAAAAGTCTTCAAGCAATGCGGAAGTGTTCAACGGTAGACAGCTGGAGCTTGTGTTGTGACTACCTGTTGTTTTCCTATCACTGGCTGTGACCACCTGTTGTGTTCCTATCACTGGTTGTGACCCCCTGTTGTGTTCTTGTCACTGGTTGTGACCACCTGCTGTGTTCTTATCACTGGCTGTAACCACCTGTTGTGTTTCTATCACTGGTGTGACCACCTGTTATGTTAATATCACTGTCTGTGACTACCTGTTGTGTTCCTATTACTGGTGTGACCACCTGTTGTTGATGCTGTTGTTGTTGCATTTAGTGGGGTTCCAACGCTGGCGTATGGGGTTCCAACACTGGCGTGGGGGTTCCAACACTGGCGTGGGGGTTCCAACACTGGCGTATGGGGTTCCAACACTGGCATGGGGGTTCCAACACTGGCGTGTGGGGTTCCAACACTGGCGTGGGGGGTCCATCACTGGTGATGTAAACAAGATCTGAGAATAAGAGAATAGCTCTCACCCACGCCCCTCTCATTTGATGTGCCCATCTCTCTACGTCTCTCCCCACCCACTCACCCCCCGTCCCCGGCACTCCGTGAACAACATTGCCCAAACTGTAAGTCTTGTAAAACCTCTCCACCGTACAGTGTCAACAATAGTGATAGAAAGTGACACAAGGTCATGGAAGGAGTGACACTACACAACGAGGCGAGTGGTAAGGGTGGGCAGCGGGCCAGGGGTTAGATGTCATCTGTGGCGGTGGTGGAAATATGCCGAAATGTGCTGGTTATGACGTTTTGCTTAAGCAGATGTTCCGTCTACCAGGGCCTTTATGAACCGATGAAGTCCCTGGTGGCGAAACGTCTTCACGCCGTCTTACTGATGTGTAAGAAACAACAAGCCACAATACCATGACTGAAACAATGCACAAATAACCCGCACATAAGAGATGCACATAAGTACTGCTAGGTGTCCCCTGGTTCTGCTCTATAGTGTCGTCCTACCTGCAACACTCCTGAGGGAAGGTGGTTGTCCTGGTGGCTCCATTTACCTGCAAAATACAGAACAGACACCTGTTAATACATTTGTACAGGTGTTTGTACACCAGCCACTAGAATACATCAACATAAACAAGTGTCTAACACTACATTGTCAATACGCACCAGGTGTTCGCTACTCAGATATTCAATATTACCAACACCAGTAACACTGACAATATTACCAACACCAGTAACACTGACAATATTACCAACACCAGTAACACTGACAATATTACCAACACTAGTAACACTGACAATATTACCAACACTAGTAACACTGACAATATTACCAACACTAGTAACACTGACAATATTACCAACACCAGTAACACTGACAATATTACCAACACTAGTAACACTGGCAATATTACCAACACTAGTAACACTGACAATATTACCAACACTAGTAACACTGACAATATTACCAACACTAGTAACACTGGCAATATTACCAACACTAGTAACACTGACAATATTACCAACACTAGTAACACTGACAATATTACCAACACCAGTAACACTGACAATATTACCAACACCAGTAACACTGACAATATTACCAACACTAGTAACACTGACAATATTACCAACACTAGTAACACTGACAATATTACCAACACTAGTAACACTGACAATATTACCAACACCAGTAACACTGACAATATTACCAACACTAGTAACACTGGCAATATTACCAACACTAGTAACACTGACAATATTACCAACACTAGTAACACTGACAATATTACCAACACTAGTAACACTGGCAATATTACCAACACTAGTAACACTGACAATATTACCAACACCAGTAACACTGACAATATTACCAACACCAGTAACACTGACAATATTACCAACACCAGTAACACTGACAATATTACCAACACCAGTAACACTGACAATATTACCAACACCAGTAACACTGACAATATTACCAACACCAGTAACACTGACAATATTACCAACACCAGTAACACTGACAATATTACCAACACCAGTAACACTGACAATATTACCAACACCAGTAACACTGACAATATTACCAACACCAGTAACACTGACAATATTACCAACACCAGTAACACTGTGGAAATAAATGGTATAAAATACCGACACAATGGAAAAATAAACACATAAGCAGTATAATGTGATCCTTTATTGACAACGTTTCGCCCACACAGTGGGCTTTATCGAGTCACAGAGGTAGATCTGTCTGTGACTCGATAAAGCCCACTGCGTGGGCGAAACGTTGTCAATAAAGGATCACATTATACTGCTTATGTGTTTATTTTTCCACCAGTAACACTGCCAATATTACCAACACCAGTAACACTGACAATATTACCAACACCAGTAACACTGCCAATATTACCAACACCAGTAACACTGACAATATTACCAACACCAGTAACACTGACAATATTACCAACACCAGTAACACTGCCAATATTACCAACACCAGTAACACTGACAATATTACCAACACCAGTAACACTGCCAATATTACCAACACCAGTAACACTGACAATATTACCAACACCAGTAACACTGACAATATTACCAACACCAGTAACACTGACAATATTATTAACACCAGTAACACTGACTGTTCTTTTTTATCATTATTATTATTATTATGAGGCCTCCCCTCCAGCACCCCAGCCTCCCCCAGCAGAGGTAGCGTGACCCAGGCCCAACATTACATAATAGCTCACAGCACAATCATCGTTACACTCGTGGTGTTTTCATGGCTATTATTGCAGAGTTAGCCAGGCATAGCCAGGCCTGCCAGCCTCACCCACACTCCCACTCCAGCCTCACCCACACTGCCTCCAGCCTCCCACACTCCCACTCCAGCCTCCCACACTCCCAACGTGGATTATTTCTGGTGTCTTGTTATATCTGATGGGGTTCACAAGTTTTGCTACTCCTGAAGCCAGGTTCTGTGCCAGGATTGTCTGGTGCTTGACTGTTCAACTAGACTGTTGCTCTTGACAGCTCGCTGGCCCACATATCCATCACAGCCTGGTTGATCGTATATTTTATTCCCATATCTCTCTCTCCAGTATGTTGTTATGGGAGTGTGTAGACCTGGAAGGTACCTGAGATTCTGGTCCTATATATATATATATATATATATATATATATATATATATATATATATATATATATATATATATATATATATTATGATTATCTCTCTCTCTCTCTCTCTCTCTCTCTTCTCCGCTCCAGTGAATTCCCAGTAATTTAAATGTTTTACTGACGCTATGCAGGCTGTAAATGATCTATGTATCTCTTCCAACTCTGATATCTCTCTTACCGTGAACGGGGCCGTCAACACCAAGCAAGACTCTAAACGAGAGAGCACAAGCTACTTGAAGCGCACCACCACTGCCACTATTTCTACTAATTTCGAAGTTCTCATTATCCACCCGGTCATCTTCCTGGCTATCGTGACCCCTTGCCTTATTGTGTTCTCCACTGCAAGACTTTCTGTATATCTTCTTGTAGGAACTTTAAGGAACGGATTTAGTGCTCCCCCAAACGAACGTAATAATAATAATAATAGTTGAGACGATCAAGTGAACGGCTGAGGCCACATTTACATTTAGCTAGCCAAGGTGACAACAACTCTACAGTGTAACTCGCCTCTGCATATTTTCTGGGAACAGCGTTCAGCCAACTTCATGTGTGTGGGTGTTAGAAAGCAGCAATGACCCTATCTTGAGAGTACAAGCGCCTCTCTTTAGAGTACAAGTGCCTCTATTTAGAGTACAAGTGTGTCTAGAGAATACAAGAACCAATGTTTAGAGTACAAATTTCTCGTTTATAAAGAGGACTGTCTAGAATACAAGTACCAACGTCTAGAATCATGAGAATACAAATGCCTGTATTTAGAGCACAAGTGCCAACGTCCAGACTCTGGAGAGTACAGACACCTAGAGTACAAGTGTGTCTAGGGCAAAGGAGGTTAATATATTACCAGAGTGGTGACCAAGCACATGCGGGAAACACTGAAACTGGAACGAGTATCGCTCTTGTTGTGAGACCGACCTGAAGAGTGCCAGTAAGACAAGCAACATCCTGCTGCAACACTCTTGAAACACCAAAGGAAAATGACTAGTGAATCACAGTACCCACGTCAAGTGGAACACAGTGTTGATTCTTACACTGCCGCCGCTGGCCATGTAACACTAGTGGTCAGGGCAGGGTAGAGGTGGCGGGGGTGGTGATACCAAGATGAGGGTGGTGATAGTGGGGGGGGGTGATAGCAAGATGAGGGTGGTGATAGCCAGATTGTGGGTGGTGATAGTGGCGGGGGTGGTGATAGCAAGATTGTGGTGGTAGTGAGGGAAGGTGTTTGAGAACAGGTAGTATGAAGGCCCTTGAGTGTGACCTCGCTACGTGACCTGCACCACTCACGCTGCCAACACCACCTAATCCCCCCCACTCCACTCAACACCCTCTCCTCCTTCCCCACACTACACTCCACCACATCCCCTCCACTACACTAGCCCCTCCACTATCACTCCATCCCCTCCACGTGTGACCCAATATTCAAACACCGCTGCCCTCCTAGTCAGAACCACCACTACCACAACCACTACACCACTACCACTACCACAACCACTACACCACCACCACTACCACAACTACCATCACCACCACTACACAACTACCACAATTCACCAAGACTGGGGGTCTGACAAGACTGGGGGTCTGACAAGACTGGGGGTCTGACAAGACTGGGGGTCTGACAAGACTGGGGGTCTGACAAGACTGGGGGTCTGACAAGACTGGGGGTCTGACAAGAAAGTACAAACTAACTTATCCACCGTGATTGTTTTGCATATGTGTTTACAAGATGTAAACTGGAGGACAACAGGAAAATGTGGCACACTAAGACGACAGTCACAAGGAGACAGGAAGGAGTCTGTCTCACTGACCTCACACAGTGCCACCTATCACCTGCAGTGACCCATCTACCGTCACCTGCAGCGACATCTACCGTCACCTGCAGTGACATCTACCATCACCTGCAGTGACATCTACCGTCACCTGCAGTGACATCTACCGTCACCTGCAGTGACATCTACCGTCACCTGCAGTGACATCTACCGTCACCTGCAGTGACCGTCACCTCCCTGGAGCTACAAGTCTGTCTCAGTGACCAGCACTTGTAGGAAGAAGGAAAACATTGCTTACTAACAAACACTTTCATTTTCAATCAACAAATTCCTGTATAAATAATCTTGGAAGCTACCTGTCTATAGGTCATCAATTCCTGGGTTATTATCCCTGTGGCCCGGTCCCAGGTCATGGTTAATGACCTGATCACTCAGGTGCTGGCCAAGGAACTACAGCCCAGCTAATAGGAACTAAGAAGCTTAGCAAGTCCCTTCTTAAAGACAGCAAGACGCTCCTTGTTAAGTGCGCTTATACCTGGAATAAAGCAGAGTCTCTCTCACCACACAACCTCAGTAAATGCCAGATTTGAAAATAAATCTAAATGATGCTCTGTGAAGAGAGTTGCACAGAGTTGCAAGATGTTTGTTGCGGCTCACCAGCTGAAACACTACCAAAGCACAAACTAACACGAGCTGAGGAGAACACTGTGTTCTTCCAGACAGAGCAGAGAGGAGATGTTGCTTCGACGAGGACCTGTGAGAGAGAGAGAGAGAGAGAGAGAGAGAGAAGCAGGTCCTCCAGATACGTCAGGTGACTTCTACCTGCTTACCAGGCGCGTCAGCAATCAACAAAGCCAGCAGGTAGTCTGCAGCGTGGTTACCCAATCACAACTTATAACAAGCACAGTGACAGGTGTTGGTTACCTACATACATAACCTAAAATTATAAAACAAATAATAATATTTAGCAAGAAATTTTCGTTTTAGCTATTAATAAAAAATCAACAATATTAGATAATATATATATATATATATATATATATATATATATATATATATATATATATATATATATATATATATATATATATATATATATATATATATTATCTAATATCCCACCCTGATCCACATTTATGACACTGAACTTGACTCTATGATTATTACCGACTCCGTCATCACTGAAGACTCCTTGACTTAGGCTTGCTAACAAGTGACAGTGACAGACACTCAGACTAACTGATGTTGTAGTAGCCAGACTCAGGCTTGGTAACAAGTACTTCTGACAGTGACAGACACACTCAGATGATGATCAGACTAAATGCAAAGTATGTGGTCAGTCTTATGGTCACTTTCTTGAACACTATGTACTTTACTGCCCACTTGTTGAGGAATGTAAAGATAAAACAGTATAATAACCTATGTGATAAGTCAGGGTATTCGTTTTTCAACTAACCGGCCGTAAAAAGAAAAAAAACTATTTTTTCCTTTTTAAATTTAGTAATATATACAGAAGGGGTTATTATGCCCTTGCTCTTGGCATTTTAGTCGCCTCTTGCGACACGCATGACTTACGGATGAAGAATTCTGTTCCACTTCCCCATGGAGATAAGAGGAAATAAACAAGAACAAGAACTAGTAAGAAAATGGAAGAAAACCCAGAGGGGTGTGTGTATATATATATGTTTGTACATGAATGTGTAGCGTGACCTAAGTGTAAGTAGAAGTAACAAGACATACCTGAAATCTTGCATGTTTATGAGACAAAAAAGACACCAGCAATCCTACCATCATGTAAAACAAATACAGGCTACTACCACAGGACGGTAGTACCTACCTGGGTGGTTGCTGTCTACCAACCTACTACCACAGGACGGTAGTACCTCCCTGGGTGGTTGCTGTCTACCAACCTACTACCACAGGACGGTAGTACCTCCCTGGGTTGTTGCTGTCTACCAACCTACTACCACAGGACGGTAGTACCTCCCTGGGTGGTTGCTGTCTACCAACCTACTACCACAGGACGGTAGTACCTCCCTGGGTGGTTGCTGTCTACCAACCTACTACCACAGGACGGTAGTACCTCCCTGGGTGGTTGCTGTCTACCAACCTACTACCACAGGACGGTAGTACCTACCTGGGTTGTTGCTGTCTACCAACCTACTACCACAGGATGGTAGTACCTCCCTGGGTGGTTGCTGTCTACCAACCTACTACCACAGGACGGTAGTACCTGGGTTGTTGATATCTACCAACCTACTACCACAGGACGGTAGTACCTGGGTTGTTGCTGTCTACCAACCTACTACCTCAGGACGGTAGTACCTCCCTGGGTGGTTGCTGTCTACCAACCTACTACCACAGGACGGTAGTACCTCCCTGGGTGGTTGCTGTCTACCAACCTACTACCTAGGTCAAGGTACTTTATTAATGAAAGCTTAAGACACCAGACATATTAAGAAAATATCCTAAATTTACTGGCAACAGGTAAGACAATTGTAGATATAAATACAGATGTATTCCAGTTTACTCTTTTGTGGCCCTAGTTCCTAGACTTTTTGTGGCCCTAGTTCCTAGACTTTTTGTGGCCCTAGTTCCTAGACTTTTTGTGGCCCTAGTTCCTAGACTTTTTGTGGCCCTAGTTCCTAGACTTTTTGTGGCCCTAGTTCCTAGACTTTTTGTGGCCATAGTTCCTAGACTTTTTGTGGCCCTAGTTCCTAGACTTTTTGTGGCCCTAGTTCCTAGACTTTTTGTGGCCCTAGTTCCTAGACCTTTTGTGTATCCATATGCTCTTGCACTACCATCCACAGGATGGATATGTGGTATACAATAAACTAGCCACTACCATCCACAGGATGGATATGTGGTGCACAATAAACTAGCCACTACCATCCACAGGATGGATATGTGGTACACAGTAAACTAGCCACTACCATCCACAGGATGGATATGTGGTGCACAATAAACTAGCCACTACCATCCACAGGATGGATATGTGGTACACAGTAAACTAGCCACTACCATCCACAGGATGGATATGTGGTGCACAATAAACTAGCCACTACCATCCACAGGATGGATATGTGGTGCACAATAAACTAGCTACTACCATCCACAGGATGGATATGTGGTGCACAATAAACTAGCCACTTCGGCGGCAAAATGTAAAAATCCCTGACCCTCCTTCTAACCCACCCCTGACCCACCTAACCCTCTATTACAACCCACCCCTGACCCACCTAACCCTCCATTGCAACACTCCCCTGACCCACCTAACCCTCCATTACAACCCACCCCTGACCCACCTCCTAACCCACCACTAGCACCCACTGCGCAAATCCTCCTGACCTGTCTTCTAATCTTACATGACATAAACTCTGACCTACCGCTGTGACCTCTGACCTTCCGTGACCCAACTTATGATTGCATGGCATATCCTTCTGACCTTATAAGAGCAGGCCTTGTGACCTTCCAGCCACCACCTCTGACCTTCCCTGACCCAACACTGTAACCAGTCACTCTACCAACACTGTAACCAGTCACTCTACCAACACTGTAACCAGTCACTGCCAGCATTGTCAGGAGTCACTGCCAACACTGTCACCAGTCACTGCTAACACTGTCATCAATCATTGCCAACATTGTCCTAGCTCCAGTGGCAGTAAACAATTTTCTAACGAATATCCAATCACTGTAATTAACAGTACCGTTATACTGATGTTGGTTATTAACAGAAGTGTTACGTATAATTAACAGTACTGTTAGTTATTAACTACTCTGTTCAATATTATCAATAATGCTGTTATGTTATCAACGAGTGTTCTTGCTCGCTTGTCTTAGTGTTATTTACGGTGTTATGTTTGTTATTATTAGTGTTATTACTATTACTGATGGTGATGATGTTAAAATATTGTTTAATGTTATTAATGGCGTTCTTAAGAATGGTGCTGTTACCTTAAGAATGGTGATGTTACCTTAAGAATGGTGATGTTACCTTAAGAATGGTGATGTTACCTTAAGAATGGTGCTGTTACCTTAAGAATGGTGCTGTTACCTTAAGAATGGTGATGTTACCTTAAGAATGGTGATGTTACCTTAAGAATGGTGATGTTACCTTAAGAATGGTGCTGTTACCTTAAGAATGGTGATGTTACCTTAAGAATGGTGCTGTTACCTTAAGAATGGTGCTGTTACCTTAAGAATGGTGCTGTTACCTTAAGAATGGTGCTGTTACCTTAAGAATGGTGCTGTTACCATAAGAATGGTGCTGTTACCTTAAGAATGGTGCTGTTACCTTAAGAATGGTGCTGTTACCTTAAGAATGGTGCTGTTACCTTAAGAATGGTGCTGTTACCTTAAGAATGGTGCTGTTACCTTAAGAATGGTGCTGTTACCTTAAGAATGGTGCTGTTACCTTAAGAATGGTGCTGTTACCTTAAGAATGGCGATGTTACCTTAAGAATGGTGATGTTACCTTAAGAATGGTGCTGTTACCTTAAGAATGGTGATGTTACCTTAAGAATGGTGATGTTACCTTAAGAATGGTGATGTTACCTTAAGAATGGTGCTGTTACCTATCAAGTCCCTTTTATGAAGACTTGGATAATTAACCAACAGGTGAATAATGAAGTTAATGTTAACAAGTCATGTAATATTAGGGGATCACTGGGGACTCAGGGGGTCACTGGTGACTCAGGGGGTCACTGGAGACTCAGGGGGTCACTGGTGACTCAGGGGGTCACTGGTGACTCAGGGGGTCACTGGTGACTCAAGGGGGTCACTGGTGACTCAAGGGTTCACTGGGCAGCGCTGGATGACACCCACATTCCTGTGCACCCAGTGCTTGCTCACACCTTCACTCCTGTGCACCCAGTGCTTGCTCACACCTTCACTCCTGTGCACAGTGCTTGCTCACACTTTCACTCCTGTGCACTGAGTCCTTGCCCACACTTTCACTCCTGTGCACTGAGTCCTTGCCCACACTTTCACTCCTGTGCACTGAGTGCTTGCTCACACCTTTACTCCTGTGCACAGTGCTTGCTCACACTTTCACTCCTGTGCACCCAGTACTTGCTCACACCTTCAATCGATGTTTCACCTCTTACTGCACTCCAGCCTGCCTCTCCTTGGTACAGTGTCCCACCTCTTACTGCACTCCAGCCTGCCTCTCCTTGGTACAGTGTCCCACCTCTTACTGCACTCCAGCCTGCCTCTCCTTGGTACAGTGTCCCACCTCTTACTGCACTCCAGCCTGCCTCTCCTTGGTACAGTGTCCCACCTCTTACTGCACTCCAGCCTGCCTCTCCTTGGTACAGTGTCCCACCTCTTACTGCACTCCAGCCTGTCTCTCCTTGGTACAGTGTCCTACCTCTTACTGCACTCCAGCCCTCTCTCAGCCTGCCTCTCCTTGGTACAGTGTCCTGCCTCTTACTGCACTCCAAGCCCTCTCAGCCTGCCTCTCCTTGGTACAGTGTCCTACCTCTTACTTCACTCCAGCCCTCTCTCAGCCTGCCTCTCCTTGGTACAGTGTCCTGCCTCTTAAAGCACTCCAGCCCTCTCTCAGCCTGTCTCTCCTTGGTACAGTGTCCTGCCTCTTACTGCACTCCAGCCCTCTCTCAGCCTGCCTCTCCTTGGTACAGTGTCCTGCCTCTTAAAGCACTCCAGCCCTCTCTCAGCCTACCTCTCCTTGGTACAGTATCATGCCTCTTACTGCACTCCAGCCCTCTCTCAGCCTGCCTTTCCTTGGTACAGTGTCCTACCTCTTACTGCACTCCAGCCCTCTCTCAGCCTGCCTCTCCTTGGTACAGTGTCCTACCTCTTACTGCACTCCAGCCCTCTCTCAGCCTACCTCTCCTTGGTACAGTGTCCTGCCTCTTACTGCACTCCAGCCCTCTCTCAGCCTACCTCTCCTCGGTACAGTGTCCTGCCTCTTACTGCACTCCAGCCCTCTCTCAGCCTGCCTTTCCTTGGTACAGTGTCCTACCTCTTACTGCACTCCAGCCCTCTCTCAGCCTACCTCTCCTCGGTACAGTGTCCTGCCTCTTACTGCACTCCAGCCCTCTCTCAGCCTGCAACATTGTTGAAAAGTGGTATAAAGACAAGTTGAAGATTAAGACACATGCGCAACAGTTGGGTATCTTTATTGATGAAACGTTTCGCCTACACGGTAGGCTTCTTCAGTCAAATATAAAGGCAGTAGGTGTAGTGAAATTAAGATGATGTAATCAGTCCATCAACCTTGGAGAAAAAGTATTTGAGGTGGTCAGTCCGTCAGCCTGGAAAAAAGAGTTCAGCTCCATGGTCTCCAGTGGTGGACCTGACTTAACTCAGTGGTGGACCTGACTTAACTCAGTGGTGGACCTGACTTAACTTGAGTGGTGGACCTGACTTAACTCAGTGGTGGACCTGACTTAACTCAGTGGTGGACTTGACTTAACTCAGTGGTGGACCTGACTTAACTCAGTGGTGGACCTGACTTAACTCAGTGAAGACGTGTCTTGTGTGCTCTCTGTGAATCTGAACAAGATGTCCTCTCTTGAGCTACTCTACCAGCAGCTGAAGGAAGAACTGAGGGTAGCTAAGCTTGAGATACAGCGACTGACTGAGGAAAACAAGAGGATTCGTAGTAATCCTCCTGTTGAGAATCCTCAAGCCAAGAAAGGAACCTGGACAGTGGCCGGAATGCATGGGACAAAGTTAAAGATCAAGAGGATGGATGGAGAGGTAGAATTAACGAAGAACCAGAAACCTGTTGTGGAAACATCGAACCGATTCTCCGTGTTACCCGATGAATGTGAGTCGACTACAGGGAACATCACGAACGACACCAAGGAAGGTAAGAACATTGTTCTTGTTGGGGATAGTCAAATTAGGTATATGGATAGGGCCTTCTGCTTGAAAGAGAGAAGTAGGAGACAGAGGGTTTGCTTTCCTGGAGCTGGGATGGAGGATATTGTTAGCCGTCTGGACGACATCATGAGAGGTAATGGGAGCAATCCTATTATCTGTCTCAGTGCTGGAGGCAACGATGTTGGCAGACGTAGGAGTGAGGACCTGACTAGCAGGTATAGGTCAGCAATAGACATAATTAGGAAGAAGGGTGGGAACCCTGTCATATGTGGTATTTTGCCAAGGAGAGGAGTTGGAGATGAATGGCTGTCCAGGGCAATTGGTGTCAATTGCTGGCTGGACAAACACTGTAAGGATAATGCAGTACCATTCATTTGCAACTGGGACCACTTCTATGGCCGAAATGACATGTATGCCAGGGATGGGGTTCACTTATCCAGGGCAGGTGTGGATTTTCTTGCTAGCTCAGTTGAGGGTGTTGTTAGGACTTTAAACTAGGATTAGTTAGAGGTATGGGTTTAGAAATGGAAAATAATGAATGTCGAAATATAGATCTAGGCTTTGATATAAAAAATCTTAACAATAACAAGGACAGAAATAGGTATAGTGGTAAAACAGAATGGAGCAGGAAGGGTAAAGAGAAAGGAGGGTCTTTAAAAGTGTATTATACAAATAGTCGTAGTGCTAGGAATAAGATGGACGATTTGAGATTATTTGCAAGTGCAGGTAACATTGATGTATTTGCCATAACTGAGACGTGGTTCAATACGAAAAATAGGGACATGCCTGCTGAATGTCATATACAGGGTTTTAAATTGTTCCAAGTAGACAGAAGTTTCGGGAAGGGGGGTGGAGTGGCACTGTATGTCCGAGATCGCTTGAACTGTTGCATAAAAAAGGGGATAAAGTCTGAAATAACACATACAGAGTCTGTCTGGATAGAATTTTCAGAGGGGCATGAAAAATTGATTTTAGGTGTGATATACCGTCCCCCAAACTTAGATAGGGACCAAGGGAGACTACTATGGGAAGAAATTGTTAAGGCCACAATGCACGATAACGTAGTTATTCTGGGTGACTTCAACTTTAGTCAAATTGATTGGAATTTTTTGACTGGGAATTTAGAATCTAACGACTTCTTAGATGTAGTTCAAGATTGTTTTTTGAAGCAGTTTGTGACAGAACCTACAAGGGGAAATAACCTGCTTGACTTAGTTCTGGCAAACAAGGAAACCCTTGTTAATAATTTAGAAATTACAGAGGAACTCGGCGCAAGCGACCACAAATCAATTACCTTTGGCATTGAATGGAAGTTTCATAGTACGAATAACTCAGTAACGGTCCCAGATTTTCGCTTAGCAGATTACAATGGACTTAGAGAACACTTATCATCTGTGGACTGGGGTAATGAAGATAGCTATCAATATGACAGTTTTCTGAACACTATACATGCTGCCCAAATAACATTTATCCCATATAAAGAAATTAGATCGAATAGAAATGACCCAAAATGGATGAATAATAGGCTCAAATATCTTTTAGGGCAGAAGAAAGGAGTTTATAGGCGTATCAAAAGAGGTGAGGGTCATCTTATGAGTCAGTATATTGACATTAAGAGGGACGTTAAAAGGGGATAAGAAAAGCTAAACGGGACTACGAAATTAAAGTTGCTAGGGATTCGAAAACTAACCCAAAAAGTTTTTTTCAGGTGTATAGAACAAAAGTTAGAGATAAGATAGGTCCCCTTAAAAATAATTATGGGTATCTTACTGACAAAGAGAATGAAATGTGCTCTATTTTTAATAATTATTTTCTCTCGGTTTTCACTCAGGAAGACATTAATAATATCCCAAGAATTAGGTATTTTAGTGGGCCTGAAGAAGATAAATTATGTAGTATCACAGTCACTAGCGAAAAGGTTATCAAACAGATAGACCGTTTGAAGCAAAATAAATCGCCAGGCCCTGATGAGCTTTTTCAAGGGTTCTTAAGGAATGCAAAATAGAACTCTGTGAACCCTTAACTAACATTTTTAACCTATCTCTTCAAACAGGTGTAGTGCCGGATACGTGGAAGATGGCTAATGTAATTCCTATTTTTAAAGCAGGGGACAAGTCGTTACCATCAAATTACCGCCCAATAAGTCTAACATCAATTGTAGGCAAATTACTAGAGTCGATTATAGCTGATAACATAAGAAGCCATCTCGATAGGCATAATTTGATTAATGATACTCAGCATGGATTCACCAGGGGCCGTTCCTGCCTAACTAATTTGTTAACTTTTTTCAGTGGGGCTTTTGAGGCAGTTGATAATGATAAAGAATTCGATATCGTTTATTTGGATTTTAGTAAGGCTTTTGATAGAGTACCACATCAGAGACTGTTAAAGAAAGTGGCTGCTCATGGCATTGGGGGAAAAGTGTTGTCATGGATCGAGTCATGGCTCACCAATAGGAAGCAGAGGGTGTGCATAAATGGGGTTAAATCGGAGTGGGGATCTGTAACAAGTGGCGTTCCTCAGGGATCGGTTTTGGGCCCGTTGTTGTTTATAATATATATAAATGACCTTGACGAGGGAATTTCTAGTGATATGAGCAAATTCGCTGATGACACGAAGATAGGTAGGATAATCGATTCAGACGTAGATGTCAGTGAACTACAGGAGGATTTAGACAAACTCAATTCCTGGTCAGAAAAATGGCAGATGCAGTTCAATGTAGATAAATGCAAAGTTCTAAAGCTCGGGAGTGTCCATAACCCAAGCACTTATAAGTTAAATAACGTAGAACTTAGCCATACAGATTGGAGAAGGACTTGGGGGTGATGGTAAGCAGCAACCTTAAACCAAGACAGCAATGCCTAAGCGTACGTAATAAGGCAAATAGATTACTGGGATTTATATCAAGAAGTGTTAGCAACAGAAGTCCAGACGTTATATTACAGCTTTATACATCATTAGTAAGGCCTCACCTAGATTACGCAGCTCAGTTCTGGTCTCCATATTACAGAATGGACATAAATTCGTTAGAAAACATTCAGCGTAGAATGACTAAATTAATACATAGCATTAGAAATCTTCCTTACGAAGAAAGATTGAAGACCCTTAAATTACATTCACTTGTAAGACGTAGAATGAGGGAGACATGATCGAGGTATACAAGTGGAAAATGGGTATTAACAAAGGGATATAAATAAGGTCTTGAGGGTATCTCTCCAAGAGAGAACCCGCAATAATGGATTCAAGTTAGATAAGTTTAGATTTAGAAAGGATATAGGAAAGTATTGGTTTGGAAATAGGGTAGTTGATGAATGGAACAGTCTGCCTAGTAGGGTTATTGAAGCAAGGACCTTGGGTAGTTTTAAATTTAGGTTGGATAAATTCATGAGTGAAAGGGGTTGGATTTGAGTGGGAATTGCACATGAGTAAATAAAATTATCAAAGCTTATTTTTTGGGTAGCATTGAAAATTAGGTTGAACAAATATTCTGTTGGTGGGATGGAATGTGAAGGACCTGCATAGAATGGGCCAACAGGCCTGCTGCAGTGTTCCTCCTTTCTTATGTTCTTATGTAAAACGTACAAAGGAGGATGACTAAGTTGATTCCATGTATCAGAAATCTTCCCTATGAGGATAGACTGAGGGCCCTGAATCTGCACTCTCTAGAAAGGCGTAGAATTAGGGGGGATATGATTGAGGTGTATAAATGGAAAACAGGAATAAATAAAGGTGATGTAAATAGCGTGCTAAAAATATCTAGTATTGACAGGACTCGCAGCAATGGCTTTAAGTTGGATAAATTCAGATTCAGGAAGGATATAGGAAAGCATTGGTTTGGTAATAGAGTTGTCGATGAGTGGAACAAACTCCCGAGTACAGTTATAGAGGCTAAAACGTTGTGTAGTTTTAAAAATAGGCTAGATAAATATATGAGTGGGTGCGGGTGGGTGTGAGTTGGACCTGACTAGTTTGTGCTACTAGGTCAGATGCCGTGCTCCTTCCTTAAGTGGATGTAACCTGACCTGGCTGGGTCGGGGCATTGGCTTAAGCCGGTGGGAGACTTGGACCTGCCTCGCATGGGCCAGTAGGCCTGCTGCAGTGTTCCTTCTTTCTTATGTTCTTATGTTCAACACCGAAATTCACACAACCATTTAATCAACAACAGAAACGCAAGACTCATCGCCAGAAAAGACAACACTCAATACCGAAGAATCCTGGAATCATCACTTATCTGTATATCCAACAACTTCAACCAGAACAACGGCTTCTACAACATAGCTGAACCTATTGCCAAGAAACTTCTTCATCGCTATCCCACATAAGAACATAAGAATGGAGGAACACTGCAAATGGTCTACTCATATACTTGCCCAATCTCTTATTAAAGCTACCCAAGGTCCTAGACTCTTCACCCTACTCGGAAGATCGTCACATGCAGCATTCCCCACCTGACTCCATCCTATATATACTCTTGTACCTTTCACCCAGGTACATCTGTTTGTGACTTGATAAAGCCCACTGTGTGGGCGAAACGTTGTCAATAAAGGATCACATTATACTGCTTATGTGTTTATATTTCCAGACTTGAAGAAGCGTACTGTGTAGGCGAAACGTTTCGTCAATACTGCTGCAGATGTGTCTTAATCTTCAAGCTTGACACAGTCTCCCAGACAATCACCCAGTGAAGGACAGTGGTGCCCTAACTACTTTCTGGTGCCAAAGATACAAGTGTGAGTTTGAGAAAGACTTGCCAAGTATGGGCCAGTAGGCCTGCTGCAGTGTTCCTCCTTTCTTATGTTCTTATGAAGCAAGTGTAGAATGAACCCAGGAAGAGCAGGAGTGCCATTCTCACCTGTGAAAAACCTGTGTCAATATCTGTGGCAAGAAGGTGCGAGAAAGACTGTCAACGTAGACAGTCTTCAAGAGGAACCAGGTCCTTGTTCCTGCTTGCAAGTGTCAGGTAGGTTGTCATGTCTATGGAGGCCTGCGGGCCGCCAGCAGAAATAGACTGTCTGGTCACAAGAGAGAAGCTGATAAATGAGACACACTTGTGCAACATTTGGGAATCTTTATTGAGGAAATGTTTCGCCAGCCAGTGGCTTCTTCAGTCCAATACAGAGAAGAACGGTGGAAGATGAGGAGGAGTTTGAGGTAATCAGTCCCTCAGCCTGGACTTCAATTTTCTCACGACTGAAGGACTCAACACATCGACTCCAGGCTGTGGGACTGATTACCCCAAACTCCTCCTCATCTTCCACCTCTTTCCTTTTGTATTGGACTGAAGAAGCCACTGGCTGGCGAAACGTAAAGATCCCCAGATGTTGTACATGTGTCTCAGTCTTAAACCTGTGGGTTTTCTAGACTGTTTACATCACATCTGTCAGTGGTTTATCATGGTGGTGGTGTTAAATCTGTCAGTGGTATACCAGGGATATACATCTGTGTTAGCCCTAGGCAGGGTATACCTGCTCATCCCCTCCCCCACCCCGGGCACCTACGCCTGCCTCACACAGCAGGTCACTGACCTGTGCACGGCACTGTTTTCTGGCACTGCTCTCAGCCAGCAGGTTACTGACCTGTGCATGACACTGTCTTCTGGCACTGCTTTCATCCAGCAGGTTACTGACCTGTGCATGGCACTGTCTTCTGGCACTATTCTCAGCCAGCAGGTCACTGACATATACATGGCACTGACTTCTGACACTGCTTTCAGCCAGCAGGTCACTGACCTGTACATGGCACTGTCTTTTGGCACTGCTCTCAGCCAGCAGGTCACTGACCTGTACATGACACTGTCTTCTGGCACTGCTCTCAGCCAGCAGGCCACTGACCTGTACATAGCACTGTCTTCTGGCACTACTCTCAGCCAGCAGGTCACTGACCTGTACATGGCACTGTCTTCTAGCACTGCTCTCAGCCAGCAGGCCACTGACCTGTACATGACACTGTCTTCTGGCACTGCTCTCAGCCAGCAGGTCACTGACATGCACATGGCACTGTCTTCTGACACTGCTTTCAGCCACCAGGTCACTGACGTGTACATGGCACTATCTTCTGGCACTGCTCTCAGCCAGCAGGTCACTGACCTGTACATGACACTGTCTTCTGGCACTGCTCTCAGCCAGCAGGTCACTGACCTGTACATGACACTGTCTTCTGGCACTGCTCTCAGCCAGCAGGTCACTGACCTGTACATGGCACTGTCTTCTGGCACTACTCTCAGCGATGACAGACAATGGAAACAAAGATTAACATTTTCTCAGCCACAACAAACATTTCCATTATCACTATCATTATTACTACCATTGTTATCCCTATTACTATCATTGTTATCACTATTACTATCACTGTTATCACTATTATTGTTATTACTATCATTGTGATCACTATTATTGTTATTACTATCATTGTGATCACTATTATTGTTATTACTATCATTGTTATCATTATTACTATCATTGTTATCACTATTACTATCATTGTTATCACTATTACTATCATTGTTATCACTATTACTATCATTGTTATCATTATTACTATCATTGTTATCACTATTACTATCATTGTTATCATTATTACTATCATTGTTATCACTATTACTATCATTGTTATCACTATTATTATAATTGTTATCACTATTATTATCATTGTTATCACTATTATTATCATTGTTATTATCATTGTTATCACTATTATTATCATTGTTATCACTATTATTATTGTTATCACTATTATTGTTATTACTATCACTGTAATGACTGTCATTGTTATTACTATCACTGTTACCACTATCATTATTAGTTATCACTCATTATCATTATTATCATTATCACTGTTGTCATTAGCATTGTTGTCATTATCATTCTTATCACTATGATTATCATTATCATTCTTATTATCACTATCTTTGTTATCATTATCATTGTTACCAGTATCAGTTATCACTATCACATTTATCACTAACATTATCACTGCTGTCACTATCACTGTTATCACTATCATTACCATTGTTATCACTATCCTTGTTACCACTATCATTATGAATGTCATCACTATCATTATCACTATTACTGCTATCACTATCATTATCACTATTACTGCTATCACTATCATTGTTATTACTATCATTGTCATTATCACTATTACTATGATTATCACTCTCATTATCATTTTTATCACTATCACTGTTTTCACTATTATTATTATTATCATTATCGTTGTTATTATGAGGTGTCAGGTGTGTGCTCGTGAAGGAAAGTGTCATGCTTGGCACTACTACCACTGGGTGCCACGGATGAGGAGGTGGTAGGGGACCTGGAAGGGGAGGTGGTAGGGGACCTGCAAGGGGAGGTGGTAGGGGACCAGGAAGGGGAGGTGGTAGGGGGACCTGGAATGGGAGGTGGTAGGGGACCAGGAAGGGGAGGTGGTAGGGGACCTGCAAGGGGAGGTGGTAGGGGACCAGGAAGGGGAGGTGGTAGGGGACCTGCAAGGGGAGGTGGTAGGGGACCAGGAAGGGGAGGTGGTAGGGGACCTGGAATGGGAGGTGGTAGGGGACCTGGGGTGCTTTCCGGGGACGTCAAAAAGACAAGACAAGACAAGAGAGATTAGGTAAGACCTTTACGGGTGAAAGGGGAAGTGGGTAAAGTGTAAGAATAGTTGGTTGAGAGGAAGAAAATTTCGCAGGAGAGATAGTACCAGGAGCTTGACCCAGTAGCTAGGCAGATAGTGATTCAGGATGGTGCAGACTTTGTGACTTGGACATTGCAAGGTACCAGGCATGGGGTTGGCTCAACTAAGACATTGCAAGGTACCAGGCATGGGGTTGGCTCAACTAAGACATTGCAAGGTACCAGGCATGGGGTTGGCTCAACTAAGACATTGCAAGGTACCAGGCATGGGGTTGGCTCAACTAAGACATTGCAAGGTACCAGGCATGGGGTTGGCTCAACTAAGACATTGCAAGGTACCAGGCATGGGGTTGGCTCAACTAAGACATTGCAAGGTACCAGGCATGGGGTTGGCTCAACTAAGACATTGCAAGGTACCAGGCATGGGGTTGGCTCAACTAAGACATTGCAAGGTACCAGGCATGGGGTTGGCTCAACTAAGACATTGCAAGGTACCAGGCATGGGGTTGGCTCAACTAAGACATTGCAAGGTACCAGGCATGGGGTTGGCTCAACTAAGACATTGCAAGGTACCAGGCATGGGGTTGGCTCAACTAAGACATTGCAAGGTACCAGGCATGGGGTTGGCTCAACTAAGACATTGCAAGGTACCAGGCATGGGGTTGGCTCAACTAAGACATTGCAAGGTACCAGGCATGGGGTTAGCTCAACTAAGACATTGCAAGGTACCAGGCATGGGGTTGGCTCAACTAAGACATTGCAAGGTACCAGGCATGGGGTTGGCTCAACTAAGACATTGCAAGGTACCAGGCATGGGGTTGGCTCAACTAAGACATTGCAAGGTACCAGGCATGGGGTTGGCTCAACTAAGACATTGAAAGGTACCAGGCATGGGGTTGGCTCAACTAACACATTGCAAGGTACCAGGCATGGGGTTGGCTCAACTAGGACATTGCAAGGTACCAGGCATGGGGTTGGCTCAACTAGGACATTGCAAGGTACCAGGCATGGGGTTGGCTCAACTAAGACATTGCAAGGTACCAGGGCTATTCTCTTTAATTTAAAAAAACAAACAAATTAAAATAAAAAACTAAAAAAACTAAAAGTAACTACAGACACAGCGGAGGGTGAGTGAGAGGGTGAATGAGAGGGTGAATGAGAGGGTGAGTGAGAGGGTGAGTGAGTGTGAATGAGAGGGTGAGTGAGAGTGAATGAGAGGGTGAGTGAGTGTGAATGAGAGGGTGAGTGTGAGTGAGAGGGTGAGTGAGTGTGAATGAGAGGGTGAGTGAGTGTGAATGAGAGGGTGAGTGAATGAGAGGGTGAGTGAGTGTGAATGAGAGGGTGAGTGAGAGTGAATGAGAGGGTGAGTGAGTGTGAATGAGAGGGTGAGTGAGAGTGTGAATTGAGAGGATGAATGAGAGGGTGAGAGGGTGAATGAGAGGGTGAGTGAGGGTGAATGAGAGGATGAGTGAGAGGGTGAATGAGAGGGTGAGTGAGTGTGAATGATAGGGTGAGTGAGTGAATGAGAGGGTGAGTGAGAGGGTGAGAGTGAATGAGAGGGTGAATGAGAGGGTGAGTGAGAGGGTGAATGAGAGGGTGAGTGAGAGGGTGAGTGAGAGGGTGAGTGAAAGGGTGAATGAGAGGGTGAATGAGAGGGTGAGTGAGAGGGTGAATGAGAGGGTGAGTGAGTGGGTGAATGTGAGGGTGAGTGAGAGGGTGAATGAGAGGGTGAATGAGTAAGTGGGTGACGTTCAGCTAATGAGCGTACGTCTGGTAGCTTTTATAGTTGTACTGGTAGTTAGTGGTAACAGTAACATCCAACAGTCTGGTAGAGGCTAGTTACAGGTAGCAGCAGTCTGGTAGAGGCTAGTTACAGGTAGCAGCAGTCTGGTAGAGGCTAGTTACAGGTAGCAGCAGTCTGGTAGAGGCTAGTTACAGGTAGCAGCAGTCTGGTAGAGGCTAGTTACAGGTAGCAGCAGTCTGGTAGAGGCTAGTTACAGGTAGCAGCAGTCTGGTAGAGGCTAGTTACAGGTAGCAGCAGTCTGGTAGAGGCTAGTTACAGGTAGCAGCAGTCTGGTAGAGGCTAGTTACAGGTAGCAGCAGTCTGGTAGAGGATAGTTACAGGTAGCAGCAGTTTGGTAGAGGCTAGTTATAGGTAGTGGTAGGTAGCAACAATCTGTTAGAGGCTAGTTACAGGTACCAGCAGTCTGTTAGAGGCTAGTTACAGGTAGTGGTAGAGCAGGGGGGTCACCCTGGGGGGGAGCCACCCTGGTCATCTTGCCCTGCCGTAAGCAGTGCTCGGTCAGTGGCAGGCCGCCTGCCTTCCGCTACTCGGCCCCTACCTGCTGCCATCAAACCTTCCTCCACAACTCTTCCCTGCCCTCAACGCAACACCCCACCACACCTCTTAACAAACCCCAGAACCCAAATAACCCCCTCCCAGCCCTCAATGTAATACTCCATCACATCCCCAACACAACACCCCACCACATCAAGTCCCCACTTAAATCAATCTCTTCCAGTGTTCCCAGTTGGAGTGCTCCTGGAGGCACTACTACTAGTGCCATACCGCAAGCATCCAGTTATTCTTCACCTGCTGCAAACCTGCGGGTGCCACTACTGGCACTCGCCCACTGCTTCACCACACCAGGATGCCACCACTGGCTACTGACACTCCGTATTTAGTTGGCACTGCAGGTGCTGATGAAGGTGACCCTTACGGAAGGAGATGTTGAGAGGCCAGGAGGTGCGGAGTGGTCAGCGTGGAACCTACTTACATCTCTCTCTTCTTGCCTTGTTATCCCAGGTCAGTCGTAGACGCTGAGCCAGTGAAGACAATTTAGCCTTGAACATCTGTGGTAGCGCATCATCAACGCATGTACCACCTTCGCTACCAGCACCATCAACGCATGTACCACCATCACTACTACCACCACCATCAACGCATGTACCACCATCACTACTACTAGCACCATCATCAACGCATGTACCACCATCACTACTACTAGCACCATCATCAACGCATGTACCACCATCACTACTACTAGCATCATCAACACATGTACCACCATCACTACTACTAGCACCATCATCAACGCATGTACCACCATCACTACTACTAGCATCATCAACACATGTACCACCATCACTACTAGCACCACCATCAACGCATGTACCACCATCAACGCATGTACCACCATCAACACATGTACCACCATCACTACTAGCACCACCATCAACGCATGTACCACCATCACTACTAGCACCACCATCAACACATGTACCACCATCACTACTAGCACCATCATCAATGCATGTACCACCATCACTACTAGCACCATCATCAACGCATGTACCACCTTCGCTACTAGCACCATCAACACATGTACCACCATCACTACTACTAGCACCATCAACGCATGTACCACCATCAACGCATGTACCACCATCAACGCATGTACCATCAGTACTAGCACCACCATCAACGCATGTACCACCATCACTACTAGCACCACCATCAATGCATGTACCACCATCACTACTAGCACCACCATCACCAATGCATGTACCACCATCACTACTAGCACCACCATCAACACATGTACCACCATCACTACTAGCACCATCATCAATGCATGTACCACCATCACTACTAGCACCATCATCAACGCATGTACCACCTTCGCTACTAGCACCATCAACACATGTACCACCATCACTACTACTAGCACCATAAACGCATGTACCACCATCAACGCATGTACCACCATCACTACTAGCACCACCATCAATGCATGTACCACCATCACTACTAGCACCACCATCACCAATGCATGTACCACCATCACTACTAGCACCACCATCAACGCATGTACCACCATCACTACTAGGACCACCACCAACGCATGTACCACCATCACTACTAGCACCACCATCAACGCATGTACCACCATCACTACTAGCACCACCATCAACGCATGTACCACCATCACTACTAGCACCACCATCAACGCATGTACCACCATCACTACTAGCACCACCATCACTACTAGCACCACCATCAACGCATGTACCACCATCACTACTAGCACCACCATCAACGCATGTACCACCATCACTACTAGCACCACCATCAACGCATGTACCACCATCACTACTAGCACCACTACCAACGCATGTACCACCATCACTACTAGCACCACCACCAACGCATGTACCACCATCACTACTAGCACCACCACCAACGCATGTACCACCATCACTACTAGCACCACCATCAACGCATGTACCACCATCACTACTAGCACCACCATCAACGCATGTACCACCATCACTACTAGCACCACCATCAACGCATGTACCACCATCACTACTAGCACCACCATCAACGCATGTACCACCATCACTACTAGCACCACCATCAACGCATGTACCACCATCACTACTAGCACCACACGTTCCTAACTGGACATCTCACCTACATTCACATATCAATCATAACAGCGGACACACTGTACACCTGTAAAGAATTAAATCCTTTATTACCGTTGTTTCTTTCACAGCCATGGTTGCAGAAGTACGCCACACCCCTCACACTGTTAGGTAAATACATGAGAGGGAGGGACTTGACTTGAGTGGGACTTACACATGACTTAATAGGCTTATCAAAGCTTATTTCTTTGGCAGTTGTGAGACCAGGAAGTTGTGAGACCAGGAAGTTGTGAGACCAGGAAGTTGTAAGACCAGGAAGTTGTAAGACCAGAAAATGAAGTTGTAAGACCAAGAAGTTGTAAGACCAACTGTGACCCTAGGAAGTTGTCCGTGACACTAGGAAGCTGTCAGAAGCCCCAGAAAGCTTTCTGTGACCCTAGGAAGCTCTCTGAAGCGCCAGTAAGCTCTTTGTGACCCTATGAAGCTGTCTGAAGCCCCAGAATGCTCTCTGTAACCCTTGAAAGCTGTCTGAAGCCCCAGAAAGCTCTGTATAACCCTAGGAAGCTGTCTGAAGTACTAGAAAGCTCTTTGTAACCCTAGAAAGCTGTCTAAAGCCCCAGAAAGCTGTCTGAAGCCCCAGAAAGCTCTCTGTGAACCTATAAAGCTTTCATCGGTGAGGGAGGAAGCTGGACACACAGCGCCACTGGAAAAACTCTGGTTGTAGAGAAGGTTGCTGTTAAAAGTACTAGACGTCTTGCTCTTACTGCTAGGAGACGTAGAACATGTACCAGTCATGTTGTTTTTACTGCTAGGAGACTTAGAACATGTACCAGTCATATTGTTCTTACTGCTAAGAGGCCTAGGAGAACGTACCAGGAGACCTGTCAAGCTGTGAAGTAACTTACAGAAGAAGTTTTTCTTCAATGATGTCTCCTGGGTGTGCCAGCAGCAGCAGTTAGAGCAGGGGAAGAGGGGGGTTGACCTGGTAGTTAGAGCAGAGGAGGGGGTTGACCTGGTAGTTAGAGCAGGGGGGGAGCTGACCTGGCAGTGTAACTGGGGGTGAAAAGTGTGCCTTTACGGTGCCCCCGCCTGTTAGGGGAGGGGTAGCAAGGGGGTGAGAGGTTTCGGGGATGAGCGGGGGGTTAGGTAGGTGGGGGCGCCCACACACACACCTGCCCTGCTGGAGGCTGGCCAGGTCACTAGACAGCCTCACCCCGCGCCTGACCCACCACCACCACCCTCAACCAATGCCAGAGTTGGGCACTACCACCACCACTGCCAGAGATGGGCACTACCACCACCACTGCCAGAGATGGGCACTACCACCACCACTGCCAGAGATGGGCACTACCACCAACACTGTCAGGGATGGGCACTACCACCACCACCAGTTAGTCAGCTAGATTAGTACAACTGTCTCTCCAGCTTAGCTAACTGAGCATCAAGCCTCCACTACTCTGGACTTAATGACACGCTTCTAACACTGGTATTATACCACCATTACCACAGATGAGCACCACCACACCACAGCGAGAGAAGGACGCCTTCACCAACACAGCCTCCACCACCACGCTGACCAAAGTTAGAAGCGTGTCATTAAGTCCAGATAGTGGAGGCTTGATGCTCACTTAGCTAAGCTGGACAGACAGTTGTACTAATCTAGCTGACTAAGTAGTCTTCGTCATTAATACTGTAATCATTCACAATGATCATCCTGACCTACATCCTACCTGGAGGGTGTTCCGGGGGTCAACGCCCCCGCGGCCCAGTCCTGAGTCAAGTCCTCTAGTGGGCCTCAGTTTAGCGCTTAGCCAAGATTACAATAATAATAATAATAATAGTGGGCCTCAGACAACACTATGATTTGTAATGGAAGAATGAAGGAAATAAAGAGTGTAACGGAGTACAGGATAAACTTAAATCATTCAGTAGAGTGAAAGACTCGTGTGGAAGACTTGGTGGTGATGATGTGGGAAGATCTCACATTCAAGGATCACAACAATGTTGCTGTTGCTACCCCAAGCAAAATGATCGACTGGATAACTAGAACTTTCAAGATAAAATATGATGAGACAATGATGATACTCTTTAAAAGTCACTTGTTTTTCTCCAGGCTGGAATATTGCTGTATACTGACAACCACCTTCAAGGCAGGCCAGATTACTGAGCTGGAAAACGGACAGAGAACTTTTACTGTTCGTATACACTCAGTTAAACAACTGAACTACTGGGAAGGTTTGAAGTACCTTCAACTCTATTCCTTGGAACGTAGGCGAGAAATATATATTATAATTTACACCTGGATAATCCTGGAGGGACCGGTCTCAAACCTGAATAACGAAATCACTCCTTATTGACAACAAAGAAACTTGGCAGACGGTGCTACCTCCACTAAAAAGTAGGGGCACGACGAATACACTAAGAAAAAAACTCGATGAGTGTCAGAGGTCCCCGACTTTTCAACCCCCCTCCGTGCACAGGAAAATTACCAACAAAACTTTGGCGAATTTCAAGAGGGAACTTGACCAAGTTGGTCAAATCAGTTCTTGACCAGTTGAACTGTAGTTCGTAAATTGGATTGCGTGCGGCCAGCAGTAACAGCCTGGTTGATCAGGCCTTGATCCACCAAGAGGCCTAGTCTGGCCTCTTGGTGGATTTATCCTAGTAAATAAATACATCATTGGCTCTACAGAGGCCGTAAATAATCTTGCATGTGTTCCAGCGGCCCCTGGACGGGGCTGCCAACACTGAACAATACTCTAAACGAAAAACCGCAAGCAATTTCAAGTGTCACCAGTGACACTATTACTCTTGTTTTCAAATTTCTCACTATCCACTCCATCATTTTCCTGTCTGTCGTGACATTTGCCTTATTGTGTTCTTTGAAAGAAAGGTCAGCTGACATTATTACACCCAGATCCTTCACATGTTTTTTTCGTTCTATTTGGCGATTCTCTTGAGTTTTGTATACAGTGTCTATCTTGAGGTCTTCATTGTTTTCTAAGTAGTTGGAACGTCATGTTACTCTCCACTGCAAGATTGTTTATATCATCTTAAAATGTTTCCACGTCTTCCAAGGTGAATTTCCATGCTTATTTTGATACCATCCCCAAGTGATGATAAAAACTGTGGTGAGTAATTTTATCTTTGTCTGTTATGAGGTTAAGAAACAGTAGAGGTGCCAGGACAGTGCCTTGGGGTACTGAGCTTTTTACATGGCTAATGATAGATTTTGCTCTCTTTACTACTACTATTTTTATTCTATCTGTTAGAAAATTTAATATTCATTTGCCTACTTTCCTATCGCCTTCATTTTGTGTACAGTCACTCCATGATCACATTCGTCACAAGCCTTTGTATACCACATCTGTGTTTGGGTTTTCTTCCAACGCCTTGGTAACACTGTCACAGTACTGGTTTAGTAGTTGTGACAAGTATGGTCTTCCTGCTCTATGTCCGTGTTAGGTAACACTGTCACAGTACTGGTTTAGTAGTTGTGACAAGTATGGTCTTCCTGCTCTATGTCCGTGTTAGTTTGGGCTGTGTAAGTCGTGGTGCTGCATAAAATTTGACTCTTTCAGTGACTTTCGTTATACGCAGTGATAAGGCTATTGGTCCGTAGTTGTTACGCTAGCGCTCTACTCTCTCTCCTTGATGGCACAGGAACTCTGTCCTCACACTCTTGAAGATCTCTCGTATTTTACCTAAATCTAAGTCTTTTCACTATAATAGATGCTAACTGCTCGTCCTAGCGATGTTTTGCACTTCTTTATAAATAACGAATTCCACCAATTTCGTCCAGGCTGGGCACGTTTTCTGTTTATTTTTTTTCGAATTCTATAGGACTAGTAGTGCCTATGTCAATTACATGATGTTTGACCTTAAGATTTAATGACAATATGTCTGCATTTCCCCACCCTGTTTTCGTTTAGCGGACTGTTGAACCTTTTTGAAATTCGCTCATTTCTTGTTTCATTATCAGTGTATGAACCTCCTGTGATTAGTGGTTCAATTCTACAGGTTACTGTATTCTACATGTGTGAAACATTTGAAGTTTCTTATATCACAGTAGCTAGCACACAACACTCAACACACACTATATCACAGTAGCTAGCACACAACACTCAACACACACACTACATCACAGCACACAACACTCAACACACACACTACATCACAGTAGCTAGCACACAACACTCAACACACACACTACATCACAGTAGCTAGCACACAACACTCAACACACACACTACATCACAGCACACAACACTCAACACACACACTACATCACAGTAGCTAGCACACAACACTCAACACACACACTATATCACAGTAGCTAGCACACAACACTCAACACACACACTACATCACAGTAGCTAGCACACAACACTCAACACACACACTACATCACAGTAGCTAGCACACAACACTCAACACACACACTACATCACAGTAGCTAACACACAACACTCAACACACACACTACATCACAGTAGCTAGCACACAACACTCAACACACACACTACATCACAGTAGCTAGCACACAACACTCAACACACACACTACATCACAGTAGCTAGCACACAACACTCAACACACACACTACATCACAGTAGCTAGCACACAACACTCAACACACACACTACATCACAGTAGCTAGCACACAACACTCAACACACACACTACATCACAGTAGCTAGCACACAACACTCAACACACACACTACATCACAGTAGCTAGCACACAACACTCAACACACACACTACATCACAGTACGTGACACACACTGATAAGATATCTTATCTTGAGACTGTACTCACATTTTTCACTAGCTAAATAGTGAAGAGTTCTTTCAAGATAATTTAACCCAGTCAATGACCAATGTTTACATTGCTGAGGATAAGATATAATTAACTTAACGCTCTTCATTCTGAATCCCCATACATTGCATTGTTCACAGTACCTGTGTGATGCAATAGTGACTGTGATAACCTACTGTGACCTTCGTACTCCTGTAACCTACCCATAACTCCGTTCTACAGCATCTGACGTAACACAGTCACATAATACCTCACAGTAGCTGGCCCTCACGACATGACACAATCACACAATACGTGACAGTGGCTGGCCCTCACGACATGACACAATCACACAATACGTGACAGTAACTGGCCCTCACGACGTGACATAATCACACAATACGTGACAGTAGCTGGCCCTCACGACGTGACACAATCACACAATACCTGACAGTAGCTGGCCCTCACGACGTGACACAATCACACAATACCTGACAGTAGCTGGCCCTCACGACGTGACACAATCACACAATACCTGACAGTAGCTGGCCCTCACGACGTGACACAATCACACAATACGTGACAGTAGCTGGCCCTCACGACGTGACACAATCACACAATACGTGACAGTAGCTGGCCCTCACGACGTGACATAATCACACAATACGTGACAGTTGCTGGCCCTCACGACGTGACACCATCACACAATACGTGACAGTAGCTGGCCCTCACGACGTGACACCATCACACAATACGTGACAGTAGCTGGCCCTCACATGACACTATCGTACTCAACGCAACATTAAGCTTCTTGGTACCCAAGACGAGAGTAAGGACCCACTAGAAGGCTAGTACCCGCACTCACAGTAAACACCTCCAATAACCAGTGGTGTGCGACCCTGCCACTTACCACTGAAGATCAGAGGTGGTAATGCTGGATACACTGATGGACGAGGGAGGGAACACGAGGTTGTTAAATGGATGAAGTTAAGGGTAGTTAATGTATATATAATAATCCAGGGATAAAGGAGACCCGTGTGAAAGAGAGAGAGAACAGGACCAGAGAAGAGGACTGGTCTGGTAGTGATGGAGATAATGACGGCGTAGGGGCAGGCTATGGTTGCTGATGCAGCAGCTAGAGGGCAGATGACTCTTAGTACCTGGTAGCTACATACCTGCCCCTCGTGTGTACCGTGTGCTGCCTCCTGTGACTCCCAGTACCTGGTAGCTAGATACCTGCCCTCGTGTGTACCGTGTGCTGCCTCCTGTGACTCCAAGTACCTGGTAGCTACATACCTGCCCTCGTGTGTACTGTGTGCTGCCTCCTGTGACTCCCAGTACCTGGTAGCTACATACCTGCCCTCGTGTGTACCGTGTGCTGCCTCCTGTGACTCCCAGTACCTGGTAGCTACATACCTGCCCTCGTGTGTACTGTGTGCTGCCTCCTGTGACTCCCAGTACCTGGTAGCTACATACCTGCCCTCGTGTGTACCGTGTGCTGCCTCCTGACTCCCAGTACCTAGTAGCTACATACCTGCCCTCGTGTGTACTGTGTGCTGCCTCCTGTCACTCCCAGTACCTGGTAGCTACATACCTGCCCTCGTGTGTACCGTGTGCTGCCTCCTGACTCCCAGTACCTGGTAGCTACATACCTGCCCTCGTGTGTACCGTGTGCTGCCTCCTGACTCCCAGTACCTGGTAGCTACATACCTGCCCTCGTGTGTACTGTGTGCTGCCTCCTGACTCCCAGTACCTGGTAGCTACATACCTGCCCTCGTGTGTACCGTGTGCTGCCTCCTGACTCCCAGTACCTGGTAGCTACATACCTGCCCTCGTGTGTACTGTGTGCTGCCTCCTGACTCCCAGTACCTGGTAGCTACATACCTGCCCTCGTGTGTACCGTGTGCTGCCTCCTGACTCCCAGTACCTGGTAGCTACATACCTGCCCTCGTGTGTACTGTGTGCTGCCTCCTGACTCCCAGTACCTGGTAGCTACATACCTGCCCTCGTGTGTACCGTGTGCTGCCTCCTGACTCCCAGTACCTGGTAGCTACATACCTGCCCTCGTGTGTACCGTGTGCTGCCTCCTGACTCCCAGTACCTGGTAGCTACATACCTGCCCTCGTGTGTACTGTGTGCTGCCTCCTGACTCCCAGTACCTGGTAGCTACATACCTGCCCTCGTGTGTACCGTGTGCTGCCTCCTGTCACTCCCAGTACCTGGTAGCTACATACCTGCCCTCGTGTGTACTGTGTGCTGCCTCCTGTGACTCCCAGTACCTGGTAGCTACATACCTGCCCTCGTGTGTACTGTGTGCTGCCTCCTGTCACTCCCAGTACCTGGTAGCTACATACCTGCCCTCGTGTGTACTGTGTGCTGCCTCCTGTGACTCCCAGTACCTGGTAGCTACATACCTGCCCTCGTGTGTACTGTGTGCTGCCTCCTGTGACTCCCAGTACCTGGTAGCTACATACCTGCCCTCGTGTGTACTGTGTGCTGCCTCCTGTGACTCCCAGTACCACCTCAGCTTATTGCTGTTGTTTCTGCTAATTCTGGGGCTGCTGCTGCTGCTGCTGCTGCTCCTGCTACTTCTCATGCTTCCTGAGTTGTTACTGCTGCCACCATTTTGCTGCGTCTCTTGTTGCTGCTGTTATTGTGGCTCCTGTTGTCGCTAATTATCTTGTTGTTACTGTTATTGTGGCTCCTGTTGTCGCTACTTCTCTTGTTGTTACTGTTATTGTGGCTCCTGTTGTTGCTACTTCTCTTGTTGTTACTGTTATTGTGGCTCCTGTTGTTGCTACTTCTCCTGTTGTTACTGTTATTGTGGCTCCTGTTGTTGCTACTTCTCTTGTTGTTACTGTTATTGTGGCTCCTGTTGTTGCTACTTCTTTTGTTGTTACTGTTATTGTGGCTCCTGTTATTGCTACTTCTCTTGTTGTTACTGTTATTGTGGCTCCTGTTGTTGCTACTTCTCCTGTTGTTACTGTTATTGTGGCTCCTGTTGTCGCTACTTCTCTTGTTACTGTTATTGTGGCTCCTGTTGTTGCTACTTCTCTTGTTGTTACTGTTATTGTGGCTCCTGTTGTTGCTACTTCTCCTGTTGTTACTTTTATTGTGGCTCCTGTTGTTGCTACTTCTCTTGTTGTTACTGTTATTGTGTCTCCTGCTGTCGCTACTTCTCTTGTTACTGTTATTGTGGCTCCTGTTTGCCTCCTTCTCTTCTTCTTCTTACTGTTATTGTGGCTTCTGCTGTTATTACTAGTGTTGTTGCGGCTTCTATTGTTGCTGTTGCTTCTATTATTACTACTAGTGTTGCATATGTAGTCGGTATCTCTGGTGTTGATGTCACTGTTGCAGGTGATGCTACTTCCCCCTCAGGAAGAAACACATGAGGGGTCACAACATGCTCCCGGTCACCATGCTGTGACTACATACCTTGTAAACAACTCACACGGTTGTGAAGGCTGTAATGGATATGTGGGCCGCCAGCAGCATAAGTCTGGTTGACCAGTCAGCACCACACAAGGCTGGCACTGGTCCGGCCGGCGGGAGTAGGCAAATTCTCGAAACCCTTCGAAGCATAATTCCCCGTCATATACGAACACGCAGGATGGGGTGTGTCAGACTGAGCTCTGAGACTTTAGTAGTGTCTGCCTGAACTGGCAGACTTCAGTAGATCACTGAGGTTATCATCAAGTATATAGTTCTTCTGTCTTTCAATTATGTCCTTGAATTCGTACTGATAAAGCCATTAGATGGCGAAACGTCTACAATAAAGATACCCAGATGTTGCATACGTGTCCAATCTTCATCAAGTATTCCATTAAAGGTTCATCAGCTAGGGCAGCTTCAAAGGCTTCCTGCCAGCAGAACTGCAGTTACTATCACTTGGCAATTACCAGCTCTCGGGAGAGCCTATCCCACACATAGGCAAAATGAAATTAATGAGAATCATCATCACAGAGCTGCTATGTAAATACATATACCCCAAAGATAACAGCAAAGCGCTAGCGAAGAACTTTAGAAGGATAGCACTAATGTCCCAAATTATAAAAATCTTTGAAAGGGTTTTAAGAAGCAAGATCGCTAACCACTTAGATTTCCAACAACTGCACAACACGGGGTAATGTGCAGGTCGCTCCTGCCTCTCACAATTACTGGACCACTATGACATGGTCTTGGATGCACTGCCGGACAAACAAAATGCAGAGTCTTCTGCAGAGTGTATGTGTGCACAGACTCTGCAGAAGCCTTCAACAAGTACGATTCTGGAGTAATAGCGCATAAAATGCGCACAATAAAGGAATAAATGGAAAAGTAAGCAAATGGATTTTTAACTTTGTACCAAATAGTGCAGAGGCTGCCACAGCGAGAAGCTCTGTTCCACGAGGCACAGTACTCGCCCATCCTCATATCTGACATAGACATAAACCATAGCACTGTATAATTCTATGCTAGCGACGCTAGAATTTGTAGACGAGTGTCACCCATCGAGGACACAACAAATCTCCAAGCGGATATAAACCAAGTCTTCCAGTGGTCAGCAAAAAATAATATGGTATTCATTGATTTCAGTTACTCCGTTACGTAAATAAATAAGGAAATAAAAGCTAGAACGGAATATAAAACAAATTCTAACCACAAAATAGAGCAGGAAACTAATATGAAGGAATTAGGAATGATAATGTCAGAGGATCACAAGAGTGACATCACAGCTGCGAGGAGAATGATAGCATGGATAATGAGAACCTTCAAAACAAGGGATGCCAAGCCAATTATTGTCCTTTTTAAGTCACTTGTTTTCTCTAGGCTGGAATACTGCTGTATACTAACAACCCCATTCAAGGCAGGTAAAACTGTACACCTGGAGAATATACAGAGAACTTTCACTGCACGTATAACTTCAGTCAAGCACCTCAATTACGGGGAACGTTTGAAGTCACTTGACCTCTACTGCATGGAACCCACGAGAGGAACATACAACAAAAGTTACACCTGGAAAACCTAAAGGGACTACTCCCAAATCTACACACAGAAATCACTCCCTACGAAAGCAACACCCTCGCAGACGGTGCCAAAGACCCCAATGAAAAACAGGGGTGCAATGAGTACACTGAGAAACAGCTCAATAAATGTAAGGGGCCCAAGACACCCTCACTACCATACATAAGGGGGATTACCAATATACCCCTAGCTAGCTTCAAGAGCGAGTTGGACAAGTTCCTCAAATCAGTCCCTGACCAGCTGGGCTGAGGTTGGTATGCTGAATTGTGTGCGGCCAATAGTAACAGCCTGGTTGACCAGACCTTGATCCACTGGGAGGCCTGGTCTGGGACCAGGCCGCGGGGCGTTGATCCCCGGAAGCATCTTTCAGGTATCCTTCAGGTGTCTATATACAGTATACTTGAAGATACACAAGAGGGAGGAACTGAAGGGAAGGATAAGAGGAGAATAAGGTGAGATATAATTAACCTAACAATAACAAAAGTAAGGTGTGAGCAGCTGCAGCAACAACAGCAGTAGTAACAGCAGCAGCAACACAAGGCAGACACAGCTGCAGAGTAAGACACATGCTGGCACACTCAGCAAAACATACCTACAAGCAGCTACTGCAGACATACCTACAAGCAGCTACTGCAGACATACCTACAAGCAGCTACTGCAGACATACCTACAAGCAGCTAGTGCAGACATTCTATACAAAGTTCTTTATGTAAATATGTCAAGACCCAAGAGGCCGGGACTCAAATATTACGGCCATAGATGAACATTCAGAGGTGGGACCACAATTACGTATAACACACACACACAGAGGAGTGTCTCAAGTAAAGTAGTGTATACAGAAGAACATAAGTGCTCCAACCAGAGCTTCACAAACTTTTTCATGCCATTCTCGCCTTGAGGGAAAGTACAGTGTGGACTACCTTAATATTCCTGTACCAGGATACAGTGTGGACTACCTTAATGTTCATGTACCAGGATACAGTGTGGACTACCTTAATGTTCATGTACCAGGATACAGTGTGGACTACCTTAATGTTCATGTACCAGGATACAGTGTAGACTACCTTAATGTTCATGTACCAGGATACAGTGTGGACTACCTTAATGTTCATGTACCAGGATACAGTGTAGACTACCTTAATGTTCATGTACCAGGATACAGTGTGGACTACCTTAATATTCCTGTACAAGGATACAGTGTGGACTACCTTAATGTTCCTGTACAAGGATACAGTGTGGACTACCTTAATGTTCATGTACCAGGATACAGTGTGGACTACCTTAATGTTCCAGTACTAGGATACAGTGTGGACTACCTTAATATTCCTGTACCAGGATACAGTGTAAACTACCTTAATATTCCTGTACCAGGATACAGTGTGGACTACCTTAATGTTCATGTACCAGGATACAGTGTGGACTACCTTAATGTTCCAGTACCAGGATACAGTGGACTACCTTAATGTTCCTGTACCAGGATACAGTGTAGACTACCTTAATGTTCATGTACCAGGATACAGTGTGGACTACCATAATATTCCTGTACCAGGATACAGTGGACTACCTTAATGTTCCTGTACCAGGATACAGTGTAGACTACCTTAGTGTTCCAGTACCAGGATACAGTGTGGACTACCTTAATGTTCCTGTACCAGGATACAGTGTAGACTACCTTAATGTTCCTGTACCAGGATACAGTGTAGACTACCTTAATGTTCCTGTACCAGGATACAGTGTGGACTACCTTAATGTTCCAGTACCAGGATACAGTGTGGACTACCTTAATGTTCCAGTACCAGGATACAGTGTGGACTACCTTAATGTTCCTGTACCAGGATACAGTGTAGACTACATTAATGTTCCAGTACCAGGATACAGTGTAGACTACCTTAATGTTCCAGTACCAGGATACAGTGTAGACTACCTTAATGTTCCAGTACCAGGATACAGTGTGGACTACCTTAATGTTCCAGTACCAGGATACAGTGTGGACTACCTTAATGTTCCAGTACCAGGATACAGTGTGGACTAACTTAATGTTCCTGTACCAAGATACAGTGTGGACTACCTTAATGTTCCTGTACCAGGATACAGTGTGGACTACCTTAATGTTCCAGTACCAGGATACAGTGTGGACTACCTTAATGGTCCTGTACCAGGATACAGTGTAGACTACCTTAATGTTCCAGTACCAGGATACAGTGTGGACTACCTTAATGTTCCTGTACCAGGATACAGTGTGGACTACCTTAATGTTCCTGTACCAGGATACAGTGTGGACTACCTTAATGTTCCTGTACCAGGATACAGTGTAGACTACCTTAATGTTCCAGTACCAGGATACAGTGTAGACTACCTTAATGTTCCAGTACCAGGATACAGTGTGGACTACCTTAATGTTCCAGTACCAGGATACAGTGTGGACTACCTTAATGTTCCAGTACCAGGATACAGTGTGGACTAACCTTAATGTTCTGTACCAGGATACAGTGTGACTACTTAATTTCTGTACCAGGATACAGTGTGACTACCTTAATGTTCCAGTACCAGGATACAGTGTGGACTACCTTAATGTTCCAGTACCAGGATACAGTGTGGACTACCTTAATGTTCCTGTACCAGGATACAGTGTAGACTACCTTAATGTTCCTACCAGGATACAGGTGGACTCCTTAAATTCTGTACCAGGATACAGGGGACTACATGTCTGTAAGGTCTGTAACTACCTTAATGTTCGTACCAGGTACAGAGGGCTACTTATGGGTTCAGTACCCGGATACAGTGGACTACCTTAATGTTCTGTACACAGGATACAGGGACTACGTAATGTTCCTACCAGGATACATGTAGGCAACTTAATGTTTAGACCAGGATACAGTGAGACTAACCTTAATGTTCCAGTACCAGGATACAGTGTGGAGCTCTAAACTGATAACAGGATACAGTGGACTACTAAGTTCCTTACCAGGATAAGCAGGCAGTGAGGATGTGACTAACCTTAATGTTCAGTCCAGGACAGTGTGGACTACCTAATGTTCCAGTACCAGGTCAGTGGACTACTAAAGGTTCTGTACCAGGATACAGAGGGACTCCTTAATGTTCTGACAGGATAAGGTGTGACACCTTAATGTTCCTGTAAGACAGCAGGTAGAGCTTCTAAGCCTGTACCAGGTAAGGGTTCTAACACATACCAGGATAAGTGATCAGTCGTCAGGACGAGTGTACTAACACTGTGTCTAAGGACACAGGTGAGAGTTAACTTAATGTCCTGATACCAGGTCAGGTGGACGTACCTTATGTTCCATACCGGTCGTTAACACCTGGTCTCGTCACAGGCAGGTGACTACTAATCATCCTGGTACCAGATACAGTGTGGATAAGTTCCA
Source organism: Cherax destructor (assembly GCA_009830355.1). Classification (NCBI taxonomy): domain Eukaryota; kingdom Metazoa; phylum Arthropoda; class Malacostraca; order Decapoda; family Parastacidae; genus Cherax; species Cherax destructor. Next base: position 144,415 of record WNWK01002175.1, read on the forward strand.
TACCAATACAGTGTGCTACTAACCAACTGGATACAGTCGGACTACCTAATGGTTCTTACCTGGATACAGTGGACACTAATGTTCTGTACAGATAAGTGTCTACTAAGCCTGTACCAGATACATGAGACTTCAATTTCCTGACAGGATACATGGATAAGACAGGTAGAGAGTTCTACACTGGATAACACAGGCAGGGAGGTTCTAACACTGATAACAGAGCAGGTTCTAACACTGACAAGCAGCAAGAGGTTCTAACACTGGATAAGCATAGAGAGGTTCTAACACATACATGATAAGACAGCAGGAGGTTCTAAATGGATAAGACAGCAGAGTTCTAACACTGGATAAGACAGGCAGGAGAGGTTCTAACACTGGATAAGACAGGCAGGAGAGGTTCTAACACTGGATAAGACAGGCAGGAGAGGTTCTAACACTGGATAAGACAGGTAGGAGAGGTCTACACTGAAACAGAAGAGGTACACAGTTCTAACACTGTGACAGGAGAGGTTCTAACACTGATAAGCAGGCAAGAGTTCTAACACTGGATAAACAGGGAACTAACACTGATACAGGAGAAGGTTCAACACTGGACAAGACAGCAAGGTTACAGATAAGACAGCAATCACACTTACAACAATTCTGATAAGCACGTCTACACTCAGCAAGGTCTGGCACACTGACCATGTTATGTGTGTCAGTCTTAACATGTGACTCACGTAGTGACTAATTTTACTAGTCGTCTGAGGACCTGGTGACGCGTTCTACCATCCTGGTGCTCCGTCCTACTACCATCCTGGTGCTCCGTCCTACTACCATCCTGGTGCTCCGTCCTACTACCATCCTGGTGCTCCGTCCTACTACCATCCTGGTGCTCCGTCCTACTACCATCCTGGTGCTCCGTCCTACTACCATCCTGGTGCTCCGTCCTACTGCCATCTTGGTGCTCCGTCCTACTACCATCCTGGTGCTCCGTCCTACTACCATCCTGGTGCTCCGTCCTACTACCATAATGGTACTCTTTCCTACTACCATAATGGTACTCTTTCCTACTACCATACTAGTATTCCCTGGTCTCACTAACCACCATAACAGCATCACCAATCGAACTAACCACCATAACCATCAACGACAAGAGACAACCATCAATAAAAATAACACCACCACCACCAACAATAACACCACCACCACCAACAATACCACCACCACCACCAACGATAACACCACCACCAACAACAATAACACCACCAACAACAACAATAACACCACCACCACCAACAATAACACCATCACCACCAACAATAACACCACCACCACCAACAATAACACCACCACCACCAATAACACCACCACCACCAACAATAACACCACCACCAACAACAATAACACCACCACCAATAATAACATCACCACCAATAATATCACCACCACCACCAACAATAACACCATCATCATTAACAATAACACCATCACTACCAACAATAACACCACCTCCACCAACAATAACACCACCACCATCAAAAATAACAACTACAGTAGGTACCTAGGGAACAAAGACGCACTAGGTACCGACCACGTGGTTTCCTCCTAGTGGGACCCATACGGGTTTTAAGTACAGGTGTACGTCTGAAATAGGGAGGGAGAGAGGGGGAGAAAAAGAGGGAGGGAGAGAGGGGGAGAAAAAGAGGGAGGGAGGGAGATATGAAGTTAGGGAGATACAGCAGGAGGGAGGGATGAGCTATGATAGGAAGACGCAATTCCTGTGCAAATCCAGGAATGGAAGACGAGGAGTGGGTAGAATGAGAGGAACTACAAGCAAGGGGAGGGGGGAGACTGGAGGGAACTACAAGCAAGGGGAGGGGGGAGACTGGAGGGAACTACAAGCAAGGGGAGGGGGGAGACTGTGGAGGGCAAGGGGTGGGGGATAACTCTGTAGGTGAGGGAACACGGAGAAGTTACTTTGAGAAAGAGTGTTGAAGGTAAGCGGAAAATGACCTCTGCTGTTATTTGGGTGCGACGGTGATAACACCGGCGCTATCAACAAGACTGGTGTTAATACCAGCACCCTCAACCAGGTTAATGATAACACAAGCACCATCAACCAGGCTGGTGTTAATACCAGCACCATCAACCAGACTGGTGTTAATATCAGCACCATCAACCAGGTTAATGATAACACCACCCTTATCAACCAGGGTGATGATACCACCAGCACCACCAAGTAGGCTGGTGATAACACCAGCACCACCAAGTAGGCTGGTGATAACACCAGCACCACCAAGTAGGCTGGTAATAACACCAGCACCACCAAGTAGGCTGGTGATAACACCAGCACCACCAAGTAGGCTGGTGATAACACCAGCACCACCAAGTAGGCTGGTGATAACACCAGCACCACCAAGTAGGCTGGTGATAACACCAGCACCACCAAGTAGGCTGGTGATAACACCAGCATCACCAAGTAGGCTGGTGATAACACCAGCACCACCAAGTAGGCTGGTGATAACACCAGCACCACCAAGTAGGCTGGTGATAACACCAGCACCACCAAGTAGGCTGGTGATAACACCAGCACCACCAAGAGGCTGGTGATAACACCAGCATCACCAAGTGGCTGGTGATAACACCAGCACCACCAAGTAGGCTGGTGATAACACCAGCACCACCAAGTAGGCTGGTGATAACACCAGCACCACCAAGTAGGCTGGTGATAACACCAGCATCACCAAGTAGGCTGGTGATAACACCAGCACCACCAAGTAGGCTGGTGATAACACCAGCATCACCCAGTAGGCTGGTGATAACACCAGGTTAAGTCAGGGTAAGGAAGAGCAGCCTGCCAAGGCAAGTAAGAGAAGAGGCCGGTGGGCCGGGCCAAACCCGGCCACTGGTCAAGGCCAAACATCTCCCCCTTCCCCCTTCCTACTAAACCCCCTGCTAACCCACTCTCTCTCTCTCTCTCTCTCTCTCTCTCTCTCTCTCTCTCTCTCTCTCTCTCTCTTCTAACTTGACTTCACCTAACCACCACCTGCCTTTACCTACCCAGCACCTGCCTTTACCTAACCACCACCTGCCTTTACCTAACCACCACCTGCCTTTACCTAACACCACCTGCCTTTACCTAACCACTACCTGCCTTCACCTAACCACCACCTGCCTTCACCTTACCACCACCTGCCTTCACCTTACCACCTGCCCTCCACATCTAATAACTGGTAGGTTCAGTGTGACTAAAAACACTTAACAAACAAACTGTTTCTAGTAATAATCTGCAAATAAAAAGACAGAACACTTATATTGAACAAGTAAACAATGAAAAAATAAGCAAGAGACCAAACAAGAGGAGAAGCAAATATAAAACACTGGAACTGACACAATGTAAACAAAGAACTCTCCTCAGACACGACATAAACACGACAAACAAAACGATGTTTCCGGTCCAGATGAACAAGGACAGAACAAGTAATACTAACTACACCCAGACGACTACAAACACACTGACAACAACCACATTCTTCACATACACAGTGCAAACACGGTGGACAACCAGACTCATACTGCCACAAAAAGTGTATTGGTACACTGCCACACAGTATACTATACTGCCACACAGTGTGCTACTACACTGCCACACAGTGTACTGGTACAATGCCACACAGTATACTATACTGCCACACAAGTGTACTGGTACACTGTCACACAGTGTGCTACTACACTGTCACACCGTGTACTACTAGTGTCAACTTCAGACATCAACTACCCACTAAAGCTACACCTTCCATTTTCTCTCACGACTGAGATCTGGCATTCTGGTATTTTTCATCTAAATTCCAATGCATTACAACCTTTAATAGAACAGTAGTGTAGGTGATGGCTGGGTTGTGGCAGACCAGAAGTAGTGATGGCTGGGTTGTGGCAGACCAGAAGTAGTGATGGCTGGGTTGTGGCAGACCAGAAGTAGTGATGGCTGGGTTGTGGCAGACCAGAAGTAGTGATGGCTGGGTTGTAGCAGACCAGAAGTAGTGATTGCTGGGTTGTGGCAGACCAGAAGTAGTGATGACTGGGTTGTGGCAGACCAGAAGTAGTGATGGCTGGGTTGTGGCAGACCAGAAGTAGTGATGACTGGGTTGTGGGAGACCAGAAGTAGTGATGGCTGGGTTGTGACAGACCAGAAGTAGTGATGGCTGGGTTGTGACAGACCAGAGATAGCGATGGCTGGGGTGAGGCAGACCAGAGATAGTGATGGCTGGGGTGAGACAGGCATGAGGTAGTGATGGTGGGGATAAGGCAGACCAGAGGCAGTGATGGTTGGGGTGAGACAGACTTGAGGTAGTGATGGCTGGGGTGAGGCAGACCAGACATAACGATGGCTGGGGTGAGGCAGACTTGAGGTAATGATGGCTGGGGTGAGACAGACTTGAGGTAGTGATGGCTGGGGTGAGGCAGACCAGACATAACGATGGCTGGGGTGAGGCAGACCTGAGGTAGTGATGGCTGGGGTGAGACAGACCAGACAGTGAAGGCTGGGGTGAGACAGACCAGAGGCAGTGAAGGCTGGGGTGAGACAGACAAGAGGCAGTGATGGCTGGGGTGAGACAGACCAGAGGAAGCTGTGTTATCAGTGTCACCGTGAAGATAGCAGTTCAGAGGTCATGGACAGCTCAAGAGTCTCTCTGCCAACCTCCCCTCGTAAACAGTACCTACACCCACAATTTATATTCTTAAATATCAGATAAGTTTCCTTTAAACTTGTAACATTTAAATCAGGTCAAGTCAGGTTAACTTGATGAGAGCTCAACGCCTTACCAAACTTAAATTTTAGATTACGTTTGGTTATGTTAGGCTAAGTTTGGTTAAGTTGTAGCAGACAAATGGCTTACCCAACCTCACCTAACTTTAATTTTATAGGTAAAATTTCCTTGTGTATTAAAGTCATGCTCACTGGAAGCCCATTACCTTGTCAACTCCAAACCATTCTGAGTGAAGTAATATAACAGGGAAACAGCGCTTTTCCGATACCACTGTGTGCCTCTCATACATACTAGGCTTGCAGCACACTGTGTGCCTCTCATACATACTAGGCTTGCAGCACACTGTGTGCCTCTCATACATACTAGGCTTGCAGCACACTGTGTGCCTCTCATACATACTAGGCTTGCAGCACACTGTGTGCCTCTCATACATACTAGGCTTGCAGCACACTGTGTGCCTCTCATACATACTAGGCTTGCAGCACACTGTGTGCCTCTCATACATACTAGGCTTGCAGCACACTGTGTGCCTCTCTTACATACTAGGCTTGCAGCACACTGTGCCTCTCATACATACTAGGCTTGCAGCACACTGTGTGCCTCTCATACATACTAGGCTTGCAGCACACTGTGTGCCTCTCTTACATACTAGGCTTGCAGCACACTGTGCCTCTCATACATACTAGGCTTGCAGCACACTGTGCCTCTCATACATACTAGGCTTGCAGCACACTGTGTGCCTCTCATACATACTAGGCTTGCAGCACACTGTGTGCCTCTCTTACATACTAGGCTTGCAGCACACTGTGCCTCTCATACATACTAGGCTTGCAGCACACTGTGCCTCTCATACATACTAGGCTTGCAGCACACTGTGTGCCTCTCATACATACTAGGCTTGCAGCACACTGTGTGCCTCTCATACATACTAGGCTTGCAGCACACTGTGTGCCTCTCATACATACTAGGCTTGCAGCACACTGTGCCTCTCATACATACTAGGCTTGCAGCACACTGTGTGCCTCTCTTACATACTAGGCTTGCAGCACACTGTGCCTCTCATACATACTAGGCTTGCAGCACACTGTGTGCCTCTCATACATACTAGGCTTGCAGCACACTGTGCCTCTCATACATACTAGGCTTGCAGCACACTGTGTGCCTCTCATACATACTAGGCTTGCAGCACACTGTGTGCCTCTCATACATACTAGGCTTGCAGCACACTGTGCCTCTCATACATACTAGGCTTGCAGCACATACTATCCAACTCCGTCAAAAAAGAACTACGCTAAGCAGACTCGAAACAGCTAGTATGCTCTCCAAGACACTTATATTCTCGACACTTTAAAGAGAGAATTTCAAACAAGTGAAAAGACTAAGAGAGAGATACTTGCAAGCTACCTCTCACCACTCACTACAACTACTGTGGTAAAGCAGTGGTCTGCCTCGGTCAGAAGACCATAAAGCTCCCCCGATGACGGGTCATCATCTGACTAAGACCCACGGCAGGAAACACTTGTCCTGTTTCCTGAGGAATCTTAACTAACCTAACTCACCACACCACAATTATCATTCACCACAACTACCACTCACCACTCACAAAGAGATATCATATCTCTGAACATGAGTAAGAACCTAGCTGAATAACACTCGCCCTCTTCTTCCTCCATCCCTGACCTATAACCAGGTAAACACAACACATTCCAGGTGAACTAGCAGCACCTATGATGTGGGTAACACAACACACACACTAACAACAACACACTCAACTACAAATGAATACAAATAAAAATGACTAAAAAAAAAATATTTCCCCCGAAGCAAAGTTTAAATTGAAACTAACACAAGTGACGTTGTTATTGATGTGTTCAGTCCACCAATCTTGAGAAAATCGCTCCAGGCTCATTACCTCAAACTCCTTTCTTATCTTCATCGTTCTTTTCTGCATTGGACTGAAGAAGCCAGTGTGTGGCGAAACGTTTCCTCAATAAAGATTCGCAGATGTTGCACAAGTGTGTCAGTCTTCCTTCAACTTGTCGGTGTTGTAAACGATTCACTTGACCTGAGATGGTTCAGCTGGTTAAACCCAGCTGGCTTTTCACACCATTTAAGAAAGTGAAAAATGACTACATAGTAGGTTCTCAAGATTGTTGTAGACCCTGTGTCTAGGAGACGTCTACTCACTGACAACTACACTATACACCATAACACGTGGTATATAACTATAACAGGTAGCATACATATACAGTACACGCCACAACAAACAGAACTTACAAACTGAATGCCTGTCTTCCTGCAAGAGCAACAGCCTGGTTGAACAGGCAAGCAACAGACGAGCCTGGTCCAGGGTCGGGCTGCGGGAGCAGGAAAACTCCCGAAACGTGTCACAGGTATATCACAGGTAAGGGATGGAACCATACCCATTTTCCTTGACCGATAACCACACCAATACCGATACTTTTTCAATATTTTTCTCTTAGTTTTAAAATATAAGTGTACACCATAGTAATGAATGCTGATGATTCAACGGGTGCTAAATAAACCGATGTTATTACTTATCATTAATTGCAGGTCCCCAGGTGAGCCTTACAAATTGTAATAAAAAAAAAGGAAAACGTGAAATGAAACTATATACATATTTAGTAACTCGATGATGACATCAGGAATCAATTAAGAAAATCAAACCTTGAATAATTAGTTGTATTAAACACGAGACTAAAACATCCAACTGATAAAACACACGAACATTATTGTAATAACTGCAAATTGAAAATATAAACTCATAGTTCTGAACTTGAGCAAAGTTCTCTCTCTATTTTTTAACTGAATTATCTGAGAGTAGACTCAGAGGTACTCACCTAGTTGTACTCACCTAGTTGTGGTTGCAGGGGTCGAGACATAGCTCCTGTGTGTGTGTGTGTGTGTGTGTGTGTGTGTGTGTGTGTGTGTGTGTGAGTGAGCAACCCTCACAATCGTGAAAAAGAGTGTTAATATTAACATTTTTTAAACTCCTGAATTCTTGGTGTCATGGATTCAACAAGGTGCTGGAAACATTCCTTAGAGATTCTGATCCTTGTTGACATTACAGCAACACGCAGTTGCTGCTGATTTATCGGCTGCACATTCATGCTGTGAATCTCCCGTCCCACTACATTCCAAATGTTTACGACAAATTCTGACCGAAGCATCTGCATGTCGCAGCAGTAAATTGTGATTCGTCAGACCAGGCGACGTTTTTCCAATCTTCAACTGATGTGAAACCCGGTGTGGTCTTCTTCTATTGTAGCCCATCCACTTCAAGGTTTAACATATTGTGCGTTCAGTGATGCTCTTCTGCATACCGCTGCTTTAACGCATGGTTATTTTAGTTACTGTCGCCTTCCTGTCAGTTTGAACCAGTCTGGCCATTCTCCTCATTTCTCTCATTATCAAGGCGTTTTCGCCCACAGAACTGCCTCTCACTGTATGTTTTGCTTTTTTCACACCAATCTCTGTAAATTCTAGAGACCGTAGTGCGTGAAAATCCCAGGAGATCAGCAGTTCCTGAGATACTCAAACACCCAGTCTGTCTGGCACCAACAATCATTCCCCATTCTGATGCTTGGTCTGAACTACAACTGAACATCTTGACCGTGTCTGCAAGCTTTTAGACACCGAGGTGCTATCACGTGATTGGCTGATTAGATCACTGCATTAACGAGATGTACGGATGTACCATATATATATGACTCACGAAATCGTAATGACATGTTTGCAATCGTACCATATATATATATATATATATATATATATATATAGTTTAAACATTGCCCTACTTTGGGGTAATGAAACGTATATGTGAATTTAGATACAAAGATAGTTACTGAAACATCTAAGGAACATCAAAATAACTTAACACAATCTAGGAGATCTTTTTATGTTAGTCATATAAACATTAGCGGGGAAAACACTACCCTAGGCACTAACTTAGGTGTGACACAACAAAGGTGCCGGTAACAAACGACACTAACTTGGCAGGCAGCGAGGAGAGCAAACACATCACTCTAGCAGGCTACATGCACTCTACCACATCTACTCTCACTAACCCAGCAGGCTACGTAGACACACTACTTCATCTACTCACTAACCCAGCAGGCTACGTAGACACACTACCTCATCTACTCACTAACCCAGCAGGCTACGTAGACATACTACCTCATCTACTCACTAACACAGCAGGCTACGTAGACACACTACCTCATCTACTCACTAACACAGCAGGCTACGTAGACACACTACCTCATCTACTCACTAACACAGCAGGCTACGTAGACACACTACCTCATCTACTCACTAACACAGTAGGCTACGTAGACACACTACCTCATCTACTCACTAACCCAGCAGGCTACGTAGACATACTACCTCATCTACTCACTAACACAGCAGGCTACGTAGACACACTACCTCATCTACTCACTAACACAGTAGGCTACGTAGACACACTACCTCATCTACTCACTAACACAGCAGGCTACGTAGACACACTACCTCATCTACTCACTAACACAGCAGGCTACGTAGACACACTACCTCATCTACTCACTAACACAGCAGGCTACGTAGACACACTACCTCATCTACTCACTAACACAGCAGGCTACGTAGACACACTACCTCATCTACTCACTAACACAGCAGGCTACGTAGACACACTACCTCATCTACTCACTAACACAGCAGGCTACGTAGACACACTACATCATCTACTCACTAACACAGCAGGCTACGTAGACACACTACCTCATCTACTCACTAACACAGCAGGCTACGTAGACACACTACCTCATCTACTCACTAACACAGCAGGCTACGTAGACACAATACCTCATCTACTCACTAACACAGCAGGCTACGTAGACATACTACCTCATCTACTCATTAACCCAGCAGGCTACGTAGACACACTACCTCATCTACTCACTAACACAGTAGGCTACGTAGACACACTACCTCATCTATTCCCTAACACAGCAGGCTACGTAGACACACTACCTCATCTACTCACTAACACAGCAGGCTACGTAGACATACTACCTCATCTACTCATTAACCCAGCAGGCTACGTAGACACTACCTCATCTACTCACTAACACAGCAGGCTACGTAGACACACTACCTCATCTACTCATTAACCCAGCAGGCTACGTAGACATACTACTTCATCTACTCCCTCAATAACCCAGATATAGAACAGTTTAGTGTTCCTCTGGCATTTCGTAAACTGTACTATATTTAACGACAAAATAACGGAGATTGCAATGTCATTCTCTACTTTGTAAATGTTAGCTGCAGGTGTTTTTTAATGGCTTATGATGCGCAAAATACATGCGGAAACTAGGACACTGATGTTGGTGTTCCGCATGTTCTAGTTACGGCATGTATCTTTCTTTCACAGTTGTCAGTGTTATTCACTATCTGTAATCTAGTGAAACGTGTGATGCTCAAACTAACACTGTATGTGACCTGGAGGTGTTGCGTGTGATGTTGGTACTACCACTATAAATTGTATATGCAGTAGTGGTAGTAAGGCCACACACACACACACACTAGAGGCCAGTGAAGAGGCGGGGCCAGGAGCTATGACTCGACCCCTGCAACCACAACTAGGTGAGTACACACACACACATACGACAGGTAGTAGTTACGTCGACACTTACGAACAGTGAAGGACACTGGTATTATCCGCTCTGCTAGTCCCGTGTTAAGATCGCAGCTACTCACTATGTCTCCAGGACTGTTAAATCCCCGATTAATGTTAAAAGGTTCTGAAGTTATCCCCAGTTCTCAGCGTAAATAAATGTCAAAAACCTACATTACATTCAAGGGTAAACATTTAAGGCTTCATTTCCCTTAAAAAAGTGTCCAAACACTTCAGCACACGCCAGCCTCTACGCTACTGACTGCAGTCTTATCCACCTTGCATGTCATAATCCACAAATGTAACAAACGCAGACACACGTTGCAAAACGACACACACACACACACACACACAAAGTTTCGCTCACTGATAGAACTACATTATCAACACGGTACGCTATTCGGATCATGGTTAACAAATGAATGTGATTCAATAAATGGGCAAAGAATCATCTGAGGATCGCAAAATACGGCCAGCTCGAATTTACACATGTATGAATGAACGAAGGTGAGTCTGAAACTATGTTAGTTAAGCTTAAAGCCTATCGACTGCACGAGTCACTGATAAAAATGCAACTCACCTGAACACTAAGAAAGAAATTAAAGAAAATTAACTACACGCACACACACACACACACACACACACACACACACATATATATATATATATATATATATATCGGTGTATATACACAAGGATGCACACGCTTCCTGTATATAAACTTAAGAAATACACTTATCTGTATACATAATTTAAATTGCGTGTATATACAGTAAGAGATACATACCTATCAATGTGTATACAATAAGAAATACGCAATTCAAGATACATATACCCGGTGAAGCCCGAACTGCAGAGTGGTGGTTGAGGATAACACAACACAGGTAACTAACATCACTCAGCTCAAGATTAAATAGACAAAGTCCGGGAGGAAGAGTAAAGAATTACTAATAAGTACAAAGATCATTTAAACTAGACAAGTTCGTTACTGGTAACATATGAGTGTTAAGAAGACACCATAAACATTAACAAGCAGTGGAAATAACTAAGATTTAGCATCATTAACATCAACGCAGCAGTGGAAATAACTCAGAATTTACCAAAATTAGACACATCTACACTTGTATATTTCAAGACTAACGGGAAATTTCTGCAATAGCCGAAACCTAACTACGGTGCACGTACGAAACTGCAGCAGCATTTAGTTCCGGAAGTGTTCCTAGCATTACTAACTATCTTAAATTTTTCCTAGCATTACTAACAATCTAAATTTTTAAAGTGGTTGCCTGGTAAGCCAGGAAAAGGTCTCGGTCGGATGACCAAAAGCTCCAGTGGTGAGTCATCATATGACTAAGACCCGCTCCCTGTGATCGTATCTGCTTGGTCCTTCTCTTTTCTGCAACATTACAAGCTCCTGATGATGTGTTGATTGCAACACGAAAGGCCTAGAGGTATTCAACTTTCCCCCGTTGTTGTTTCGCATCTTGTATCGCTTGTTCGCGATATTCATAATACAGAATATGTTAATGGTGTCGGAGATCATCGCCCCCGCGACCCCTCTCATACCAGGACTCCCAAATTGGAAAGAAAATATTACGAGACATAAAACTGCTGTACAAGAGAAAAGTAAAGATTAATGTACACTGAAAATAAGAATGTAACGTATGAAGATGACTTATCATTTCAGATGTTAACCAGACAGAACAAGGAAAGACTATTAGGCAAGCACTAATTATATAAATTCAATCTAGCAACGATGCGACTAGGTGTCTGACCGCCATGGATTACATCAAGGATGGTCGACAAGTGCGAATTATCTATACGAGGAAAACCATTAACATAACAATTCCTCAAAGTAAGTGCCGTGCTAAATAAAGCAATATTCAGAAAAAAACTACAAGGGAAAACGAAAACTTCATTATCATACTGCTAGAAAGGGAGGCTCAGAAAACCTACAAATTTAACGTAAGTGTCAGGTTAAAATTAATAACCTTCATAAAATACCATTAGGTCCCCAGGAATACTTTATGAAGATAGTATATATACACTGAGAAGTGTGTATATACCGTGAGGATTTAATTCCTATTTTTAGGGATTAAGGTATTCTTGTCTGATGGTGAAAATTAATGACCATAATGCAGCCCATAGGCTTTAACCCCCATTAAGCAACCAGCTTTATGTAACTCAGTCATGTGACTGATGACTAACTATTAGGTAACCCTGGAATGCTAGTAGTGACCTGCACTGCGTGAGAAACTTACTAGGTAGTAACTAGAGCAGTGAAACTTTCCCGTGTGGCGAAGGTTACTTGTGCTGCCTTCACCCACCTGAGCAGAACCAAGCCACACTGCTTCACTGAATGCGCTAATACTCCAGTTATACACCAAGGTCATGAGTTTCCCATAACAAGAACGAAGCAATGGGTCCCACCTGCCACGGATGACTGAGGTGCGTGAATAACGTACATCATGAAAGACACGGATGTGGCGCAAGCTGTGTCAACGTTTCGCTCTGTGTAGAGCTTTATTAAGGGTAAACCGACGCATACACCAAAAGACCTTCAGCAGTACGTTCCACGTACACGAAGCATTATCAAATATGGGTACTCAGGAAAGCCTCGTCCAGGTGGAACGTTATCCTAATAAAATTCTCATTTTGCCCTGTGTTGTCCTTTTACCACTTGCCAGCTACGACATACCTCAACAGACTCTTATCAAACCAATGACTTCATAAAATATTAGACTGATAAAGCTACACACAGAGCCACAATAAAACCTTGCTCCTGGGCTGTCGCCCGTCCGCCTTCGTGGCCAATGAACACCTTGTGAATTCTTTATATAAATTATAATCTTTAAAAAAAGTCATAAAAACAGAGCAGTGAATTCAACGGGGTTTTTATGCTTGTCAACTGCCTTAACTCCTTTCCATCTGCCAGAGTTTTCGCTCCAGTGAAGAGCAAAGACTCGAGACCACTACACAACACCGGCTAGGTTAGTAGTCATTCTCATCCGCAAGATCTTACGCCACCGCTTATAATAATAATAATAATAATAATAATAATAATAATAAAAGTAATAGCAATAATAATAAAAGTAATAATAATAATAATAATAATAATAATGAAATGATATTCTTGCAACAAGTAAATGCATGACAAATTTGTCTGTAATATACCTGGAGAGGGTTTCGGGGGTCTATGTAAATATACTCCTGTCACTCCTTGTACCAATATTCTATTTTTTTTTTTTTTGCCCGTATGGTCTTCCGCTAGCGTTCCCAGGATGGGTATTTGGTGCACAATAAACTAGCCACTACCATCCACAGGATGGACACGAGGTGCCTATTCCAACATAAATTATTATTATTATTGCTGTTATAAGGTATGCTACGGTTGGTTAAGTAGGTTTAAAGCCTATCGACTACACGAGTCATTATCGCTGTATTTTCAATTATTAAATTATTAAAATTAAGCAGATGAAATTGAGGAGGTTTTTGAAAATAGTAACCAATACAAAATTCCGCTTTTTTTCAATACTAGCCTCTAGTGCAGTGATGTTTACTCAGCACTAGCCTCTAGTAGTGATGTTTACTCAGCACTAGCCTCTAGTGCAGTGATGTTTACTCAGCACTAGCCTCTAGTAGTGATGTTTACTCAGCACTAGCCTCTAGTGCAATGTTTACTCAGCACTAGCCTCTAGGACAGTGACGTTTCCTCAGCACTAGCCTCTAGTACAGTGATGTTTCCTCAGCACTAGTCTCTAGTACAGTGACGTTTCCTCAGCACTAGCCTCTAGTACAGTGACGTTTCCTCAGCACTAGCCTCTAGTACAGTAACGTTTCCTCAGCACTAGCCTCTAGTACAGTGACGTTTCCTCAGCACTAGCCTCTAGTACAGTGACGTTTCCTCAGCACTAGCCTCTAGTACAGTGACGTTTCCTCAGCACTAGCCTCTAGTACAGTGACGTTTCCTCAGCACTAGCATCTAGTACAGTGATGTTTACCCAGCACTAGCCTCTAATGCAGTGTTTCCTCAGCACTAGCCTCTAGTACAGTGACGTTTCCTCAGCACTAGCATCTAGTACAGTGATGTTTACCCAGCACTAGCCTCTAATGCAGTGTTTCCTCAGCATAAGCCTCTAGTACAGTGACGTTTCCTCAGCACTAGCCTCTAGTACAGTGATGTTTACCCAGCACTAGCCTCTAGTGCAGTGTTTCCTCAGCACTAGCCTCTAGTACAGTGACGTTTCCTCAGCACTAGCCTCTAGTACAGTGACGTTTCCTCAGCACTAGTCTCTAGTACAGTGACGTTTCCTCAGCACTAGCCTCTAGTACAGTGACGTTTCCTCAGCACTAGTCTCTAGTACAGTGACGTTTCCTCAGCACTAGTCTAGTACATTGACGTTTCCTCAGCACTAGCCTCTAGTACAGTGACGTTTCCTCAGCACTAGCGACTAGTACAAAGTAACGTTTCCTCAGCACTAGCCTCTAGTACAGTGACGTTTCCTCAGCACTAGCCTCTAGTACAGTGACGTTTCCTCAGCACTAGCCTCTAGTACAGTGACGTTTCCTCAGCACTAGCCTCTAGTACAGTAACGTTTCCTCAGCACTAGCCTCTAGTACAGTGACGTTTCCTCAGCACTAGTCTCTAGTACAGTGACGTTTCCTCAGCACTATCCTCTAGGACAGTAACGTTTCCTCAGCACTAGTCTCTAGTACAGTGACGTTTCCTCAGCACTAGTCTCTAGTACAGTAACGTTTCCTCAGCACTAGCCTCTAGTACAGTGACGTTTCCTCAGCACTAGCGACTAGTACAAAGTATCGTTTCCTCAACATTAGCCATTAACACAAAGTTACGTGAGCAATAGCATTAATTCAGAGGTAAACATGTTATGTGAGGACTGTTCTGATAAACAACTATTCAAATGATCTCACCACATTTTATTTATTTAGACAATTTATGTACACGTCTCTGGCAAGAGAATCGGGGCGTCATTCCTCACGTGGAAATAATAACATGAAGAATGAAAACAAGTTTGTGTAGGTGAAACTGTATGTGAACCGTAAAGTGGCATTAGAATAGGCTAGTAAATTAGTATTAAAAAACCCGGAGATTGAAGAAATTATAACCAGTAGGCTTGTCTAATTGCTTTAGAGTATAATCCTGAAACAATCCTTTGAAGTGCGACTGATTAATTTGCTCTCCTGAAATGCTACCGATGATGGAAATAGATACAAATGCGTCTGTTTCCAACGTGTCGGTACTTTATACTATTCCCGTCACGTGAGTGTCACATTATAGTGTCCTTATCTTCCTGTCTCATTCAGAAGATACCTGGAGTCTACGTGGAGGGCATTCCGGGGATCAACGCCCCCGCGGCCCTATCCATGACCTGGCCTCCTGGTGGATCAGGGCCTGATCAACGAGGCTGTTACTGCTGGCCGCACGTAGTCCAACGTACGAACCACAGCCTGACTGATCTGGCACTGACTTTAGGTATCTGTCCAGCTCCCTCTTGAAGACAACCAGGGGTCTATTGGTAATTACCCTTATGGCTGGTTAGAACAGGTAAACCTTTGACACTTCTACTTACATTCAGTACTCAGTATACAGTATACACCCATGTTTACTTCCCGAGTATTTCTTCTTGATGCTGTACTCCTTTCCAGGGCAGCAGCGATCCCTGGAACCATTAGCGTACCAATGTTAACTAACGTAGAAGAACATATGTGCCACGCTAAATTTATCTTAATGGGATGACAGCCACGATGACACTCCCACGTATGTCATGCCAGCAACAAGGGGCAACACGCAATATGAAAACCATTCAAAAGTACATCAGTGAGGAAAACCCAGAGGTGTAAATTGCTGGCATGATTGGGAATGACATCGCCCACTGCAATAACGTCTTCACCGCCAACACAGAGTCGCATAAAAAATAATGCAGGTGGTCATTATCTTGGGCACAACACCACAATCTGCTTGACAAAATACGAGAGTAATAGCCCGAGCTGTGTAATCCTGAGAGCCCTGAGGCAGGGCAAGCCAGAAGCCTCATGTACTATACCAGGCACTCTTCCCTCCCCACACCACAGTCTTCCCTCCCCACACCACAGTCTTCCCTAACCACACCACAGTCTTCCCTCCCGACACCACAGTCTTCCCTCCCCACACCATAGTCTTCCCTAACCACACCATAGTCTTCCCTCCCCACACCACAGTCTTCCCTAACCACACCATAGTCTTCCCTAACCACACCACAGTCTTCCCTCCCCACACCATAGTCTTCCCTCCCCACACCATAGTCTTCCCTCCCCACACCATAGTCTTCCCTCCCCACACCATAGTCTTCCCTCCCGACACCACAGTCTTCCCTCCCCACACCATAGTCTTCCCTCCCCACACCATAGTCTTCCCTAACCACACCATAGTCTTCCCTCCCCACACCATAGTCTTCCCTCCCCACACCAAAGTCTTCCCTCCCCACACCAAAGTCTTCCCTCCCCACACCATAGTCTTCCCTAACCACACCATAGTCTTCCCTCCCCACACCATAGTCTTCCCTCCCGACACCACAGTCTTCCCTCCCCACACCATAGTCTTCCCTCCCCACACCATAGTCTTCCCTAACCACACCATAGTCTTCCCTCCCGACACCACAGTCTTCCCTCCCCACACCATAGTCTTCCCTCCCACACCATAGTCTTCCCTCCCCACACCATAGTCTTCCCTCCCGACACCACAGTCTTCCCTCCCCACACCATAGTCTTCCCTCCCCACACCATAGTCTTCCCTCCCCACACCATAGTCTTCCTCCCCACACCATAGTCTTCCCTCCCACACCACAGTCTTACCTCCTCACACCACAGTCTTCCCTCCCCACACCATAGTCTTCCCTCCCCACACCATAGTCTTCCCTCCTCACACCATAGTCTTCCCTCCCCACACCATAGTCTTCCCTCCCCACACCATAGTCTTCCCTCCCCACACCATAGTCTTCCTCCCCACACCATAGTCTTCCCTCCCGACACCACAGTCTTCCCTCCCCACACCATAGTCTTCCCTCCCCACACCATAGTCTTCCCTCCCCACACCATAGTCTTCCCTCCCCACACCACAGTCTTACCTCCTCACACCACAGTCTTCCCTCCCCACACCATAGTCTTCCCTCCCCACACCATAGTCTTCCCTCCTCACACCATAGTCTTCCCTCCCCACACCATAGTCTTCCCTCCTCACACCATAGTCTTCCCTCCTCACACCATAGTCTTCCCTCCCCACACCATAGTCTTCCCTCCTCACACCATAGTCTTCCCTCCTCACACCATAGTCTTCCCTCCTCACACCATAGTCTTCCCTCCTCACACCACAGTCTTCCCTCCTCACACCATAGTCTTCCCTCGTCACACCATAGTCTTCCCTCCTCACACCATAGTCTTCCCTCGTTACACTATCGTCTTCCTTATTAACACTATCGTCTTCCCTCGTCACACTATCGTCTTCCTTATTAACACTATCGTCTTCCCTTGTCACACTATCGTCTTCCTTATTAACACTATCGTCTTCCCTCGTCACACTATCGTCTTCCCTCGTCACACTATCGTCTTCCCTCGTCACACTATCGTCTTCCCTTGTTACACTATCGTCTTTCTTATTAACACTATCGTCTTCCCTTGTCACACTATCGTCTTCCCTTGTCACACTATCGTCTTCCCTTGTCACACTATCGTCTTCCCTTGTCACACTATCGTCTTCCTTATTAACACTATCGTCTTCCTTATTAACACTATCGTCTTCCCTTGTCACACTATCGTCTTCCCTTGTCACACTATCGTCTTCCTTATTAACACTATCGTCTTCCCTCGTCACACTATCGTCTTCCCTTGTTACACTATCGTCTTCCCTCGTCACACTATCGTCTTCCCTTGTTACACTATCGTCTTTCTTATTAACACTATCATCTTCCCTTGTCACACTATCGTCTTCCCTCGTCACACTATCGTCTTCCCTTGTCACACTATCGTCTTCCTTATTAACACTATCGTCTTCCCTTGTCACACTATCGTCTTCCTTATTAACACTATCGTCTTCCTTATTAACACTATTGTCTTCCCTCGTCACACTATCGTCTTCCCTCGTCACACTATCGTCTTCCCTCGTCACACTATCGTCTTCCCTCGTCACACTATCGTCTTCCCTTGTCACACTATCGTCTTCCTTATTAACACTATCGTCTTCCTTTGTCACACTATCGTCTTCCTTATTAACACTATCGTCTTCCCTTGTTACACTATCGTCTTCCCTCGTCACACTATCGTCTTCCCTCGTCACACTATCGTCTTCCCTTGTTACACTATCGTCTTCCTTATTAACACTATCGTCTTCCCTTGTCACACTATCGTCTTCCTTATTAACACTATCGTCTTCCCTCGTCACACTATCGTCTTCCTTATTTACACTATCGTCTTCCCTCGTCACACTATCGTCTTCCCTTGTCACACTATCGTCTTCCCTCGTCACACTATCGTCTTCCCTCGTCACACTATCGTCTTCCCTCGTCACACTATCGTCTTCCCTCGTCACACTATCGTCTTCCCTCGTCACACTATCGTCTTCCCTCGTCACACTATCGTCTTCCCTCGTCACACTATCGTCTTCGTTATTAACACTATTGTCTTCCCTTGTCACACTATCGTCTTCCTTATTAACACTATCGTCTTCCCTCGTCACACTATCGTCTTCCTTATTTACACTATCGTCTTCCCTCGTCACACTATCGTCTTCCCTTGTCACACTATCGTCTTCCCTCGTCACACTATCGTCTTCCTTATTAACACTATCTTCTTCCCTCGTCACACTATCGTCTTCCCTCGTCACACTATCGTCTTCCCTCGTCACACTATCGTCTTCCCTTGTTACACTATCGTCTTTCTTATTAACACTATCGTCTTCCCTTGTCACACTATCGTCTTCGTTATTAACACTATTGTCTTCCCTCGTCACACTATCGTCTTCCCTTGTTACACTATCGTCTTCCTTATTAACACTATCGTCTTCCCTCGTCACACTATCGTCTTCCTTATTAACACTATCGTCTTCCCTCGTCACACTATCGTCTTCCCTCGTCACACTATCGTCTTCCCTCGTCACACTATCGTCTTCCCTCCTCGCTCCACCATCGTCCATCCCTATGTCCATCACCACCTTACTGCTGCTCACCTGAAATCATTACCGGCAAACTTTCCCCAGTAATAAAGTAGACTTCAACTCAAGAGTGATTCAGAGTCCCGAGAACACTAATTACACCTCAGAACAGAACATCCCCATCTACTAAACAAGAACCTGACTGTGTTCATGAAGGAGCTTCAAAAGTTGCCCCGGGTCGTGCCAGATCAACCTGGTTAAGGTGCCTACACTGGAGATACTCGAACCAAATCTGTTTACCACCTATTCCCCAAGCGCAGTATAACCCCTACGGAATTAAGAGCTTCCCTGTGAATATAATATAAAAATGTGATTGCCCACGTTGGACTACGTGCTGCTAACACCAAGAGACTAATTAATCAGGCATGGTCCCAGACCAGCAGGCCTCGTCTGGGACCAGGACGCAGGGACGATGACACAAAAACAATGGACATAAACTAAAAACTAGTTTTTGTAAGAAAATATTACAGGAAAGTGGCAAATCAACCAGGCTGTGCTGGAATATTAATATGGGTCACCGGCAGGCAGTAACAAGTTGGTTGATCAGGCAAGAGCTAATCAAGCCTGGCCCCAGGGACGGGCTGCGAGAGAAGGAAAACTCTCGAAAACCTTGAAAGGTATATGGAGGGTATATGCGAGTACATAGCTATACTGATTATAAGTGAAAGTTCCTGCGAACTCTTAAATTTCAATGTGACAGAATAGAGGAACAATCCTGGGTGTTAAGTGTCCAACCACGTAACCTTCTGCCTCACACTCGTGACAGCATAGTAAGTGCTTTTTACCTATACATAGTGCATTCTTAAGATGACCTTGATGGCAAATATATGTATGTGCGTGTGCGTGTTTGTGTGTGTGTGTGTGTGTGTTAGTTACCATTTTGTCCTAGGCACATGTCGATTAGACACTAAGCCTGTTGTATGTATGTGTGTGTGTGTGTGTGTAACGCCCTCCGTGCGTGAAGCAAGAGCGCTAGCCGTGTGTGTGTGTGTGTGTGTGTGTGCGTGTGTGTGTGTGTGTGTGCGTGTGTGTGCGTGTGTGTGTGTGTGTGCGTGTGTGCGTGTGTGTGTGTGTGTGTGTGTGCGTGTGTGTGTGTGTGTGTGTGTGCGTGTGTGTGTGTGTGTGTGTGCGTGTGTATGTGTGTGTGTGTGTGTGTGTGTGTGTGTGTGTGCGTGTGTGTGTGTGTGCGTGTGTGTGTGTGTGCGTGTGTGTGTGTGTGTGTGTGTGTATGTGTGTGTGTGAGAGAGAGAATTATTATGTATTAAGAGTGTACATTAAGAATCAATACTAGCAGGTTAGTGGCACTTCTCACAAGCTGAGTGTATCACAAACACTGTTTCACATACATCAATATACAGTTGTTAACATTCTAACACCTTTGGAAGTGTTACTAGTGGCACTGCTTGGCTCTGAGTCACTGCAGGTTACTAGTGGCACTGCTTGGCTCTGAGTCACTGGAGGTGTTACTAGTGGCATAGCTTGGCTCTGAGTCACTGGCAGTGTTACTAGTGGCACTGCTTGGCTCTGAGTCACTGGCAGTGTTACTAGTGGCACTGCTTGGCTCTGAGTCACTGGAGGTGTTACTGGTTGACTCAGAGTCACTAAAAGTGTTATTAGTGGCACTGGTTGGCTCTGAGTCACTGGAGGTGTTACTAGTGGCACTGGTTGGCTCTGAGTCACTGGAGGTGTTACTGGTTGACTCAGAGTCACTAAAAGTGTTATTAGTGGCACTGGTTGGCTCTGAGTCACTGGAGGTGTTACTAGTGGCACTGGTTGGCTCTGAGTCACTGGAGGTGTTACTAGTGGCACTGGTTGGCTCTGAGTCACTGGAGGTGTTACTAGTGGCACTGGTTGGCTCTGAGTCACTTGAGGTGTTATTAGTGGCACTGGTTGGCCCTGAGTCACTGTAAGTGTTACTGGTGGTACTGACTGACTCTGAGTCACTGTTAATCCTGAGTCACTCTAACGTTAGTAAAAGAATCCCAATCAACACTTCTATTGTTATACAATAGATCTTAACCCATTATTCTGGAGTGTGGTTCATGTGACCTCCATGCATCACTCCACTTCTCCCTCCATGCATCACTCCACTTCTCCCTCCATGCATCACTCCACTTCTCCCTCCATGTATCACTCCCCTTCTTCCTCCAAGCATCACTCCACTTCTCCCTCCATGCATCACTCCACTTCTCCCTCCATGCGTCACTCCACTTCTCCCTCCATGCATCACTCCACTTCTCCCTCCAGGCATCACTCCACGTCTCCAAGCATCACTCCACTTCTCCCTCCAGGCATCACTCCACTTCTCCCTCCAGGCATCACTCCACGTCTCCCTCCAAGCATCACTCCACTTCTCCCTCCAGGCATCACTCCACGTCTCCCTCCATGCATCACTCCAAGTCTCCTTTCACTCCTCCATGGAGCACAAAACTGAAGTAAAGGCAGAAACAGGTACTCAGGAGAGGACAAACGAGACGGAAGTAAGAATGCAAGCCAGGGAAATAAAGATGCAAGCCAGGGAAATAAAGATGCAAGCCAGGGAAATAAAGATGCAAGCCAGGGAAATAAAGATGCAAGCCAGGGAAATAAAGATGCAAGCCAGGGAAATAAAGATGCAAGCCAGGGAAATAAAGATGCAAGCCAGGGAAATAAAGATGCAAGCCAGGAAGTAAAGATGCAAGCCAGGAAATAAAGATGCAAGCCAGGGAAGTAAAGATGCAAGCCAGGAAATAAAGATGCAAGCCAGGGAAGTAAAGATGCAAGCCAGGAAATAAAGATGCAAGCCAGGAAGTAAAGATGCAAGCCAGGAAATAAAGATGCAAGCCAGGAAGTAAAGATGCAAGCCAGGGAAATAAAGATGCAAGCCAGATAAATAAAGATGCAAGCCAGGGAAATAAAGATGCAAGCCAGGGAAATAAAGATGCAAGCCAGGGAAATAAAGATGCAAGCCAGGGAAATAAAGATGCAAGCCAGGGAAATAAAGATGCAAGCCAGGGAAATAAAGATGCAAGCCAGGGAAGTAAAGATGCAAGCCAGGGAAATAAAGATGCAAGCCAGGGAAGTAAAGATGCAAGCCAGGGAAATAAAGATGCAAGCCAGGGAAATAAAGATGCAAGCCAGTGGGCAAAATACAAACGATGAAGAAGCGACAAGAGTAGTTAAACAAGAAATAGATCAAGGTGGATAAATATGCTCAGAGAGGGATAGTCAGAATCCATAGCACCTCACAAAAATGAAAATCCGTGAGCCACAGAAAATGAAGGCAGAGACATACGTCAGTGTTATGCTAAAGGCATGGATATACGGACAAGAGAATGCTGGTAACAACACACCAGGCAAAGTTATAATATGCTTGGGAATTGAATATGTTGCTATAAAAAAAGGAATGCAGGTAATTCCAACTGGAGATGTGCAAATGTTCACTGCTGTTCAGAGAACGTTGTGACCTTACTGAAAGGTGTCTGCTAGAAAACCCTTCAAAAATAGTTAAATTTGGCGAAATATCAAGGCTTTTCGTATTAAACTAATTATTATGATTTTACTCAATTTCCCTTGAAATCCAGTTTAGAGAGCAAGTTTGACCTATGAACAGGCTACTGGGATTAACATTTACTAAGATTAAATACAAGGAAATATTTGTGAAGAAAGACAGAAACAAAGACAGTGGAAGACTAAAATTACACATCAGTAGGACAAAACTTATTACAGACCTAAAGAAAGGGTACAAATAAGGAAGAGTACGAGATGGTCGAGAGGTGCACGAGAATAAGGCAAACACAACCAATCGTACACACAAGATCGAGCGTACAACAGACAAGGATTCAACCAACGCTGGCAGGGATGTGTACACAAACTGCCATACAAAGTGGTACACTACCAGTGATACTAACTAAAAGAAACTGGCAGTGTAGACATCTCAGACATTCCATAGGGTACCTTCCTTCTTTTGGGATCATCAGGGGTTAAACTTAAGTAAAAATAGAGTTAATTACATAAATGGACTCCTTATAGAGGTAAATGCTATGTCTGGAGCGTTCACAGGAAGGTACACGAAGGGTGTTCTGGTCTGTGACATATGATTGCAGAACTACTATGAATAAAGGTGTGATACAGTTGATCAGTCAACAGGGAGGAGTAAGACTATTATGTCCTAAACTCACTTTGTTGTAAGGAAATTTTAAACTCATCCAATGTTACTGTAGTAGTAGTGCTGGGAATTAAAGCATGAGAAAAGGAAAATGGTTTATTATTCTTGTATATAAACCACCGTCAGTAACGGCTGAGAAATTCACGTAACACTAGGAAAGATAGACAACTGACAAGACAAGCTTGAAAACCCTACGTCAAATATTACCTTCCTTCCTTCCTTCTTGACTTCAATCTGCCACATGTTGAATGGAAAATGGCTGACAACAGTACTGTTTTAAACATAGTACCTGGGAGTATGTTAGCCCAGTAGACATATAGTACCTGGGAGTATGTTAGCCCAGTAGACATATAGTACCTGGGAGTATGCTAGCCCAGCAGATAAACATTATCTGGGAGTATGCTAGCCCAGCAGACACATAGTAACTGGGGTATGCTAGCCCAGCAGACACATAGTAACTAGGAGTATACTAGTCCAGCAAACACACACCAGGGAGTTAACTGGAATTCTGTGAAAAGTTTGCTCTAGACAAAGAGATATCAGAGCCCACCAGGAATGAAAACTTCCAAGACCTGATCTTCACCAATAATGAGGAACTGATCAGAGGCTTCACAGTCTCAAATACAATATACACAGATGACAACCTCGCTGAAGTAGAGACAAGCATAGAAACGTGCGTAAACATCCCGGGAAACAGCCAGTGTAAAGGCTGCTCAATAAGTTTAATTTCAACACCAAAGGAATTCATTGGGATCAAATAAATGAAGAACTACCAGACGTCCCCTAGTAAGCGGCCCTCAACAACCTAAACCCACACCAGTGTCTGGAAAGACCGAATGCTGGACCTTACAAGGTCTGAATTACACGACGTCCCTTGGTAAGCGGTCCTCAACAACCTAAACCCACACCAGTGTCTGGAAAGACCGAATGCTAGACCTTACAAGGTCTGAATTACACGACGTCCCTTGGTAAGCGGTCCTCAACCACCTAAACCCACACCAGTGTCTGGAAAGACCGAATGCTAGACCTTACAAGGTCTGAATTACACGACGTCCCTTGGTAAGCGGTCCTCAACCACCTAAACCCACACCAGTGTCTGGAAAGACCGAATGCTGGACCTTACAAGGTCTGAATTACACGACGTCCCTTGGTAAGCGACCCTCAACAACCTAAACCCACACCAGTGTCTGGAAAGACCGAATGCTGGACCTTACAAGGTCTGAATTACACGACGTCCCTTGGTAAGCGACCCTCAACAACCTAAACCCACACCAGTGTCTGGAAAGACCGAATGCTAGACCTTACAAGGTCTGAATTACACGACGTCCCTTGGTAAGCGGTCCTCAACCACCTAAACCCACACCAGTGTCTGGAAAGACCGAATGCTGGACCTTACAAGGTCTGAATTACACGACGTCCCTTGGTAAGCGGCCCTCAACAACCTAAACCCACACCAGTGTCTGGAAAGACTGAATACTGGAGCTTACATAGTCTGTATAAAATATGTTCCACTAAGAAAGTCGAAAAGGAGATCTGCCACTGAAAAAGAAAGGTGAAGAATGTACAAAAGAAGAAAGCATTTTTCAAGCCGTAACGGCTTAACAAAGTTCCAGGAGAGCGAAACGTTGCATATGTGTCAATTTATCTAACACGAGGTAAAAGTTCAAACTGTAGCAAAAAAAAAAAAACTAAATAATTATACACATAAGCGAAATCCAAATTGAGAACCACATTTAGAATTGTCCCACTGCTGACAGGAGGGTCATACACAGACCATGAAGAAATGAGCAAAAATCTTGAAAAATCAGTATGAATCAATGTTCAGTGACCCACTGAACAACATGAGAGTGCAAGATCCAGGAAGTTTTTTTCAATACCTCCGCTCACTTGGTAAATTATATATATCTGACATCAGCACAAGCCTTCGAGAATTTGAAAGGTAAACAGACCATACACGCAGCACCGACAGCAGACTCGTGGAACTCTCTATTTATAAGATGCAAATTACCACTTAACACTATTCAAATCACTTGTTCTCTCTCGCTTGGAGTACTGCTCACTGCAGACAGTGCCATCCAGAGCGGGTGAGATAACACAGCTGGAACAAATAGAAAGAGTGTTTACCGTTTGCAGAGAACCATCAAAACGTTTCAACTACCGTTAACGATCCAAAGAACTGGAAAGGTTCTCTTTGGAAGGAAGACGAGAAACATGAAAGATAGGAGAGGTATCCCTCGAGGGATACCTCCGTGTGAATCCCTCACTTCGACAGATCACGTGTAAATTGTTGCAACTACTTACCAGATATGGAAAGACGAGTAAACTAGACCCGGTGAAAATCAGGTAAGATACGAGCAGAATACGAGAGCATTGTATAAACATCTGTGGCTTTAAACTATCTAACCTGCTGTTAGCAGGTTGGATAGTCTAGGCCCACAGATGTTGATATTGCTCAATCCAGTATAGAAGCTTTATGATCACTACCTCCGGCGTGCCAGATCAAGCAGGGTGTGATGGTTATATGGGCTGGCGGGTCACCAATAGCAACAACCTGGTCGATCAGGCAATCAACAGGCCCAGGGGTCACGTCGCGGGAGTAGGAAAAAAAACCTAAAACAGATTACAGGTAAATCCCAGGTAGGCATTACTCCACTCCTCCCTGCATCATTCCACTTCACCGTGTCAATTGCTACTCCGCTTACTTTTACTCTCCTGCCTCTTCACTGCCTCTCTATACCTTCCTCTCACCTCGCTCACTCTCTTTCTTCTTAATGGTGAACATGACGAAAAAATACAGAAAATATTCACGCAATATAGATAAATCGACATAGGAAATGCAACTTTACGATTGAAACCCCGGTGACGCAAAGGTTGCCCACCTACATCACACTACACAAATAACCCGCACATAGAAGAGACGAGCTTGTGACGACGTTTCAGTCTGACTTGGACCATTTATAAGTGTGACTTTTAAATGGTCCAAGTCTGACCGAAACGTCGTCGTAAGTTTACCTCTCCTGTGTGCAGGTTATTTGTGTATTGTTCCAGTCACGGTATTGTGCCTTTTTGTTCTTTAGATCAAACACGTTCCTTAATGTTGTCACCTTTGGGACAGTCTCAGCTTTGAGTGACTGTCCGAGCAACACACTCAGTAAACTGACGCACCCCACATCAAAGCAAGTAAACTAATGAACTTACAAGAAATTACAGCATTGCATTCATGCTTGTTTGTACAACAGTGGCCATGTCTTGAACCAGTGTACACAGGGTGAGTGAGACACCCACTGGAGTACACGCCAAGTGCAACTCATGAATACGAACACTTCAAGTGCAACTCCTGAATACGAACACAACCAAGACAAGAGGCTGAAGGTCCTAAGAGTTCTACTGCCTCCTAGGATTTAAGATTTTGTTGGGATTTTTAACCCCGGAGGGTTAGCCACCCAATATAACCCAAGAAAGTTAGTGCGACACCAAGGGACTGTCTCTTATTTCTATTGGGGGTCCTCAATCTTGTCCCCCAGGATGCGACCCACACCAGTCGACTAACACCCAGGTGCCTACTTGCTTGCTAGGTGAACGGGGACAACAGGTGTAAAGAAACACGCCCAATGTTTCCACCCTTGCTGGGATCGAACCACGTACACTGTGTGTGAGGCGAGAGCGTTGTCTACCAGGCCACGGGACACCTAAAGTTTCTATTTTTGTGTGTGTCTAATCACCATATGTATTGTGTTTTTGGGGATCGAGATTCAGCTCCTACCTACTAGACTACTTTCATCGCCATCACTAATTTCTGGTTTCTTGGGCCTAATCATATCTATACTTGAAGATGTGTGTTGAATTTGCCTCCACCACTGCCTCACCCAAGTCATTCCATTTCTCAACCACCCTGAGACTAAAAAAATACTTCCTTACATCCATATGGCTTACCTAAACCTTCAGCTTCCGCATGTATCCCTTTGATCCTGATCCTCTGAATTTAGTCTGTTACCATCTTCCCAATCAATTTCTCTTAATATTTACTAAGACGTAATTATGTCTCCCCCTCTTCTCTCTGCCAAGGTCGTCAGGTTCAGTTCCTTCAACCTCGCCTCATAGTGCATTCCTCTTGGTTCTGGTACTGGTCTGGTTGCAAACATTTGGACCTTCCAGAGCTGCACATACTTGACCAGGTGTTGCTCCACGCTGGGGGCCATGTACTCAAAGACTGGCCCAACATATGTCGTACTGGTATATAAGTTCTGAAGGATTCTTGTTTACATTCCTGAATACTGCTCTGAGGTTTGCTAGTCATCCATGTGCCACTGATTAATATTATACGGTTTATGTATATTTCTAGCGATATGTTTGGTGTTATTTTACCCTAAAGTCCTTTTCACTCTGAGATTCGCAGCTCCTCTCAGTCCGGTCTGTCCTCACCTCCAAATCGCATAACATTACATTTGTTTGGGTTGAACTCTAGAAGCCACTTCTTTGACCACTTCTACTGTCTGTTGAGGTCTCCCTCTACCTTATCAGTCTTTTTTTTTATTATTCTTTTCATAAGTTATATATACAACTGTGACACATAGCATTCAATCCCCTTTGGAAGGTCATTCACGTATATTACGAACAGCAGCAGTCCTAATACTGATCCTTGTGGGACCTCACTGGTTACTATCTCCCATTCTGATATTTCATCCTTTACTCTTACTCTCCGCCTTCCGTCATGCGGGTACCCTTGACCCACCTGGAGAACTCGACCTTTAAATCCTGCCTGCTCCTCTAATTTCTGGACTAATATCTGATGCGGTACTCTATGAACTACTTCCTTGCAGTTCAAGAAGATGCAATCCACCCAACTCTCTCATTTTATTTATGCAACTGACTCTGTAATAGAACTCAAACAAATGCGTAAGACAGACAGTATATTGCAACCCTGAATCTGTGCTGGTTTCTATAAAAAAAGCACAGGTGTGTGTGTGTGTGTGTGTGTAAAAGGTCACACGGCCACACTCGGGGATGAAAAGTAGTGAATATACGAGTAAACTTTTCAAGGGGATATCCAAGGTATTTTGGGTACACCTGTCCTTGCCTGAAAACCTTCAGTGCCTTGCATTTTTCGAGCTGCAAATTAATAATTTTTGATATACGTGTAGATATGAACGTCTCTCGACCAACTAGCTGCCAGACGTATCGCGGCCTCTATATGTTATTGGTTTCTTTTGGTCTATATAATCTAACATAACCTAGAATATCATATTCTAACCTTAGGTTAGCCTAACCCATACTAACCTATCCTAACATGAACTAACCTATCCTAACATGAACTAACCTATCCTAACATGAACTAACCTATCCTAACATGAACTAACCTATCCTAACATGAACTAACCTATCCTAACATGAACTAACCTATCCTAACATGAACTAACCTATCCTAACATGAACTAACATATCCTAACATGAACTAACCTATCCTAACATGAACTAACCTAGCCTAACATGAACTAAACTATCCTAACATGAACTAACCTATCCTAACATGAACCTATCCTAACATGAACTAACCTATCCTAACATGAACTTACTTAAAGAAAATATTAATTGTAAGTTTACAAGAAGCGTTAAGAAATTGATAATGGGAGCTTAGTGTGAAAAGTAATATTATAATGCAGACACTGATTATAACAATGCCACCAGCCTACCGATACGTAAACCATAACAAACACTGGCAGACAGATCCTACTCTCCCAACTATTCTCACTAGTGTATCAGTCTGAACTATTTTTAAAGCTACTGAAAATATTTGCTTTCTGAATCTGAGTTTATCCAATTTGAATAAATTGTTGCGAGTTTTATTTTTGGTTAGCTATTTTTGGTATCCTGCCCCTGCTCACCTAGCAGTAGGTACCCTAGTGTTGGGAGACTGTTGTGGGTCGCATACTAAGGGAGGACCTGAAGGGAAACGAGCCACACCACTTTGTTTTCTAAGTTTTCCTTGGTTATTAGCCCTCCTGGGCTAATATTCCGAATATGGTTTTCTTTAATCTCATTTATAGCTTTCCTTTTATGGAATTAATCATATATATCCCCTCTACGTTTTATTAGAGAATGAAAATTCATTACTCTTAATTAGAATAAGTTGCCCACTGGTGGGTAAGTAAGACACATTTGCAACAGTTAGGCATCTTTATTTTGAAACGTTTCGCCTACACAGTAGGCTTCTTCAGTCGAGTACAGAAAGTGGGCAGTTGCCCACTACTGAGGTCAGGCTGATAAGGTGATAATTCCAACTTAAAACCTATGTATCTTCCGTTTTGCTTCACTGGCTGTCTTCCACATCTCTGGCTTGAGACCCATTCGTAATTATTTGTGAAAATGTTTACATTAAACGTTTAAATAAAACCATTTTACTTTTATTATTTTAGATATTGTAATATAAAGAAAGTGGTCCAGTCTTAACTCCTTCATATCCAGTTGTCACAGGATATTTGTGAAATATAGCAGTCCAGTCACCAGATTAAAGTGTCCTGAACCCTGTCACAACAGAACAGTTATTCCGTGTACATGAAACTTATGAATGGCATGCCTTGCAAAATTAGTTGTATAAAATTAAAGTGAATGCTAAACTAAAACACGAAATAATCCGACGTAATTAAACCAACAATTTACCCGAACACCAGCAAACTAATTCATTGTGGCTGCAACGTTAAAGCTGATTCACACAACAGTATTGGCAGCCTAGCATCACGCTCCTTGTTACTGACACGACTACCATACCTCACGTTACACTTACATTTAAATCATTCTATTAAGCATGCTGTTATCTTCTATTGCGGAACTTGGAAAAACTCCTTCATAAGCAGGTCTCATAGCCAACATTCTTTCTCAGGCCATAAAAATATTCCGAATTAAAAAATCATGCATGGTTCTCCAAATCAACTTGCAAGACAGACAGTAAAATTATACCATAATAATAATAGCTTCCAAAACTCTTCGTAGGATCTATGTGGACTTTGACGCCTGTGAACTAACGCTACAGACAGGTTCAGAAATATTTTTTTTCACCTCAGGATGGGCAGCACTAGTAGCGTTTGTCTTGCTGTTCTTCCTGCCCACGATGTTGCCGTGTCAAATAAATTACCGCCTTGAATGAGGGGGGGGAACCAAAAAAAAAAAAAAAAAAAAATTAGGGTTCTCCGGACATCTTGCACATGCACACAATAAGAAGGTTCTTAAAGTAAATTTAGATAATTTTTACGATAAAAATAAAGTAATAAGTAAACTTCTCGTAACTATACAATCTTGATTGCACCTTATTCAATGAGCTTCTCATGATACTTTAATGTGCTAGTCACGTGTATATACAAACACACACATATACTATATATATATATATATATATATATATATATATATATATATATATATATATATATATATATATATATATATATATATATATATATATATATATATATAAATATATCGTGACTTATTCAGTTATTATTTCTCGTTATGGCATGCCGTGTACACGTTAACATTCTCCCTAATATAATACGTGAAATTATGCCTTAATTTTTCTAAATAGTTCCTCATTAAAATTCGCAGCAGGTGCTTTCAGTTAGATGAAGACGTCTGCCTGACAATGAGTGTCTTCAAGCACTTCTCTGCACTAGCCTCCTAGCTTGCTCTGTATTACAACTCTCTTTAACCTTCGTAAGTCAAACGAAAAACCTGCAAGCTTGTCACTTCCTCAGACCACCTCCACACCCATATATTAGTCACTGTGAGTGACGTTCAACATGAACATATGATAAGATTTGACAGCCGTACCGATCACCTTTTTGTTTGTTTTCTCCTTGTGGAGTGAATTAAACCATCCTGAGTGAATATGCCAACAAGGATGTGCTTTTTCTAGTCGGGTGCTTCGTAATATTCGTCATAACGGCAGCTACTCACCAATAAAAACGCTAGTTTATTACTACAAAAAAAATTATTTGCTGCACACTATTACAACGTAAATATGTAATGTAATCCCAAGCTCATTCTGCAAAAGTTGAATTTGAGGAAGATATACTCACAAAGCGAGCCATCATGCACCTCTGCACTACCCCTTGCTTCCCATTTATTCATAACAAAATATATTATTTATCCTTCCATTGTTGCAAACGCTATTTCTTGACAAGCAGTGGAAACTAAAGTAAAATCTATTTACGCTCCTGTTAGCAATGGCCATAAAGTATAATGTAAGAGTCGCGAAGACACGTAAGTATAAGAGAGAGATAAGGAGGCTTAATTAAAGTGAGATAACGCCTAGACACGTAGAGCAAGAATCTGACCCAGGATGGTGAAAGACACAAAACTCGTGATTTTTCTCTCTTATCTTTACTCGGCGTATTTTCAAACTGCGACAACAATTACAGAGTCGAAATAAGGCAGAAGTTGACATCCTCGTGACATACGCGTAACACTTCCACACAGTGAGTGTCCAAGAGAGAGAGAGGGCGATGATATTATCAATTTTCCTGCGTGGAGTTATGAAGGAGAGGGCTTCCATTGATGAGTCCAGCTACCGTCCCTCGCATGGTGTTGCCGCCAAACACAAACACTGCGCCCTTTATTTTCAAACACTCGCTTTATTTCCAACACTTTATTTCCAACGGGGCACTGTTATCAAGCGTACTCTTTATTTCAAAAGCAACACCACTTCAAACACGAGGTTTGTTTCAAACAATTTCAAAGGCAATGTTATGTCAAGTGTTATTTCAAGCACCGTGGTATTTCCAACACTTATTTCAAAATACATATTTCCAACACTGTTATTACAGACAGTATGCTGCTCCATCACATTATTATGAGATATTTCCGCCTTAATTATCATTATTACGTCTATGTACAGTGTCCAACCTCAGTCCACGTGAATGTGGGGGCTTATAATGAGACGGTAGTGACCTTATATTGACCTTAAGAGAATGTAATGACATGATAAAGACCTTAATACACGGGAATGACCTTATCATATACTAGTGACCTTTATAATAACATCGTAAGGAGAAATTCTGTGACGCTACGAAAGCGGAAAAAAAGGTTCATCCCAATTAAGGTAATTTGTATTATTAGTTATTATATTCACGGGAAAGCGCTAAAATAGCAAGGGTGTTTTCTTTAAACATTACAGGAAGAATCAAATATTATAAGTCGATCTTTATGATTTATTTAACAAATCAATCTAAGTATAATTTTAAGGCCAGACGAGCAAGATTATATATATATATATAATGTGTGTATGTGTATATGTGTATATGTATATGTATATATATATATATATATATATATATATATATATATATATATATATATATATATATATATATATATATATATATATATATAAAGCAGGTGAGTGAACAAGTGTGGTAGATAGGCCAGTGTGGGTCAGTGACGTCACGTGTTGGGTTAAGTTTGGCTGCTCGCCTCGTGTCTCACCACCTAGTAGTATACTAGTGCCTTTGCTAGCTCACCATCCCTCTCTAGCAGACACACACAGGGGTAGAGCTTACCTTAAGAGACGCAGTAGCAGGTCATGGAGGCAGTAGTAGCCCAGAAAAGTGTAGTAAGTGTGGAGGCGTTGGCACGTAGAGACAGAGGTCGAATGTCCTGCGTCTCTTATCAAGACTACAACCAAAAACTTATCACTCTTATACTCTCCTAAGGCACGTCAATTCCACAACACTAGCACACCTGCACATCCCTATGATGAGGATCATGTAATAAACTCAGCATGTGGTATAAGGAAACACAAACAAGAAATCCATCCGGAGAGAGCTGACGCGATGCCGCTCCCCGCCACGTCCTGATACGAACTGAGGTAATTTGCTGTAACCTCGCGGGTCGCATGGTGACTGTGGTGGTGTGGTGAGGGTGGGACACCACGCATGCGCTCTGCAACCACACACCACACACACACACACACACACACACACACACACACACACACACACACACACACACACACACACCACACACACACACACACACACACACCACACACCACACACACATACACATACACACACACACACACCACACACACACACAAACACACACACACACACACACACACACACCACACACACCACACACACACACACACACACAGGCCAGGAGCTATGAATCAACCCCTGCAACCACAACTAGGTGAGTTCACACACACACACACACACACACACACACACACACACACACAGGCCAGGAGCTATGACTCGACCCCTGCAACCACAACTAGGTGAGTTCACACACACACACACACACACACACATACACACACACACACACACACACACACACATACACACACACACACACACACATACACACACACACACACACACACATACACACACACACACACACACATACACACACACACACACACACACATCACACACACACACACACACACATACACACACACACAGTGTTAAAACCTAAGATGTAGACATAAGAATGGACCACTACAACCACAAGAAGGTGAATACCCACGAGACTGTCTTTCTCGAGGGAATCAACAGGACCATCATCGCATAACTTAAAAAACTAATCATATTTTAAAACTCTTCTCAGTTCAGATCTCCAGTTTTTGTGTGATAACAATGTACAGTTTGGCCCCTCATGTGAACGTACAGTTTGGCCCCTCATGTGAACGTACAGTTTGGCCTCTCATGTGAACGTACAGTTTGGCCCCTCATGTGAACGTACAGTTTGGCCCCTCATGTGAACGTACAGTTTGGCCCCTCATATGAACGTACAGTTTGGCCCCTCATGTGAACGTACAGTTTGGCCCCTCATGTGAACGTACAGTTTGGCCCCTCATGTGAACGTACAGTTTGGCCTCTCATGTGAACGTACAGTTTGGCCCCTCATGTGAACGTACAGTTTGGCCCTCATGTGAACGTACAGTTTGGCCCTCATGTGAACGTACAGCTTGGTTCCTCATGTGAACGTACAGCTTGGTTCCTCATGTGAACGTACAGCTTGGTTCCTCATGTGAATGTACAGCTTGGTTCCTCATGTGAACATACAGCTTGGTTCCTCATGTGAACGTACAGCTTGGTTCCTCATGTGAACGTACAGCTTGGTTCCTCATGTGAACGTACAGCTTGGTTCCTCATGTGAACGTACAGCTTGGTTCCTCATGTGAACGTACAGCTTGGTTCCTCATGTGAATGTACAGCTTGGTTCCTCATGTGAACGTACAGCTTTGTTCCTCATGTGAACGTACAGCTTTGTTCCTCATGTGAACGTACAGCTTGGTTCCTCATGTGAACGTACAGCTTGGTTCCTCATGTGAACATACAGCTTGGTTCCTCATGTGAACGTACAGCTTGGTTCCTCATGTGAAGGTACAGCTTGGTTCCTCATGTGAACGTACAGCTTGGTTCCTCATGTGAACATACAGCTTGGTTCCTCATGTGAACGTACAGCTTGGTTCCTCATGTGAACGTACAGCTTGGTTCCTCATGTGAACGTACAGCTTGGTTCCTCATGTGAACATACAGCTTGGTTCCTCATGTGAACATACAGCTTGGTTCCTCATGTGAACGTACAGCTTGGTTCCTCATGTGAACGTACAGCTTGGTTCCTCATGTGAACATACAGCTTGGTTCCTCATGTGAACTTACAGCTTGGTTCCGCATGTGAACGTACAGCTTGGTTCCTCATGTGAACGTACAGCTTGGTTCCTCATGTGAACGTACAGCTTGGTTCCTCATGTGAACGTACAGCTTGGTTCCTCATGTGAACGTACAGCTTGGTTCCTCATGTGAACGTACAGCTTGGTTCCTCATGTGAACGTACAGCTTAGTTCCTCATGTGAACGTACAGCTTGGTTCCTCATGTGAACGTACAGCTTGGTTCCTCATGTGAACGTACAGCTTGTCCCCTCATGTAAACGTACAGCTTGGTTCCTCATGTGAACGTACAGCTTGGCCCCCTCGTGAACATACAGCTTGGTTCCTCATGTGAACGTACAGCTTGGCCCCTCATGTGAACGTACAGCTTGGTCCTCATGTGAACGTACAGCCTAGCCCCTCAAGTGAACGTACAGCTTGGTTCCTCATGTGAACGTACAGCTTGGTTTCTCATGTAAACGTACAGTTTGGTTCCTCATGTAAACGTACAGCTTTGTTCCTCATGTGAACGTACAGCTTGGTTCCTCATGTAAACGTACAGCTTGGTTCCTCATGTGAACGTACAGCTTGTCCCCTCATGTAAACGTACAGCTTGGTTCCTCATGTGAACGTACAGCTTGGTTCCTCATGTGAACGTACAGCTTGGTTCTTCATGTGAACGTACAGCTTGGCCCCCTCGTGAACATACAGCTTGGTTCCTCATGTGAACATACAGCTTGGTTCCTCATGTGAACGTACAGCTTGGCCCCCTCGTGAACATACAGCTTGGTTCCTCATGTGAACGTACAGCTTGGCCCCTCATGTGAACGTACAGCTTGGTCCTCATGTGAACGTACAGCCTAGCCCCTCAAGTGAACGTACAGCTTGGTTCCTCATGTGAACGTACAGCTTGGTTTCTCATGTAAACGTACAGTTTGGTTCCTCATGTAAACGTACAGCTTGGTTCCTCATGTGAACGTACAGCTTGGTTCCTCATGTAAACGTACAGCTTGGCCCCTCATGTGAACGTACAGCTTGGTTCCTCATGTGAACGTACAGTTTGGTACCTCATGTAAACGTACAGCTTGGTTCCTCATGTAAACGTACAGCTTGGTTCCTCATGTGAACGTACAGCTTGGTTCCTCATGAGAACGTACAGCTTGGCCCCTCATGTAAATGTACAGCTTGGACCCTCATGTGAACGTACAGCTTGGTTACTCATGTGAATGTACAGCTTGGTTCCTCATGTAAACGTACAGCTTGGCTCCTCATGTGAACGTACAGCTTGGCCCTCACGTAAACGTACAGCTTGGCCCCTCATGTGAACGTACAGCTTGGCCCCTCATGTGAACGTACAGCTTGGCCCCTCATGTAAATGTACAGCTTGGTTCCTCATGTGAACATACAGCTTGGCCCCTCTTGTGAAAGGTCACGACGCATGGCTGTTAAACCAGCCCTGTCTAATGTGTGACAGCAACTCTGTCAAACTTTGTGTCAGGAACTGTCTAGCATGTGTCAGGAACTGTCTAGCGTGTGTCAGGAACTGTCTAGTGTGTGTCTGGAACTGTCTAGTGTGTGTCAGGAACTGTCTAGTGTGTGTGTCAGTAATTCTCTAGTGTGTCAGGAACTGTCTAGTGTGTGTCAGGAACTGTCTAGTTTGTCAGGAACTGTCTAGAGTGTGTCAGGAACTGTCTAGAGTGTGTCAGGAACTGTCTAGTGTGTGTCAGGAATTCTCTAGTGTGTCAGGAACTATCTAGTTTGTGTCAGGAACTGTCTAGTGTGTGTCAGGAACTGTCTAGTGTGTGTCAGGAACTGTCTAGTGTGTGTCAGGAACTGTCTAGTGTGTCAGGAACTGTCTAGTGTGTGTCAGGAACTGTCTAGTGTGTCACGAACTGTCTAGTGTGTGTCAGGAACTGTCTAGTGTGTCAGGAACTGTCTAGTGTGTGTCAGGAACTGTCTAGTGTGTGTCAGGAACTGTCTAGTGTGTGTCAGGAACTGTCTAGTGTGTCAGGAACTGTCTAGTGTGTCAGGAACTGTCTAGTGTGTGTCAGGAACTGTCTAGTGTGTGTCAGGAACTGTCTAGTGTGTGTCAGGAACTGTCTAGTGTGTGTCAGGAAGTGTCTAGTGTCTGTCAAGAACTGTCTAGTGTGTCAGGAACTGTCTAGTGAGTCAGGAATTGACTAGTGTGTCAGGAACTGTCTAGTGTGTTGTGTGTCAGGAACTGTCTAGTGTGTCACGAACTGTCTAGTGTGTGTCAGGAACTGTCTAGTGTGTCAGGAACTGTCTAGTGTGTCAGGAACTGTCTAGTGTGTGTCAGGAACTGTCTAGTGTGTCACGAACTGTCTAGTGTGTGTCAGGAACTGTCTAGTGTGTCAGGAACTGTCTAGTGTGTCAGGAACTGTCTAGTGTGTGTCAGGAACTGTCTAGTTTGTCAGGAACTGCCTAGAGTGTGCCAGGAACTGTCTAAAGTGTGTCAGGAACTGTCTAGTGTGAGTCAGGAATTCTCTAGTGTGTCAGGAACTATCTAGTGTGTGTCAGGAACTGTCTATTGTGTGTCAGGAACTGTCTAGTGTGTGTCAGGAACTGTCTAGTGTGTGTCAGGAACTGTCTAGTGTGTCAGGAACTGTCTAGTGTGTGTCAGGAACTGTCTAGTGTGTCACGAACTGTCTAGTGTGTGTCAGGAACTGTCTAGTGTGTCAGGAACTGTCTAGTGTGTCAGGAACTGTCTAGTGTGTGTCAGGAACTGTCTAGTGTGTGTCAAGAACTGTCTAGTGTGTGTCAGGAACTGTCTAGTGTGTCAGGAACTGTCTAGTGTGTCAGGAACTGTCTAGTGTGTGTCAGGAACTGTCTAGTGTTGTCAGGAACTGTCTAGTGTGTGTCAGGAACTGTCTAGTGTGTGTCAGGAACTGTCTAGTGTGTGTCAGGAAGTGTCTAGTGTCTGTCAAGAACTGTCTAGTGTGTCAGGAACTGTCTAGTGAGTCAGGAATTGACTAGTGTGTCAGGAACTGTCTAGTGTGTGTCAGGAACTGTCTAGTGTGTCAGGAACTGTCTAGTGTGTCAGGAACTGTCTAGTGTGTGTCAGGAACTGTCTAGTGTGTCACGAACTGTCTAGTGTGTGTCAGGAACTGTCTAGTGTGTCAGGAACTGTCTAGTGTGTCAGGAACTGTCTAGTGTGTGTCAGGAACTGTCTAGTGTGTGTCAGGAACTGTCTAGTGTGTGTCAGGAACTGTCTAGTGTGTCAGGAACTGTCTAGTGTGTGTCAGGAACTGTCTAGTGTGTGTCAGGAACTGTCTAGTGTGTGTCAGGAACTGTCTAGTGTGTGTCAGGAAGTGTCTAGTGTCTGTCAAGAACTGTCTAGTGTGTCAGGAACTGTCTAGTGAGTCAGGAATTGACTAGTGTGTCAGGAACTGTCTAGTGTGTCAGGAACTATCTAGTGTGTGTCAGGAACTATCTAGTGTGTGTCAGGAACTGTCTAGTGTGTGTCAGGAACTGTTTAGTGTGTGTCAGGAACTGTCTAGTGTGTCAGGAACTGTCTAGTGTGTCAAGAACTGTCTAGTGTGTGTCAGGAACTGTCTAGTGTGTGTCAGGAACTGTCTAGTGTGTGTCAGGAACTGTCTAGTGTGTGTCAGGAACTGTCTAGTGTGTCAGGAACTGTCTAGTGAATCAGGAATTGTCTAGTGTGTCAGGAACTGTCTAGTGTGTCAGGAACTGTCTAGTGTGTGTCAGGAACTGTCTAGTGTGTCAGGAACTGTCTAGTGTGTGTCAGGATCTGTCTAGTGTGTCAGGAACTGTCTAGTGAGTCAGGAATTGTCTAGTGTGTCAGGAACTGTCTAGTGTGTCAGGATCTGTCTAGTGTGTCAGGAACTGTCTAGTGTGTCAGGATCTGTCTAGTGTGTCAGGAACTGTCTAGTGTGTCAGGATCTGTCTAGTGTGTCAGGAACTGTCTAGTGTGTATAAAATCTTTGGAAATGTGATTATTATTATCTTTTCCGTCTCCTTCTTCTGGACAGGTGGAACACTCAACCATCCTCACTCCTGGACAGGTGGAACACTCAACAATTCCCACTCCTGGACAGGTGGAACACTCAACCATCCTCACTCCTGGACAGGTGGAACTCTCAACCATCCTCACTCCTGCACAGGTGGAACTCTCAACCATCCTCACTCCTGGACAGGTGGAACACTCAACCATTCCCACTCCTGGACAGGTGGAACACTCAACCATCCTCACTCCTGGACAGGTGGAACTCTCAACCATCCTCACTCCTGCACAGGTGGAACTCTCAACCATCCTCACTCCTGGACAGGTGGAACACTCAACCATTCCCACTCCTGGACAGGTGGAACACTCAACCATCCTCACTCCTGGACAGGTGGAACTCTCAACCATCCTCACTCCTGGACAGGTGGAACACTCAACCATTCCCACTCCTAGACAGGTGGAACACTCAACCATTCCCACTCCTGGACAGGTGGAACACTCAACCAACCTCACTCCTGGAGAGGTGGAACTCTCAACCATCCTCACTCCTGGACAGGTGGAACACTCAACCATTCCCAATCCTGGACAGGTGGAACACTCAACCATCCTCACTTCTGGACAGGTGGAACTCTCAACCATCCTCACTCCTGGACAGGTGGAACACTCAACCATTCCCACTCTTGGACAGGTGGAACACTCAACCATCCTCACTCCTGGACAGGTGGAACACTCAACCATTCCCACTCCTGGACAGGTGGAACACTCAACCATTCCCACTCCTGGACAGGTGGAACACTCAACCATCCTCACTCCTGGACAGGTGGAACTTTCAACCATCCTCACTCCTGGACAGGTGGAACACTCAACCATCCTCACTCCTGGACAGGTGGAACACTCAACCATTCCCACTCCTGGACAGGTGGAACTCTCAACCATCCTCACTCACGTCTCTCTCCTACCCACAGTTAATCTTCCCACAGTATTGGCTTCATTGATCCAGCCTTCCAGTTCTTCAGCTGTTAACTGATTCATCAGTGGTTCTGAAATCCTCAATTTGTTATGCATATGACAGCTTCAGTACCACGAATACTGAAAACTAACGATTGGTAAAACACCAGTGTCTCTGATAGAGTATATCTCAGGTGACGACCAGGGTCTCTGGTATACCTCAGGTCACAACCAGTGTCTCTAGTATACCTCAGATCACAACCAGTGTCTCTAGTATACCTCAGGTCACAACCAGAGTCTCTGATATATCTCAGGTCACAATCAGTGTCTCTGATATATCTCAGGTCACAATCAGTGTCTCTGATATATCTCAGGTCACAACCAGTGTCTCTGATATACCCCAGGTCACAACCAGTGTCTCTGATAGAGTATACATTTACATTTCCTTCACTGTTATTAAACTATACAAAGTTTATGAGAACATGTCAAAGTTGCTTTGAACTTTTTGAACTTGAATCTTATAAATGGTGACATTAAAAATAAATATTTTTAGCAGTTTTAGTTATATATAATACTGAATTTGACCTAATTTTTCGTTTTTGGTAAAACTGAAGGAAAATTATACACTCATGTGTTTTATGTTAAACATTTGGTCAAATAAGCTGCCATATATGACCACAGGAAAGTTATCTTGCAGGGTGAGTTCATGGTTCCATGTCAGTTCAATATTACTTCGTGTTCAGATACACACCGGACCAGTAAGGTTCACACAGAGCCTGGTAGTGAGAGGTAAGCAGGTTTGGTGGGAGGACATAACACCATTTCCTTATATCAAGATTACTTCAATAACATGAAGATACTTACCTTCCCATTTGAAGGTTCACACTATCAGTACACTTTGGTGCCAGTCAGATGTGTGTATTTTACTCATAACTGTATTAGTGCAGTTGGGTGTGCCAATCAGATAAGAGTCCTTAGTTATGACCCAGCACAATATAATTGGGTGTGCCAATCAGACGAGGGTACTTAGTCATGACCCAGTACAATATAATTGGGTGTGCCAATCAGATGAGGGCACTTAGTCATGGGTCAGTACAATATAATTGGGTGTGCCAATCAGACGAGAGCACTTAGTCATGACCCAGTACAATATAATTGGGTGTGCCAATCAGACGAGGGTACTTAGTCATGACCCAGTATTAGCAGAGTTGGGTGTCACAATCTCTCCGTGTAATAACTCCAGAAATATCTAGAAGACAAAGCACATTTGTGATAGACATCAAGACAAAGGCAACTCACTACTTGTTGTGCAACAGTCAACATCACACGTCACTCAGGCAGCAAATCACATCAGAATATCTAGATTTTCATAAATAAACAATTGCTCTTGGCGGTCTTATGAAACAGGAAAAAAAAATCTTTAAAATATTTGGAAAACCTTAGTAATATATATATATATATATATATATACACAACGTGTAAGAATATTTTAAGATGAGGATAGATTACATAGCTTTTAGAGAGAGGTGTGTGTGTGAGAGAGAGAGAGAGGTGTGTGTGTGTGAGAGACAGAGAGAGAGAGGTGTGTTTGAATGAGGGATAGAAAGAGAGATAGAGAGAGGGGAGGTGTGTGTGTGAGGAGAGAGAGAGGGAGAGGTGTGTGTGAGAGAGAGAGGCAGAGGTGTGTGTGAGAGAGAGAGGCAGAGGTGTGTGTGAGAAAGGGAGGCAGAGGTGTGTGTGTGATGGAGAGAGAGAGGGGGAGGTGTGTGTGTGAGGGAGAGAGAGAGGGAGGTGTGTGTGAGAGAGGGAGGGAGGTGTGTGAGAGAGAGATTGAGGTGTGTGTGTGTGGAGGGAGGGATATAAGAGAGATAGAGAGAGGGGAGGTGTGTGTGAGAGAGGGAGGTGTGTGTGTGAGAGAGAGAGGGGAGTGTGTGTGTGAGAGAGGGAGATGTGTGAGAGATAAAGGAGGTGTGTGTGTGTGGAGGAGGGATATAAAGAGAGATAGAGAGGGGAGGTGTGTGTGTGAGAGAGAGGAGGTGTGTGTGTGTGAGAGAGAGGGAGGTGTGTGTGAGAGAGGGAGGGAGATGTGTAAGAGAGATTGAGGTGTGTGTGTGTGTGAGGGAGGGATATAAAGAGAGATAGAGAGAGGGGAGGTGTGTGTGTGAGAGAGAGGGAGGTGTGTGTGTGTGAGAGAGAGGGGGAGGTGTGTGTATGTGAGAGAGAGAGGGAGATGTGTGAGAGAGATAAAGGAGGTGTGTGTGTGTGTGAGGGAGAGAGAGAGAAAGGTATGTGTAAGGGAGGGGGAGAGAGAGGGAGGTGTGTGTGTAAGGGAGGGGGAGAGAGGAGAGGGATATGTGTGTAAGGGAGGGAGAGAGAGAGAGAGGCAGGTGTGTGTGTAAGGGAGGGGAGAGAGAGAGAGAGAGAGAGAGAGGGATATGTGTGTAAGGGAGGGAGAGAGAGAGAGGCAGGTGTGTGTAAGGGAGGGGGGAGAGAGAGAGAGAGAGAGAGAGAGAGAGAGAGAGAGGAGGGATATGTGTGTAAGGGAGGGGAGAGAGAGAGAGAGGCAGGTGTGTGTAAGGGAGGGGAGGGAGAGAGAGAGAGAGAGAGAGAGAGAGAGAGAGAGAGAGGAGAGAGGGAGGTGTAGTGGTGCCGCGTGGTTGGTGTTACTAACCTTCAGTAGTGCGCCAGCAGCAACGCTCGCTAGACCTGGTAGCCTCCACCAAGGCCGACCCGTCGCACTCCTACACACAAACTCACATTCAATTTACCCTCATTACACACTCCCTCATAATCTACATTAGACGCGTAGTGAGAAACAACTGCCACGATGCCAGGCAAGACTTCCCTGGACCTATTAAAAGAGAGAGAGAGAGAGAACACTAAGTGAAGTATTAGTATAGTGTTGGCAACACTGAGTTACCACGAGACGCACGTGCGTTCAGTGTTGCCATAACGCACACTTATATTTCAATAAAAACTTTCTCTATTTGCTTTATTGCCGTTTTTTTCACGTTTTTAGCGCGCCTTTATGAAATGGATGGCCACAAATAAAGAGAAATATTTTAATGTCTAATAAAAATCAACTAAGAGATACATGAATATATCGGAAAATGGAAATAAAACTGATATAGGTGAACGCTAGTGCTAGGCTGGACATGTGCACGCACATACGCATATATGTTTAACAATGCCACTTCCCAGATCAATCACTATCAAGTGTCTCCTGGCCCCCCTCTCTCCCTTCACCATCCCCCACCCTGGGGAGACGGGGGGAGGGAGAGGATTCGGTAGCATCCATACAAGAAAGTCTACTCAAGCATTATGATCACTAGGTGACCGTTGGGATCCTTTTTATGCCGCTGGGCTGCCCCCTAGGCCGGTGCTGGTGGTCACTGAGCATGCTGACCACTACCTAGGCCGGTGCTGGTGGTCACTGAGCATGCTGACCACCACCTAGGCCGGTGCTGGTGGTCACTGAGCATGCTGACCACCACCTAGGCCGGTGCTGGTGGTCACTGAGCATGCTGACCACCACCTAGGCCGGTGTTGGTAGTCACTGAGCATGCTGACCACCACCACTACCACCACCTAGGCCGGTGCTGGTGGTCACTGAGCATGCTGACCACCACCTAGGCCGGTGCTGGTGGTCACTGAGCATGCTGACCACCACCTAGGCCGGTGCTGGTGGTCACTGAGCATGCTGACCACCTAGGCCGGTGCTGGTGGTCACTGAGCATGCTGACCACCACCACTACCACCACCTAGGCCGGTGCTGGTGGTCACTGAGCATGCTGACCACCACCACTACCACCACCACTACCACCACCTAGGCCGGTGCTGACCACCA
Source organism: Cherax destructor (assembly GCA_009830355.1). NCBI lineage: Eukaryota > Metazoa > Arthropoda > Malacostraca > Decapoda > Parastacidae > Cherax > Cherax destructor. The sequence continues at coordinate 188,629 of WNWK01002175.1, forward strand.
CCTAGGCCGGTGCTGGTGGTCACTGAGCATGCTGACCACCACCACTACCACCACCTAGGCCGGTGCTGGTGGTCACTGAGCATGCTGACCACCACCTAGGCCGGTGTTGGTAGTCACTGAGCATGCTGACCACCACCACTACCACCACCTAGGCCGGTGCTGGTGGTCACTGAGCATGCTGACCACCACCTAGGCCGGTGCTGGTGGTCACTGAGCATGCTGACCACCACCACTACCACCACCTAGGCCGGTGCTGGTGGTCACTGAGCATGCTGACTACCACAATTACTACCACCTAGGCTGGTGCTGGTGGTCACTGACCATGCTGACCACCACTATTACCACTATCTAGGCTGATGCTGGTGGTCACTGAGCATGCTGACCACCACCACTACCACCACCTAGGCTGGTGCTGGTGGTCATTGAGCATGCTGACCACCACTATTACCACCATCTAGGCTGGTGCTGGTGGTCACTGAGCAAGCTGACCATCACCACTACCACCACCTAGGCTGGTGCTGGTGGTCACTGAGCATGCTGACCACCACCTAGGCTGGTGCTGGTGGTCACTGAGCATGCTGACCACCACCTAGGCTGGTGCTGGTGGTCACTGAGCATGCTGACCACCACCTAGGCTGGTGCTGGTGGTCACTGAGCATGCTGACCACCACCACTACCACCACCTAGGCTGGTGCTGGTGGTCACTGAGCATGCTGACCACCACCTAGGCAGGTGCTGGTGGTCACTGAGCATGCTGACCACCACCACTACCACCACGTAGGCCGGTGCTGGTGATCACTGAGCATGCTTACCACCACCACTACCACCACCTAGGCTGGTGCTGGTGGTTACTGACCATGCTGACCACCACCACTACCACCACCTAGGCTGGTGCTGGTGGTTACTGAGTATGCTGACCACCACCACTACCATCACCTAGGCTGGTGCTGGTGATCACTGAGCATGCTTACCACCACCACTACCACCACCTAGGCTGGTGCTGGTGGTTACTGAGTATGCTGACCACCACCACTACCACCACCTAGGCCGGTGCTGGTGATCACTGAGCATGCTTACCACCACCACTACCACCACCTAGGCTGGTGCTGGTGGTTACTGACCATGCTGACCACCACCACTACCACCACCTAGGCTGGTGCTGGTGGTCACTGAGCATACTAACCACCACTACTACGAGACATGTGCTGATGATCACTGCCAACAGTGATCACTGCCAACAGAGATCACTGCCAACAGTGATCACTGCCAACAGTGATCACTGCCAACAGTGATCACTGCCAGCACTTCCAATACTACTGACAACATCCTCCAGGTATTAAATATCCCAACAGATTCTTGGCATCTCCTCCACCATCTTATTAAGTTAACACCAACCTACTAAACGATGTTCATTAACCTCAACACTTATAATTACACAGTAACTCACGATATGGAATATCATTAAATAACCAAGTTTTTCTAAGTAATCCTAGTGTATATACACTGAAATACACACTTATTGGGATACATTCACCAAGATATACATACCTCAGTGTGTATATGCTGAGTAAAACACATTTTCGGTGTATATACACAGAGATACAACTCAGTATATATATATACACACAGAGATGCACACATCTCGGTGTACATACAATGCGATACACACATGTCAATGTATATACAGCACACAGAGATATACACCTATCGGTGTGCATACTTCTAGACCACGGGTTCGAACCCCACCCGTGGTATGGTTTGGTTTATATACAAAGGTCATTTTTAGGTCATGCTTAAACGTGGCTGAGTGGGACCATAGAGTTACAATGTTAAATCTGCTGTCTCATATCTATATTCATCTTCCCTCCTCTCTCTTTCCTCTGCCTGATATGTTTAATTTATTTTTCCCCTCACTCTGGGATGATGAAAATAGTTCCAAAATTCTATTTCTGCAGTGTTGATGGGCTTTCTTGAGTGATAGTAACTACAGTGATAGTAACTGTAGTGATAGTAACTACAATGATAGTAACTGTAGTGATAGCAACTACAGTGATAGTAACTGTAGTGATTATAACTACAGTGATAGTAACTGTAGTGATAGTAACTACAGTGATAGTAACTGTAGTGATAGTAACTACACTGATAGTAACTGTAGTGATAGTAACTAAAGTGATAGTAACTGTAGTGATAGTAACTACAGTGATAGTAACTGTAGTGATAGTAACTACAGTGATAGTAACTACAGTGATAGTAACTACAGTGATAGTAACTGCAGCTCTGCTAGAAGGACACCTTTGAAGTTGTCGTAGCTGATGAATCTTTAATGGAATACTTGACGATGACCTCACTGACCTACTGAAGTCTGCCAACTTAGGCTGACCAGGCGTGGGTTCCATTCTGGTGCTGCATACTCTAATATCGGCCTGACATACATGGTGAACAATATCGTGAATGACTCCTTACTTAGATGTCAAAATACCAGACGTACATATGTTGTAGCAATAATTTGGTTAATGTGCCTCTCAAGGGATGTGCTCGGTATCATACTCAACCCAAGATTAGCAGTCTTTGCCTCCGAGTCTGTACTCCGTCTGCGATTTTCTTTGAGTCATAGATTTAACGCTTAATTGATCTGCGTCAGTATTCCAAGGATAAAACTATCTACAGCACTCCATCATCAGTACTTGCTACCTAGAGAACTGCAGCATCTCCACCCATCCCTTCACAGAACCAGAGTGAACTGATCCCCAGACCTCCCTAGGAGCTAGTGCTCTATAACCATTTAACTACGTTGAATGGTTTCCCATTTAGAGCGCAGTCACTATATTTTCCACCTTAAGAACTGCAGCATCCCCACCCATAGTTAATCAAGAGTGAAGACACCGTACTTCCTCCAGAACTCAAGTCCAACCAACACGTTTCTCCTAGTATCTCCATATATATTAAGTTCACACCATAAGAATACGTAAAATAGCATGAACTATTTACCTAGCCCCTCCAACACGTCTACTCGACGCACAAATCTCTCCTACACTGTTTCACTCTGGATTATACCCTTCATACCTCTTCACATTTTAATTTCTTTACACCTTGTACTTTACATAAGTCACAGCACACACTGATCATACACACCTCTATATTGCCTAAAGCCTCCTGATTCAAACATTCAGAGACTGAATCCTCATAAGATTAAAATTCAATCCACATAAAATTAAAATTCAATTATCATAAAATTAAAACAGTATGAAAAAACATAAAAAAATAATACAAACAACAAAATCTTCAGAATGTAGCTCAACAACCTTACATATTGATACATTTCTTCTGCGATGGACATGTCAAAAAAATTCTGGTCAGCAGACTCGGTCGTTGGGTTAAGCTCGTATGACCTCTTTATCAAATCCTGCAGGTTTGTCAATAATTCGACTAGATGCTCCCGTTAACAAAGAATGTTTTCTTGAGTTAACCGATACTCCTCAGAGACGACATCACCATTAAGGTGGTGCGACTTGTCTAATTCCTTATCCTCAGTCAACGGAATGAACTTCCTGATCCTCGTCTTCTTCACCTCGAAGCAATTTGCTGAAGTCGTCGCAGCAGTATTCCAACAGGACACTCGCAAAGCCTGTGGTACCAGTCCGCATCAACTGGACGAAGTCTGTGATGGCAGGACGTGTCTTCAGTTCGAGGTGGGTCTTGGCAGTTGTCCAGATCTCTTGGCTCGTTGTTGTTCATCTCATTAGTTGATTCGACGAGGCTACTTCTATTGTGATAGGCTGTGTTTATGAATGAAAATAATGATACCTGAATGTCGTTTTCATAACTGTATTCATCACCTGAAGGGGCCTCATGTACGTCACTTGCATCATCTGGAGGGTTGTTGGTTGATGGGTAGTCGTCATGACCTAGAGGACCTTTTTGTTCTCGCTGAATGTTCTCCACCTTCATATATTGATCAATGAAGATAAAATTTCTGTAACAAAGTGGATTTGATATTCGATGTATTGTTGAATCTCTTTAGAAAATAGAGTCGACAAGTCGAGTTCACTCGAAACCCGCACAAAATAATTTAATTCATTAGAAAATGACCATAATTTGGCCCTCGGACCTTGTATGTCCATTGTAATAATTTCGTCCTTATCAAGTGAAGAGGTCTGGTATTCAGCATCATCAGTTGCAGGGACTTCAACTGCCTCGTCCTCAACAGCTTGAGGACCTCGGCCTCCCAAACTCTTCTCAACATTCTCATATTGAAAAATAAACAGGAGAATTTCTGTGATAAAATCGGCCAGTGACATGACGTGTGACATGACGTGTGACATGACGTGTGACATGACGTGTGACATGACGTATTGCCAACTATGGTCAGCAAGTGAGGTCAAAATGTTGAGTTTTTTTGACACATGCATAAAATACTCTAAATCCTTCGAGAATGATCGCAGTAGGTCTCCTAGACCTTGAAAGTCACTTGTAAGGCTCTGGTTCTCGTCAAGAGGACCAGAGTGAAGGTCATCATAGTGCTTAGGGATCTAACTTTTAGCTGAGAACAACGTTTCCTCGACCTGCTGTGTATTGTAGTGTAAGATAGTGAAGCATAAAGTAGTGTAATATAATGTAAAATGTAGTGTAATGTAGAGTATTGTAGTGTAATATAGTGTAAGGTAGTGAAGCATAAAGTAGTAGTGTTATGTAGTGCAGTATAGTGTTATGTAGTGTAATGTAGTGTAGTGTAATGTAGTGTTGTGTAGTGCATTGTAGTGTAGTGCAGTGTTATGTAGTGTAGTGCAGTGTTATGTAGTGTAGTGCAGTGTTATGTAGTGTAGTGCAGTGTTATGTAGTGTAGTGCAGTGTTATGTAGTGTAGTGCAGTGTTATGTAGTGTAGTGCAGTGTTATGTAGTGTAGTGCAGTGTTATGTAGTGTAGTGCAGTGTTATGTAGTGTAGTGCAGTGTTATGTAGTGTAGTGCAGTGTTATGTAGTGTAGTGTAGTTTACCTGGAGAGAGTTCCGGGGGTCAACGCCCCCGCGACCCGGTCTGTGACCAGGCCTCTTGGTGAATCAGAGCCATATCAATCAGGCTGTTACTGCTGGCCGCACGCAGTCCGACGTACGAACCACAGCCTGACTGGTCATGTACTGACTTTAGGTGTCTGTCCAGACCCTTATGTACGCTGGGAGGCAGTTGAACAGTCTTGGGCCCCTGACACTTATTGTGTTGTCTCTCAACGTGCTAGTGGCACCCCTGCTCTTCATTGGGGGATGTTACATCGTCTACCGAGTCTTTTGCTTTCGTAGGGAGTTACACTCGTGTGCAAGTTTGGTACTAATCCCTCTAGGATTTTCCAAGTGTATATAATAATATATCTCTCCCGCAGTGTTATTTAGTGTAGTGCAGAGTAGTGTTATGTAATGTAGCGTTTAGTATGGTGTAATGTATTGTTTAGTATGGTGTAATGTAGTGTTTAGTATGGTGTAATGTAGTGTTTAGTATGGTGTAATGTAGTGTTTAGTATGGTGTAATGTATTGTTTAGTATGGTGTAATGTATTGTTTAGTATGGTGTAATGTAGTGTTTAGTATGGTGTAATGTAGTGTTTAGTATGGTGTAATGTAGTGTTTAGTATGGTGTAATGTAGTATTTAGTATGGTGTAATGTAGTGTTTAGTATGGTGTAATGTAGTGTTTAGTATGGTGTAATGTAGTGTTTAGTATGGTGTAATGTAGTGTTTAGTATGGTGTAATGTAGTGTTTAGTATGGTGTAATGTAGTGTTTAGTATGGTGTAATGTAGTGTTTAGTATGGTGTAATGTAGTTTAGTATGGTGTAATGTAGTGTTTAGTATGGTGTAATGTAGTGTTTAGTATGGTGTAATGTAGTGTAGCTACATAACACTACACTTTCCACTCTTCCTTCTTCATACTTCGAGGTAGAGAAACCTCTCTCATAGTGTGGGACACATTTCTCACCTCGTGCACTCACAAAAAAAATCCTAATTATTATAATTATCATAAATTATTTTTATTTTTATAATTATCATTATTATTATTATTATTATATTATTTTTATTCTTATTGTTCTAATTATCAGTAATATTATTATCGTGATTGATGTACTATGTCAATAGTAAACATATAAAGAAAATATGGAAGAAGAAGCAACAAGTTTAACCTGACAACTCCATATTTCTGGATTAAGAAAAAAAAAAAAGATCAGCGGTAATGGATGTATCAACATTGTGTGTTCAGCATTAGTTGGCATTGTATAATGAAGGTGATATTAGTTATACACTGGTACAGCATTGAATGATTCTGAAGATTGTTTCTGCCTGGCAGTATCTGGGAGACATAAGCTCACTCATACGGTCAACTCTACACACCTTCATACGTCACCAATGTGGCACAAAAGAGGTAAAGGTCCTTCCCATAGGCTATTCTTCTCCTTGTAGCCCTTCATGTGTTGCCCTGCACCAGGCCCACACACTCACCACTTATAAATAAAACATGCCAGTGCATTTAAATTCCGAAGGGGACTCCTCCCAGCACGGACGGAATCTTTAAGTACAAAACACCGTATGCAATCACTAGCTTGTGGAGCAAGGAATGATGGCGTAAGGACCTCAATATATTCATTCTCAAGTCACCAGTATTACCCTCACTATCAAAATGAGAACCGTGACAATATATAGCGTTAGTTTTTTTTTAAACCTCCGGAAAAAAAACATCATAAAACGCTGGTATAAGGCAAAATTTCATTGTTATTGACAAACGATATTTACATATGCGTCAATTGTTAATCAGTAATCTGGGCACATGTAGAGGGAGCAACACTTACACCAGACCACACTGTTTTACCTCAACGTACTTGACTATATTAAAACTAACTTGTCTTTACCAAAACAACACTGACTAATAACACAAATTAGGCTAGGCTACAGGAGTCATATCTATAGTGACAAAAACTTCAACGGCCATGACTACAGCACGTCAACATAGACTATGCTACTATATCCATGACTATTGCTTGTAGTCTGTGCTAAAATAGTTAACACCATAGCATGTCAAACTAGGCAGGACTCTTTAAGTATCGCCTGTCAAACTAGTCTACACGCCATAACTACGGCATGACACACAAGGCTACGACTACACTATGTGTGTCAGGTCCGGTGATCACTGGTAACCAGGGAGGTCACTTGCAGCCACCACCTTCTCCTGAGGTGTTCTCTAGTCACAAGCAGTAATTTTTCTAGGTCAACAATCACATGGTGGGTAGTGGCTAGGCTGGTCTTGAGGCGAGGCTAGTATACACCTTACAGTGCTGAGGTGAGGCTAGTATACACCTCACAGTGCTGAGGTGAGGCTAGTATACACCTCACAGTGCTGAGGCGAGCCTAGTATACACAGTGCTGAGGCGAGGCTAGTATACACCTCACATTGCTGAGGCGAGGCTAGTATACACCTCACATTGCTGAGGCGAGGCTAGTATACACCTCACAGTGCTGAGGCGAGGCTAGTATACACCTCACATTGCTGAGGCGAGGCTAGTATACACCTCACAGTGCTGAGGCGAGGGTAGTATACACCTCACAGTGCTGAGGCGAGGGTAGTATACACCTCACAGTGCTGAGGCGAGGCTAGTATACACCTCACAGTGCTGAGGCGAGCCTAGTATACACAGTGCTGAGGCGAGGCTAGTATACACCTCACATTGCTGAGGCGAGGCTAGTATACACCTCATTGCTGAGGCGAGGCTAGTATACACCTCACAGTGCTGAGGTGAGGCTAGTATACACCTCACAGTGCTGAGGTGAGGCTAGTATACACCTCACAGTGCTGAGGTGAGGCTAGTATACACCTCACAGTGCTGAGGTGAGGCTAGTATACACCTCACAGTGCTGAGGCGAGGCTAGTATACACCTCACAGTGCTGAGGTGAGGCTAGTATACACCTCACAGTGCTGAGGCGAGGCTAGTATACAACTCACAGTGCTGAGGCGAGGCTAGTATACACCTCACAGTGCTGAGGCGAGGCTAGTATACACCTCACAGTGCTGAGGCGAGGCTAGTATACACCTCACAGTGCTGAGGCGAGGCTAGTATACACCTCACAGTGCTGAGGCGAGGCTAGTATACACCTCACAGTGCTGAGGCGAGGCTAGTATACACCTCACAGTGCTGAGGCGAGGCTAGTATACAACTCACAGTGCTGAGGCGAGGCTAGTATACAACTCACAGTGCTGAGGTGAGGCTAGTATACAACTCACAGTGCTGAGGCGAGGCTAGTATACAACTCACAGTGCTGAGGCGAGGCTAGTATACAACTCACAGTGCTGAGGCGAGGCTAGTATACACCTCACAGTGCTGAGGTGAGGCTAGTATACAACTCACAGTGCTGAGGTGAGGCTAGTATACAACTCACAGTGCTGAGGCGAGGCTAGTATACACCTCACAATGCTGAGGCGAGGCTGGCACACCTCACAGTGCTGAGGCGAGGCTGGCACACCTCACAGTGCTGAGGCGAGGCTGGCACACCTCACAGTGCTGAGGCGAGGCTGGCACACCTCACATTGCTGAGGCGAGGCTGGCACACCTCACAGTGCTGAGGCGAGGCTGGCACACCTCACAGTGCTGAGGCGAGGCTGGCACACCTCACAGTGCTGAGGCGAGGCTGGCACACCTCACAGTGCTGAGGCGAGGCTGGCACACCTCACATTGCTGAGGCGAGGCTGGCACACCTCACAGTGCTGAGGCGAGGCTGGCACACCTCACAGTGCTGAGGCGAGGCTGGCACACCTCACAGTGCTGAGGCGAGGCTGGCACACCTCACAGTGCTGAGGCGAGGCTGGCACACCTCACAGTGCTGAGGCGAGGCTGGCACACCTCACAGTGCTGAGGCGAGGCTGGCACACCTCACAGTGCTGAGGCGAGGCTGGCACAACTCTCTGACTCAGCGCACGAGTCAGTGGCCTCGAAGCAGCGTTACTTAACAGTGTTACAAACGAACGGAACTATGGAAGTAGCAAAACAGGCGTTTACAACAATTACTAACGAATTCACAAACTAGAAAGGAAACTAGGCGCTGTTTCTTTCCGTTGTGCACCACGAAGAACCGAAACATCGGCTGGTGACTTTTTTTTTTTTTTTGCATTTCATGTTGAATTTCAAATATCTATTTACAACACACCATGATGTGATCTTTACTTATTGAACCGGGTCGACCAGCGTCTTGAAGGAGTCGAACAGCGTCTTGAAGGAGTCGCCCAGCGTCTTGAAGGAGTCGCCCAGCGTCTTGAAGGAGTCGCCCAGCGTCTTGAAGGAGTCGCCCAGCGTCTTGAAGGAGTCGACCAGCGTCTTGAAGGAGTCGACCAGCGTCTTGAAGGAGTCGCCCAGCGTCTTGAAGGAGTCGACCAGCGTCTTGAAGGAGTCGACCAGCGTCTTGAAGGAGTCGCCATGTGAGCGCCAAGTTTTCACATTTCTCTCAACTAGCGAAACGTCGTCTTCTACTCTGCAGTGTTTGTTTTTATCAATAATGTTACCAGCTTCAACACTTGGGTTCCTACACTGTAAGCTATGGCAGGCTGGTTAATGGGGGTTTAAAGCCTATCTACCACACCAGGCTACACGCCACCTTTTACCATCAGTTGGTTTATATAAACTCTGTGTGTATGTACACTGAGACATACACCTCTCGGTGTATATAAACAGAGAGACACACCTTTAGATGTGTATACACTGAGACACTTCTCGGTGTATAAACACTGAGAGACATACACCTCTCGGTGTATATACACGGACATACACCTTTCGGTGTATATATTTTTCATTCAGGTAAGGGCGGAAACGAAGGTGCAAACACAGGGTCAGAAGCCAGGGTCAGAAGCCAGGGTCACAAGCCAGGGTCACAAGCCAGGGTCACAAGCCAGGGTCACACATTAATATTGGGTCAAGGCAGGAGAGTGTGCAACGCTGGCTTTCCCGACCTTGGTGTTGTTGTGGGCGTGATGTTGTCTTGACTCAGTGTGTGCACAAATAACCCACACCTAGCAAAGGAAACTCAGGACGACGTTTCGGTCAATCCTATACTATTGCCAAGCGACAACTAAGCGAGGAATGGTCAGGAGGAGGAGGGGTGGAGGGAGGAGTGGTAGTAACAGTAGAATTAACAACAACAGCAGCTGTAGTAGTAATGGTACCCAGGTAGTTGCTGTAGTAGTAATAGTACCCAGGTAGTTGCTGTAGTAGTAATAGTACCCAGGTAGTTGCTGTAGTAGTAATGGTACCCAGGTAGTTGCTGTAGTAGTAATAGTACATAGGTAGTTGCTGTAGTAATAATAGTACATAGGTAGTTGCTGTAGTAGTAATAGTACCCAGGTAGTTGCTGTAGTAGTAATGGTACACAGGTAGTTGCTGTAGTAGTAATAGTACATAGGTAGTTGCTGTAGTAGTAATAGTACCCAGGTAGTTGCTGTAGTAGTAATGGTACACAGGTAGTTGCTGTAGTAGTAATGGTACCCAGGTAGTTGCTGTAGTAGTAATAGTACCCAGGTAGTTGCTGTAGTAGTAATGGTACCCAGGTAGTTGCTGTAGTAGTAATGGTACACAGGTAGTTGCTGTAGTAGTAATAGTACCCAGGTAGTTGCTGTAGTAGTAATAGTACCCAGGTAGTTGCTGTAGTAGTAATGGTACACAGGTAGTTGCTGTAATAGTAATAGTACCCAGGTAGTTGCTGTAGTAGTAATGGTACACAGGTAGTTGCTGTAGTAGTAATAGTACCCAGGTAGTTGCTGTAGTAGTAATAGTACCCAGGTAGTTGCTGTAGTAGTAATGGTACACAGGTAGTTGCTGTAGTAGTAATAGTACCCAGGTAGTTGCTGTAGTAGTAATGGTACACAGGTAGTTGCTGTAGTAGTAATAGTACCCAGGTAGTTGCTGTAGTAGTAATAGTACCCAGGTAGTTGCTGTAGTAGTAATGGTACCCAGGTAGTTGCTGTAGTAGTAATGGTACACAGGTAGTTGCTGTAGTAGTAATAGTACCCAGGTAGTTGCTGTAGTAGTAATAGTACCCAGGTAGTTGCTGTAGTAGTAATGGTACCCAGGTAGTTGCTGTAGTAGTAATGGTACCCAGGTAGTTGCTGTAGTAGTAATAGTACCCAGGTAGTTGCTGTAGTAGTAATGGTACACAGGTAGTTGCTGTAGTAGTAATAGTACCCAGGTAGTTGCTGTAGTAGTAATAGTACCCAGGTAGTTGCTGTAGTAGTAATAGTACCCAGGTAGTTGCTGTAGTAGTAATAGTACATAGGTAGTTGCTGTAGTAGTAATGGTACCCAGGTAGTTGCTGTAGTAGTAATGGTACACAGGTAGTTGCTGTAGTAGTAATGGT
>WNWK01002175.1:205000-223954 GCA_009830355.1 Cherax destructor
CTGAGTTTGCCAGTCATTTCAACATAGCACAAAACAACATAGAATGGTTAACTACCTACTACTTCTAAACTATGTAGTTTAAACTGGGATGGTGCCTTCTCCTGGCACAAGAACTCCACTACACACCAGCTATGATTTGTATCAAGTCTGTCCTAAAATCTGTTATAGGTGTGGTAATCTGTGATGTACTAGAAACTACTCTTTCGTCTACTTTTAGATCACCATCGACGTTTCGCCCAGTCCGTGTTCTAAATACTACAAATCCGTATTTTTTTTCTTTCTAGTACTATCCACTCTGTTGCCAGATATTATTATCCAGTAACCTAAATTCTCACTTGTATTTCAGACCATACCATGGTACAGTCATTACCATGCTTACCTGCCACCAGACCATGGTACAGTCATTACCATGCTTACCTGCCACCAGACCATGGTACAGTCATTACCATGCTTACCTGCCACCAGACCATGGTACAGTGATTACCATGCTTACCTGCCACCAGACCATGGTACAGTCATTACCATGCTTACCTGCCACCAGACCATGGTACAGTCATTACCATGCTTACCTGCCACCAGACCATGGTACAGTCATTACCATGCTTACCTGCCACCAGACCATGGTACAGTGATTACCATGCTTACCTGCCACCAGACCATGGTACAGTCATTACCATGCTTACCTGCCACCAGACCATATACAGTCATTACCATGCTTACCTGCCACCAGACCATGGTACAGTCATTACCATGCTTACCTGCCACCAGACCATGGTACAGTCATTACCATGCTTACCTGCCACCAGACCATGGTACAGTGATTACCATGCTTACCTGCCACCAGACCATGGTACAGTCATTACCATGCTTACCTGCCACCAGACCAGGGTACAGTCATTACCATGCTTACCTGCCACCAGACTATGGTACAGTCATTACCATGCTTACCTGAAACCAGACCAGGGTACAGTCATTACCATGCTTACCTGCCACCAGACCATGGTACAGTCATTACCATGCTTACCTGCCACCAGACCATGGTACAGTCATTACCATGCTTACCTGCCACCAGACCATGGTACAGTCATTACCATGCTTACCTGCCACCAGACCATGGTACAGTCATTACCATGCTTACCTGTCACCAGACCAGGGTACAGTCATTACCATGCTTACCTGCCACCAGACCATGGTACAGTCATTACCATGCTTACCTGCCACCAGACCAGGGTACAGTCATTACCATGCTTACCTGCCACCAGACCATGGTACAGTCATTACCATGCTTACCTGCCACCAGACCATGGTACAGTGATTACCATGCTTACCTGCCACCAGATCATGGTACAGTGATTACCATGCTTACCTGCCACCAGACCAGGGTACAGTCATTACCATGCTTACCTGCCACCAGACCATGGTACAGTGATTACCATGCTTACCTGCCACCAGACCAGTGTACAGTCATTACCATGCTTACCTGCCACCAGACCATGGTACAGTGATTACCATGCTTACCTGCCACCAGACCAAGGTACAGTCATTACCATGCTTACCTGCCACCAGATCATGGTACAGTCATTACCATGCTTACCTGCCACCAGACCATGGTACAGTCATTACCATGCTTACCTGCCACCATATCATGGTACAGTCATTACCATGCTTACCTGCCACCAGATCATGGTACAGTCATTACCATGCTTACCTGCCACCAGACCAAGGTACAGTCATTACCATGCTTACCTGCCACCAGATCATGGTACAGTCATTACCATGCTTACCTTCCACCAGACCATGGTACAGTCATTACCATGCTTACCTGCCACCAGATCATGGTACAGTCATTACCATGCTTACCTGCCACCAGACCATGGTACAGTGATTACCATGCTTACCTGCCACCAGACCATGGTACAGTGATTACCATGCTTACCTGCCACCAGATCATGGTACAGTGATTACCATGCTTACCTGCCACCAGATCATAGTACAGTGATTACCATGCTTACCTGCCACCAGACCATGGTACAGTCATTACCATGCTTACCTGCCACCAGACCATGGTACAGTCATTACCATGCTTACCTGCCACCAGACCATGGTACAGTCATTACCATGCTTACCTGCTACCAGACCAAGGTACAGTCATTACCATGCTTACCTGCCACCAGACCATGGTACAGTCATTACCATGCTTACCTGCCACCAGACCATGGTACAGTCATTACCATGCTTACCTGCCACCAGACCATGGTACAGTCATTACCATGCTTACCTGCCACCAGACCATGGTACAGTGATTACCATGCTTACCTGCCACCAGACCAAGGTACAGTCATTACCATGCTTACCTGCCACCAGACCATGGAACAGTCATTACCATGCTTACCTGCCACCAGACCATGGTACAGTCATTACCATGCTTACCTGCCACCAGACCATGGTACAGTGATTACCATGCTTACCTGCCACCAGACCAGGGTACAGTCATTACCATGCTTACCTGCCACCAGACCATTGTACAGTCATTAACATGCTTACCTGCTACCAGACCATGGTACAGTCATTACCATGCTTACCTGCCACCAGACCATGGTACAGTCATTACCATGCTTACCTGCCACCAGACCAAGGTACAGTCATTACCATGCTTACCTGCCACCAGACCAGGGTACAGTCATTACCATGCTTACCTGCTACCAGACCATGGTACAGTCATTACCATGCTTACCTGCCACCAGACAAGGGTACAGTCATTACCATGCTTACCTGCCACCAGACCATGGTACAGTCATTACCATGCTTACCTGCTACCAGAAAAGGGTACAGTCATTACCATGCTTACCTGCCACCAGACCATGGTACAGTCATTACCATGCTTACCTGCCACCAGATCATGGTACAGTCATTACCATGCTTACCTGCCACCAGATCATGGTACAGTCATTACCATGCTTACCTGCCACCAGACCAGGGTACAGTCATTACCATGCTTACCTGCTACCAGACCATGGTACAGTCATTACCATGCTTACCTGCCACCAGACCATGGTACAGTCATTACCATGCTTACCTGCCACCAGACCATGGTACAGGCATTACCATGCTTACCTGCCACCAGACCATGGTACAGTCATTACCATGCTTACCTGCTACCAGACCATGGTACAGTCATTACCATGCTTACCTGTCACCAGACCAGGGTACAGTCATTACCATGCTTACCTGCTACCAGACCATGGTATAGTCATTACCATGCTTACCTGCCACCAGACCATGGTACAGTCATTACCATGCTTACCTGCCACCAGACCATGGTACAGTCATTACCATGCTTACCTGCCACCAGACCATGGTACAGTCATTACCATGCTTACCTGCTACCAGACCATGGTACAGTCATTACCATGCTTACCTGCTACCAGACCATGGTACAGTCATTACCATGCTTACCTGCCACCAGACCATGGTACAGTCATTACCATGCTTACCTGCCACCAGACCATGGTACAGTCATTACCATGCTTACCTGCTACCAGACCATGGTACAGTCATTACCATGCTTACCTGCTACCAGACCATGGTACAGTCATTACCATGCTTACCTGCCACCAGACCATGGTACAGTCATTACCATGCTTACCTGCTACCAGACCATGGTACAGTCATTACCATGCTTACCTGCCACCAGACCATGGTACAGTCATTACCATGCTTACCTGCCACCAGACCATGGAACAGTCATTACCATGCTTACCTGCCACCAGACCATGGTACAGTCATTACCATGCTTACCTGCCACCAGACCATGGTACAGTGATTACCATGCTTACCTGCCACCAGACCAGGGTACAGTCATTACCATGCTTACCTGCCACCAGACCATGGTACAGTCATTACCATGCTTACCTGCTACCAGACCATGGTACAGTCATTACCATGCTTACCTGCCACCAGACCATGGTACAGTCATTACCATGCTTACCTGCCACCAGACCAAGGTACAGTCATTACCATGCTTACCTGCCACCAGACCAGGGTACAGTCATTACCATGCTTACCTGCTACCAGACCATGGTACAGTCATTACCATGCTTACCTGCCACCAGACTAAGGTACAGTCATTACCATGCTTACCTGCTACCAGACCATGGTACAGTCATTACCATGCTTACCTGCCACCAGACCAGGGTACAGTCATTACCATGCTTACCTGCTACCAGACCATGGTACAGTCATTACCATGCTTACCTGCCACCAGACCAGGGTACAGTCATTACCATGCTTACCTGCCACCAGACCAGGGTACAGTCATTACCATGCTTACCTGCTACCAGACCATGGTACAGTCATTACCATGCTTACCTGCCACCAGACCATGGTACAGTCATTACCATGCTTACCTGCCACCAGACCAGGGTACAGTCATTACCATGCTTACCTGCTACCAGACCATGGTACAGTCATTACCATGCTTACCTGCCACCAGACCAGGGTACAGTCATTACCATGCTTACCTGCTACCAGACCAGGGTACAGTCATTACCATGCTTACCTGCCACCAGACCATAGTACAGTCATTACCATGCTTACCTGCTACCAGAAAAGGGTACAGTCATTACCATGCTTACCTGCCACCAGACCATGGTACAGTCATTACCATGCTTACCTGCTACCAGAAAAGGGTACAGTCATTACCATGCTTACCTGCCACCAGACCATGGTACAGTCATTACCATGCTTACCTGCCACCAGATCATGGTACAGTCATTACCATGCTTACCTGCCACCAGATCATGGTACAGTCATTACCATGCTTACCTGCCACCAGACCATGGTACAGTCATTACCATGCTTACCTGCCACCAGACCAGGTACAGTCATTACCATGCTTACCTGCCACCAGACCATGGTACAGTACATTACCATGCTTACCTGCCACCAGACCAGGGTACAGTCATTACCATGCTTACCTGCCACCAGACCATGGTACAGTCATTACCATGCTTCCCTGCCACCAGACCAGGTACAGTCATTACCATGCTTACCTGCCACCAGACCAGGGTACAGTCATTACCATGCTTACCTGCCACCAGACCATGGTACAGTCATTACCATGCTTACCTGTCACCAGACCAGGGTACAGTCATTACCATGCTTACCTGCCACCAGACCATGGTCAGTAAATTGCTGCAAGCCATTACATGCTTTACCTGTCACCAGACCATGGTACAGTCATTACCATGCTTACCTGTCACCAGACCATGGTACAGTCATTACCATGCTTACCTGTCACCAGACCAGGGTACAGTCATTACCATGCTTACCTTCCACCAGACCATGGTACAGTCATTACCATGCTTACCTGCCACCAGACCATGGTACAGTCATTACCATGCTTACCTGCTACCAGACTATGGTACAGTCATTACCACGCTTACGTGCCACCAGACCATGGTACAGTCATTACCATGCTTACCTGTCACCAGACCATGGTACAGTCATTACCATGCTTACCTGCCACCAGACCATGGTACAGTCATTACCATGCTTACCTGCCACCAGACCATGGTACAGTCATTACCATGCTTACCTGTCACCAGACCATGGTACAGTCATTACCACGCTTACCTGTCACCAGACCATGGTACAGTCATTACCATGCTTACCTGCCACCAGACCATGGTACAGTCATTACCACGCCTACCTGCCACCATACCATGGTACAGTCATTACCATGCTTACCTGTCACCAGACCATGGTACAGTCATTACCATGCTTACCTGTCACCAGACAATGGTACAGTCATTACCATGCTTACCTGCCACCAGACCATGGTACAGTCATTACCATGCTTACCTGTCACCAGACCATGGTACAGTCATTACCATGCTTACCTGCCACCAGACCATGGTACAGTCATTACCATGCTTACCTGTCACCAGACCATGGTACAGTCATTACCATGCTTACCTGCTACCAGACCATGGTACAGTCATTACCATGCTTACCTGCCACCAGATCATGGTACAGTCATTACCATGCTTACCTGCCACCAGACCAGGGTACAGTCATTACCATGCTTACCTGCCACCAGACCATGGTACAGTCATTACCATGCTTACCTGGAGACATTTTTACTGGCAATGATTTTAATGGTGATCTTGTGATTAAAATATATCCACATTGTTCGGAATCATTCAGTGGAACTTCTCAAGTGTGTGTGTGTGTGTGTACTAACCTAATTGTGGTTGCAGGGGTCGAGTCATAGTTCCTGGCCCCGTCTCTTCACTGGTCGCTACTAGGTCCACTTTCTCCCTGCTCCATGAGCTTTATCGTACCTCTTCTTAAAACTATTTATGGATCCACTACATCACTCTCCAGACTGTTCCACTTCCTGACAACTCTATAACTGAAGAAATACTTCCCAACATCCCAGTGACTCATCTGAGTCTTCAACTTAGAATTGTTACCCCTTGTTTCTGTGTCCCATCTCTGAAACATCTTGTTCTGTGTGTGTCTGTAGTGTTGCAACACAGTCTGATGCACCAGAGGCTGTCTGTAGTGTTGCAACACAGTGTGATGTACCAGAGGCTGTGTCTGCAGTGTTGCAACACAGTGTGATGTACCAGAGGCTGTGTCTGAAGTGTTGCAACACTGTGCAATGTGCCAGAGGCTGTGTCTGCAGTGTTGCAACACTGTGCAATGTACCAGAGGCTGTGTCTGCAGTGTTGCAGCACAGTGTTATGCACCAGAGACTGCAGTGTTGCAACACTGTGCAATGTACCAGAGGCTGTGTCTGTAGTGTTGCAACACAGTGTGATGTACCAGAGGCTGTGTCTGCAGTGTTGCAACACTGTGCAATGTACCAGAGGCTGTGTCTGCAGTGTTGCAGCACAGTGTTATGCACCAGAGACTGCAGTGTTGCAACACTGTGCAATGTACCAGAGGCTGTGTCTGAAGTGTTGCAACAGTGTGATGCACCAGAGGCTGTCTGTAGTGTTGCAACACAGTGTGATGCACCAGAGGCTGTGTCTGCAGTGTTGCAACACAGTATGATGTACCAGAGGCTGTGTCTGCAGTGTTGCAACACAATGTGATGCACCAGAAGCTGTGTCTTCAGTGTTGCAACACAGTGTGATGCACCAGAGGCTGTGTCTGCAGTGTTCCAATGCAGTGTGATGCACCAGAGGCTCTGTCTCCAGTGTTGCAACACAGTGTGATGCACCAGAGGCTGTGTCTGCAGTGTTGCAATACAGTGTGATGCACCAGAGGCTCTGTCTCCAGTGTTGCAACACAGTGTGATGCACCAGAGGCTGTGTCTGCAGTGTTGCAATCCAGTGTGATGCACCAGAGGCTGTGTCTGCAGTGTTGCAACACAGTGTGATGCACCAGAGGCTGTGTCTGCAGTGTTGCAACACAGTGTGATACACCAGAAGCTGTGTCTGCAGTGTTGCAACACAGTGTGATGCACCAGAGGCTAGGTCTGCAGTGTTGCAACACAGTGTGATGCACCAGAGGCTCTGTCTCCAGTGTTGCAACACAGTGTGATGTACTAGAGGCTGTGACTGCAGTATTGCAACCCAGTGTGATGTATCAGAGGCTGTATCTGCAGTGTTGCAACACAATGTGGTGTATCACAGGCTGTGTCTGCAGTGTTGCAACACTGTGATGCACCAGAGGCTGTGTCTGCAGTGTTGCAACACAGTGTGATGCACCAGAGACTGCAGTGTTGCAATACAGTGTGATGCTCCAGAGACTGCAGTGTTGCAATACAGTGTGATGCACCAGAGACTGCAGTGTTGCAATACAGTGTGATGCACCAGAGACTGCAGTGTTGCAATACAGTGTGATGAACCAGAGACTGCAGTGTTGCAACACAGTGTGATGCACCAGAGACTGCAGTGTTGCAATACAGTGTGATGCACCAGAGACTGCAGTGTTGCAATAAAGTGTGATGCACCAGAGACTGCAGTGTTGCAATACAGTGTGATGCACCAGAGACTGCAGTGTTGCAATACAGTGTGATGCACCAGAGACTGCAGTGTTGCAATAAAGTGTGATGCACCAGAGACTGCAGTGTTGCAATACAGTGTGATGCACCAGAGACTGCAGTGTTGCAATACAGTGTGATGCACCAGAGACTGCAGTGTTGCAATACAGTGTGATGAACCAGAGACTGCAGTGTTGCAACACAGTGTGATGCACCAGAGACTGCAGTGTTGCAATACAGTGTGATGCACCAGAGACTTCAGTGTTGCAATACAGTGTGATGCACCAGAAACTGCAGTGTTGCAATACAGTGTGATGCACCAGAGACTGCAGTGTTGCAACACAGTATGATGCATTCCAAGCCTGAGTTATACTGATCAAAAGACTAAATTATACACTAATACACTCTGTGATTTAAACCATGTGCAAGTATACATTATAGAGTGGGTGAGTATACATGATAGAGTTGGTGAGTATACATGATAGAGTGGGTGAGTATACTTGATAGAGTGGGTGAGTATACATGATAGAGTGGTTGGGTATACATGATAGAGTGGGTGAGTATACATGATAGAGTGGTTGAGTATACATGATAGAGTGGGTGAATATACATGATAGAGTGGGTGAGTATACATGATAAAAGTATACCAAACACTGACTTGAAGTTAATATTAACACACGATCAACCCCACTGGTGGAACAACCAGACACCCATACACTGGTGGAACAACCAGACACCCACACACTGGTGGAACAACCAGACACAAACACACTGATAAAACAACCAAACACCCACATACTGGTGGAACAACCAGACACCCACACACTGGTGGAACAACCAGACACTCACACATTGGTGGAACAACCAGACACCCACACACTGGTGAAACAACCAGACATCCACACACTGGTGGAACAACCAGACACCCACACATTGGTGGAACAACCAGACACCCACACACTGGTGGAACAACCAGACACCCACACACTGGTGGAACAACCAGACAATCACAGGATGTTCCAGAGATGGGACACAGCAACAAGGGGTCACAGTTGGAAGTTGAAGACTCAGATGCATCACAGGGATGTTAGGAAGTATTTCTTCAGTCACAGAGTTGTCAGGAAGTGGAATAGTCTGGGATGTGATGTAGTGGAGGCAGGATCCGTACATAGCTTTAAGAAGAGGTATAATATAGGTCATGGTGCAGGAAGAGTGATTTAGTAGCGACCAGTGAGGAGGCGAGGCCAGGAGCTGTGAATCGACCCCTGCAACCACAACTAGGTGAGTACTAGTGGAACAACCAAGCAACCACACTGGTGGTGGAGGTTACACTGCTCTAGTGGTGAAGGTTACACTGCTCTAGTGGTGGAAGTTACACTGCTCTAGTGATGGAGGTTACACTGCTCTAGTGGTGGAGGGTACACTGCTCTAGTGGTGGAGGTTACACTGCTCTAGTGGTGGAGGTTACACTGCTCTAGTAGTGGAGGTTACACTGCTCTAGTGGTGGAGGTTACACTGCTCTAGTAGTGAAGGTTACACTGCTCTAGTGGTGGAGGTTACACTGCTCTAGTGGTGAAGGTTACACTGCTCTAGTGGTGGAGGTTACACTACTCTAGTGGTGGAGGTTACACTGCTCTAGTGGTGGAGGTTACACTGCTCTAGTGGTGGAGGTTACACTACTCTAGTGGTGGATGTTACACTACTCTAGTGGTGGAGGTTACACTGCTCTAGTGGTGGAGGTTACACTGCTCTAGTGTTGGAGGTTACACTGCTCTAGTAGTGGAGGTTACACTGCTCTAGTGGTGGAGGTTACACTGCTCTAGTGGTGGAGGTTACACTGCTCTAGTGGTGGAGGTTACATTACTCTAGTGGTGGAGGTTACACTACTCTAGTGGTGGAGGTTACACTGCTCTAGTGGTGGAGGTTACACTGCTCTAGTGGTGGAGGTTACACTACTCTAGTGGTGGAGGTTACACTGCTCTAGTGGTGGAGGTTACACTGCTCTAGTGGTGGAGGTTACACTGCTCTAGTGGTGAGGTTACACTGCTCTAGTGGTGGAGGTTACACTGCTCTAGTGGTGGAGGTTACACTACTCTAGTGGTGGAGGTACACTCTAGTGGTGGAGGTTACACTGCCTAGTGGTGGAGGTTACACGCTCTAGTGGTGGAGGTTACACTGCTCTAGTGGTGGAGGTTACACTCTCTAGTGGTGGAGGTTACACTGCCTAGTGGTGGAGGTACACTGCTCTAGTGGTGGAGGTTACACTCTTAGTGGTGGAGGTTACACTCTCTAGTGGTGAGGTTACACTGCTCTAGTGGTAGGTTACACTGCTCTAGTGGTGGAGGTTACACTCTCTAGTGGTGGAGTTACACTACCTAGTGGTGGAGGTTACACTGCTCTAGTGGTGGAGGTTACACTGCTCTAGTGGTGGAGGTTACACTGCTCTAGTGGTGAAGGTTACACTGCTCTAGTGGTGGAGGTTACACTGCTCTAGTGGTGGAGGTTACACTGCTCTAGTGGTGGAGGTTAAACTCTCTAGTGGTGAGGTTACACTCTCTAGTGGTGGAGGTTACACTGCTCTAGTGGTGAGGTACACTGCTCTAGTGGTGAGGTCACTGCTCTAGGTGAGGTTACACTGCCAGTGGTGGAGGTTACACTGCCTAGTGGTGGAGGTTACACTGCTCTAGTGGTGAGTTACATCTCTAGTGGTGGAGGTACACTCTCTAGTGGTGGAGGTTACACTACTCTAGTGGTGGAGGTTACACTGCTCTAGTGGTGGAGGTTACACTCCTAGTGGTGGAGGTTACACTCTCTAGTGGTGGAGGTTACACTGCTCTAGTGGTGGAGGTTAAACTCTAGTGGTGGAGGTTACACTCTCTATGGTGGAGTTACACTGCTCTAGTGGTAGGTTACACTGCCTAGTGTGGAGGTTACACTGCCTAGTGGTGGAGGTTACACTCCTAGTGGTGGAGGTTCACTCCTAGTGGTGGAGGTTACACTGCTCTAGTGGTGAGGTTACACTGCTCTAGTGGTGGAGGTTACACTGTCTAGTGGTGCTCTAGTGGTGGAGGTTACACTAGCTCTAGTGGTGGAGGTTACACTGCTCTAGTGGTGGAGGTTACACTGCCTAGTGGTGGAGGTTACACTGCTCTAGTGGTGGAGGTTACACTGCTCTAGTGGTGAGGTACACTGCTCTAGTGGTGGAGGTTACACTGCTCTAGTGGTGAGGTTACACTGCTCTAGTGGTGGAGGTTACACTGCTCTAGTGGTGGAGGTTACACTGCTCTAGTGGTGGAGGTTACACTGCTCTAGTGGTGGAGGTTACACTGCTCTAGTGGTGGAGGTTACACTGCTCTAGTGGTGGAGGTTACACTGCTCTAGTGGTGAAGGTTACACTGCTCTAGTGGTGGAGGTTACACTGCTCTAGTGGGAAGGTTACACTGCTCAGTGGTGAGGTTACACTGCTCTAGTGGTGGAGGTTACACTGCTCTAGTGGTGGAGGTTACACTGCTCTAGTGGTGAAGGTTACACTGCTCTAGTGGTGGAGGTTACACCTCTAGTGGTGGAGGTACACTCTCTAGTGGTGAGGTTACACTGCTCTAGTGGTGGAGGTTACACTGCTCTAGTGGTGGAGGTTACACTACTCTAGTGGTAGGTTACACTGCTCTAGTGGTGGAGGTTACACTGCTCTAGTGGTGGAGGTTCACTCTCTAGTGGTGGATGTTACACTCTCTAGTGGTGGAGGTTACACTGCTCAGTGGTGGAGGTTACACTGCTCTAGTGGGAGGTTACACTGCCAGTGTGGAGGTTACACTGCCAGTGGTGAGGTTACACTGCCTCAGTGGTGAGTTACACTGCCTAGTGGTGGAGGTTACATCCTAGTGGTGGAGGTTACACTCTCTAGTGGTGGAGGTTACACTGCCAGTGGTGGAGGTTACACTGCCTAGTGGTGAGGTTACACTGCTCTAGTGGTGGAGGTTACACTGCCCAGTGGTGAGGTTACACTGCTCAGTGGTGAGTACACCCTCTAGTGGTGAGGTTACACTGCTCTAGTGGTGGAGGTTACACTGCTCAGTGGTGAGGTACACTGCCTAGTGGTGAGGTTACACTGCTCAGTGTGGAGGTTACACTGCCTAGTGGTGGAGGTTACACTGCTCTAGTGGTGGAGGTTACATGCTCTAGTGGTGGAGTTACACTGCTCCTAGTGGTGGAGGTTACATTCTAGTGGTGGAGGTTACACTGCTCAGTGGTGAAGGTTACACTGCTCTAGTGGTGGAGGTTACACTCCATTAGTAAGTGGTGGAGGTTACACTGCTCAGTGGTGAGGTTACACTGCTCTAGTGGTGGAGGTTACACTGCTCTAGTGGTGGAGGTTACACTGCTCAGTGGTGGAGGTTACACTGCTCTAGTGGTGGAGGTTCACTGCTCTAGTGGTGGAGGTTACACTGCCTAGTGGTGAGGTTACACTGCTCAGTGGTGAAGGTTACACTGCTCTAGTGGTGGAGGTTACACTGCCTAGTGGTGGCATAGTGGTGGAGTTACACTGCTCTAGTGGTGGAGGTTACACTGCCAGTGGTGGAGGTTACACTGCTCTAGTGGTGAGTTACACTTTTAACTCTAGTGGTGAGGTTACACTGCTCTAGTGGTGAGGTTACACTGCTCTAGTGGTGGAGGTTACACTGCTCAGTGGTGAAGGTTACACTGCTCTAGTGGTGGAGGTTACACTGCTCTAGTGGTGGAGGTTACACTGCCTAGTGGTGGAGGTTACACTGCCAGTGGTGAGGTTACACTGCTCAGTGGTGAGGTTACACTGCTCTAGTGGTGAGGTCACTGCTCAGTGGTGGAGGTTACACTGCCTAGTGGTGAGGTTACACTGCTCTAGTGGTGGAGGTTACACTGCCTAGTGGTGGAGGTTCACTGCTCTAGTGGTGGAGGTTACACTCCTAGTGGTGGAGGTTACACTCCAGTGGTGGAGGTTACACTGCTCCAGTGGTGGAGGTTACATCCAGTGGTGGAGGTTACACCTCTAGTGGTGAGGTTACACTCCAGTGGTGGAGGTTACACTGCCAGTGGTGGAGGTTACACTGCTCTAGTGTGGAGGTTACACTCTCAGTGGTGAGGTTACACTGCTCTAGTGGTGGAGGTACACTACCTAGTGGTGGAGGTTACACTGCCAGTGTGGACACTGCTCTAGTGGTGGAGGTTACACTGCTCTAGTGGTGAGGTTACACTGCCTAGTGGTGGGTTACACTGCTCTAGTGGTGGAGGTTACACTGCTCTATGGTGGAGGTTACACTGCTCTAGTGGTGGAGGTTACACTGCTCTAGTGGTGAGGTTACACTGCTCTAGTGGTGGAGGTTACACTGCTCTAGTAATGAGGTTACATTGCTCTAGTGGTGGAGGTTACACTGCTCTAGTGGTGGAGGTTACACTGCTCTAGTGGTGGAGGTTACATGCTCTAGTGGGGGAATACACTGCCTAGTGGTGGAGGTCCTCACGAAAACGCTACGCAACCTATACCTTAAAGGTATCAACCCCAGACCTCCCTAATCTCCTTTGTGTTTCCACAACCTCTCTGCTTATGCCCAGCCTCCCATGCCCCCATATAAAACTCAACACCCAACAATCCCAAGTCCACCCAATAAGGGATACACTACCGCCGAACCACAATTTACTATATACCAATACATTAACAACTATGACTCTCTGCAATAAGGTAACCTCCCCCACTTCTCAACCTCTCATCCTCCCAATAGCCCCATCACTGCTGTCCTGAGTTCACCTCCCTCGCTACAACTGCATCAGCACTAAAAATATACTCATACACTTTAGAATCATATCCACATTGAAACAACCTCTTCTTAACTTAATGCAAAATACACCAAAGTTACCTACCTCTAATAATTTTGATTTACCCTGTTGACTTTCATCCTGTCCCCGTTGCACACCATTCTACCAAATCATTCAATTCTACCCAATTGCCATTCTTTGCTAACAAAAATCGTTGTATCATCAATGTAACCAACTATCCCCCTCCTCCACACCCAGCAGCCACTCTCCCCAACTCTTTCTCCACTAATCTATAAATGGATCCTGTAAAGAGTTAAAAGATCTGGTATGGAGACAACCTACGTAAACCTTCATTTCCACCACACCTCCAACCTTCCATTAATCTGCACCCTTATCAAAGCACCTGCATACAGCGTCCCCACCCATCTCACCACCTCGTCCCCCCAACACTTCCAACAATATGTCTCTATCTACCCTATCATATGCCCTCTGCCAATCCAAACCTAAAACCCCCTCCTCGCTATTTTCAACAAACTGTTTAATATGTCTATGCCCTGTTCGAATACTCCTCCTGCACCAAATTGTCCCCCCATGCAAAAACTCCCCTAAACCTCTTAATTCTATTTCCACAATATTTTCGTGAAAATTTTATAATCAGAAGTTAACAAAGCCAAACCTCTATAATCACTTTAAACCTAACTTCAGAATCTCCTTGCCACCAAAACAACAACCCCAGTCCTCATTGATTCACCCATAAAACCTTCCTCCCAACCCATTAAACAAACTGAACTAAAACCTTTCAAAGCCTCCCAATGAGTCACATACACCCCTGGCAACCCATCTACTCCTGGTGACTTCCCCCAACCTCAACCCCATCATGTTTCCCCACCTCCTCCCTCCAAGATCACCTCCCACATTCCCCTCCCCTCCCTCCCTTGTACTCATGTCAGCCCACACACTTTTCCTGATCGTTGACTAGCTGTCAGCAATTCCTCCGTTGATTCCTCTCGGGGCCTTTCCTAGACACACCCCTCTCCTCATAATTCCATCTCCTTTTCCCTATGTACCTCAGCTTCTCCACCACACAGTTACATTAGCAACAGACACTCTCCACCTCCCCGTGCACCGTCCCTAATGCCCTTGAGGCTCCTGTGAAGACCACCTTGCACCAAATCTGACACTTCCTCCATTGATAGAGGCTCACCCTGTATGAACTCGTAAATTTTCAATAGCTCAGCCTTCCCAGGCAATCCCTGTTGCTCACCATCCAACGCCATACTTTGCACCTGCAATGCCTCCGTTGGCACCACCTCCCTGTCCGCCACGTTCTCCGTGCAGTCCACCTCCGCACTCCAAGACTGCCGCACCACGCCCTCCTGTCCTCCATCCACTATTGCCCGTCTGTCCAGGTCCGATTCCACCCTCCATCCTTTCCCGCTCACACCGGTCCTCACGTCCCGCTGTTGCCAGCCGCACATTTCACCTACAAATGTCCTGGAGGCCACACAAATGACAAGTACGGGCTTCAACAGGTCACAAATTCAAAGAAAAATCAATACATTAAGACAAAAAGACGGAATTGGTTGATGCAACGTCATCTTCACAGAGTAAGTCCCTTCGAGCATACCAAAGGTATTTGCCCGTTATCCCACCGTCCGACAGTTATGGCATGTACTATACCGTATTGCTGCATAAAAACCAGTCACATCACATTCCGTCGCCTCGAATGGCACGTTTCACAACTTTATTCACTTGTATTGCGCCGATGCATCACGGACACATACCTCC
Source organism: Cherax destructor (assembly GCA_009830355.1). Classification (NCBI taxonomy): domain Eukaryota; kingdom Metazoa; phylum Arthropoda; class Malacostraca; order Decapoda; family Parastacidae; genus Cherax; species Cherax destructor. The sequence continues at coordinate 220,575 of WNWK01002175.1, forward strand.
AGTCCTGTCATGACCTTTCAGCCGTTGATCCTGGAATTGATCCACAATCCGATGATAAGGTTTAGTGCAATCCCGTAAAGTTCAGAATGCTCAATGCACAGCACATCTCGCAAAATCGCTGGCAAGATCACTTCAGCATTTGACGGGTACACCGCTCTCAAGAGAACTTCAATCCAGATAGTGTTTACCCGTCTGCCATTGTAGGGTAGAAAGATGCAATAACCTGTCCGGCAGAGGCCACCACTGGGCACTCCGCACACAACCAGGGCTGGGCGATGTGAATGTATGCCTCAGTATTAGCATTAACAATTTAATTTAACACTTGTTCTAAGGATTAGAATTTTCTTGATGTTAATGTACAGGTGAGTTCACTCTCACTGACATAACTGCAGTTAATGGGCTTGAACACAATGATAATTTAAACTGCAAGCTAAACTAATGTTAATAAATAAATTAATGTTGTTATTATTGTTCCTTTGATGCTGATGTTGTTATTGTTGTTGCTGTTGTTATTAGTGTTGTTTTTATTATTGTTGTTAAGGGCCTCCTAAGCTTATGCTTTATTGAACGCCACTCTCCTGAGAAAATAAAGAGGAAAGAAAGTTTCATTAGAAAATAGAAACAGGAACAATATGTTCCCAACTATGTTGCCCACAACAGTGTTGATGCTGCAGACATAAGTTATATAGATCACACAAACAATGCATAATGAAGTAACATTTGTATATACAGTTCATTTTCATTATTGACCTCTTGCATAATACTTTCTAATGAGAGGAGCCTTCGCTGAAGAAAACACCTGTAAAATAGAATTTGAGTGCTGGTACTGTTCAATCAACCTAGAGACAACATGTGTAACGATAGTCACCGAACTTGGCTTGAATGTTAGTTTGAAGGTTTGATATGATAAATGATTGCGGAATTCTTTTAATATCTCCATGCATTTTGACTGCACTGAAAGCAGCTGAATTCATCACGAGCAAAATCCTTGCATCTTTCAGGCAGGGTTGCACGGCATAAGAGGCATAAGATGACAACGAATATGATCCTGCATTGAATTTGCATCGTCAGTAACAAATCCTACCATCTTTTCAAGTATGAATATGATTAATAGCAAATATCTTGCTAAGAGCATCATATATAGTAGTGGCAGCGTAACTCGCTCAGGAATCAGTTCTAGAAACAAAGTCCAAGCTACCATGCAATTAATGCTCTCGTCAAGAATATGAAAATTTCGAATCTTGCAACTAGTGTAAATAGTATAGCAGAACTTTGCTCACCAGTAACCTAACTGGATAATCGATCTCAATTTAGTATAAATAAGGTACTCTTGCAATTTCAGAATTTGGGCATATTGTTGAAATTGAAGTCAGGCTTGTGTTCAAATTCTAATTGGTGAGTCATACCTACAGATAAACGCTGCTAATCTAAGGTCACTTTATTTTATTACATAATCCCTCTCTTGTGACACTTAGAGAAGGCACGTTAAGCACAGAAGGTTGTATTTTCATTGCATCACAATTTAAGATGAGTTTTGTTCTAACTGAATGTTTCCTTTGCCCATTTTAAAGAGCTAAAATGGGGCTAACATTGCACGCATTGTAAAATTCAAATAGCGGCATCTTGAGTTGACTCACATCCCTCGAGTTTGGCTGAGATTCCTAAGAAATCTTATATTCTCTGCTCAGGTTTTGCTTTTTTCTTTGGGAAAATAATCCAGACAATGCTGTCGCAGCTGGACCATCCTCACCTGAGTCCATTACTGAAGCTCCTACTGAGGAACAAAAGTAGGGAGAGCTCTCTGCATTAGATTAATTGGCCTCCTCAGATATATTTAAAAAATATTTAAGTTCTTCAGCACTTAAAAACAGTTATGGTGACAACAAACATAATTATTATATGGCAAGACTATTTATGGGAATTACATTGGTTTGAAGCCTATTGGACTCAGGTCTTGCTTTATACACATTGTTGGACTCCCCTAACAGCGGTCGCTGCGTGTGCTGGACTACGATGTTACCGAGACTGAACGCGTAGAACACCGGCGGTGACTGGTCCGCTGGGGCCTTAGTCATGGCACCCCGGTGACAGAGCTGCTGGAGGGCCCCCTCCCACAGAGTCGCGGGACCAACCACTGTGCGTCCGCTCTCCTAGTTTCTCATTAATAAATATGTATATACACTCCTGGTGTATATGATTAATACGCATTGATCACAGAGGATAGTCATGAAATTGACATTATATGAGCAAAATTAATATATTTAGCTTCTGAATTCAAAATTTCTATAAATATTATTTTTCATAAAAATCGGTAATCTGGGATGTGGCTATATTTTAGACGTTATTCAGAAATCTCTGACTCTAACTCAACAGAGCCAAGGGGCACACACACACACCCCAGCTACAATACACGCTTTTTCCAGTCCCAAAAACTGATAATGACGGCTGATAATGAGGAAAAAACATTTCGGGCCAAAAAAAAAACACGAAATTCATGACTGGGTGAAGGCTGGGGGAGGAGCAGGACGTCTTGATTCCACTTAGCTTAACTAATATTAATTAGCTGTGCTATTTACTTATATAACAGTTAAGTCTTTGCTTAATATACAATATAAAAAAATGACAAGATTGGTACCATTACCCATTAATAAAAAAATTCTTTCCCCCCTCTGTATATCCCCAAAAGCGCCATTATAAGAACCATTTGCTGCCTTGACAAACCCAAAACCCTTCACGTAGCGAATATCCAGGTTAAAAATCAACATTCTTTCTGATGTTGTCTATTAACCGGCCCAGTTCACCATGTAGTGCCAGCGAACCATTTTCCATGACTGGAAAACTTCGTTGGAAACCCCGGCAAGTATTTATTAGGTACAATTCTCAGTAGTATTGAATCTTTAGTCACGACAGAGTTCCTTTTTATCTTTTAAAATTAAATAAGAATATCAAGGTTGCGTGTCTGTCTGGGGCTTAAAAGAAATGAGAGTCGAGCCCCGTCGTCTTTTTGTTCATTAACCCACATGGGTAGGCAAAAAAGGGGATTTGTGCATCATATTTTATTGTGCATCATATGTAAGTATCATATGTATTGTGCATCATATGTATTGTGCATCATATGGGGAAGGGATCATATGTATTGTGCATCATATTTTTTGCATAATATGTAAGGTTTAATATGTATTTTTTCTTATATTTTGTATCATATGTATTGTGCATCATATATATTGTGCATCATATGTATTGTGCATCATATGTATTGTGCTTCATATGTATTGTGCTTCATATGTATTTTGCTTCATATGTATTGTGCATCATATGGGGCTTCATATGTATTGTGCATCATATGTATTGTGCATCATATGTATTGTAAACATATGTAT
>WNWK01002176.1:0-57500 GCA_009830355.1 Cherax destructor
GTTGCAGGGTCGAGACTCAGCCCTGGCCCTGTGTCTGTGTGTGTGTGTGTGTGTGTGTGTGTGTATGTGTGTGTGTGTATGTGTGTGTGTGTGTGTGTGTGTGTGTGTGTGTGTGTGTGTGTATGTGGTGTAAGAAATATTAATTATATTCAAGTGATAATACAGAGTCTAGGAAATAGGAGAAAATTAGGATAAAATAGATTGAAAAGAGCAGCTCCACTCCCTGGAATCAAGAGCCCTTCACCATAATCGAAGCACGTCGTTGAAGTGTGGACAGCCTCAAGCAAGTCATAAGACTTTAAATTAACAGCTTAAGTTCCTCATTCAATTTGTATATAAAATCTCCCATAATGAGCTCATTTTGGTGTCTTGAACGCTTTATAATTTCGTCTCAAAGATGATTTACATGGTAATTTTCGTAATTAGGGTGGGTGTATAGCATATCTAACATTAGCATATTTTTGTTAAATATACAATACTTTAGCTGCAGTATACTATTTCTCGCATCACTGAATTGTACTTCCATATAAATCATAGCACAAATCTGTTAATTCTCTCAATACTTGAGATCAATCAGTATTTTTTTTTTAAATGTCTTTATTATGTACCCCGTACCCATCCTGTGGGCGGTAGTCAAAAGGATGCAGAGAGAGAAACAATGGATCCAGGGACTGGACCTTAAGGTTCAATGATTGGTGTGAATATTACGCCAAGAAATTTGATCTTAGAAATTAGAAAACGGAATAAGGTTATTTAAGTACGGTATAATTCCAAGGGAGGTGGTTGTGGTGTTGACGTGATCTGGTCATTTAGAGAGGGCGCAATAGAATAGGTTGACTAAGAGGATGCATAAATCAAGGACGGAAGGAAAGGTAAGGTAAATTCAGTCCCAGAAAGGGATAGAAAGGGGGTGGGAATGCTGTAGCTTTTGTCGGTATCTGCCCGAGCGTATTGAGTGTGCTGGAATATGTGATAGGCATGGAGGCGAGCCTTATTTATGTAAGTAGGAGTGCACAGCGAATGATTGATGCTAGCGCACGCCAGGCCGTAGGTCGGCCAGTGCGTGAAGAAATGTGACCTCTGACCTGATCTGTATCCATCCAATGAGAAACAGCTTGCGTTGTAGTGAGCTCCAGTCTACAACAGGTTCCCTAAATAGCGCCGGTGCTCTGCGCCAGGGCGTAAAATACGAAATCCTGACTGGACTTGCATGAAGGAGGATTTAAGTAATAAGACCTTGTGCATATAACAGACGAGAGTGAGCGGGATAGAGCGGATTGAGTGGAGACAAGTGGTTTCATGATTTGACGTGCTGTTGGAGAGTGAGCAGTGCAACATTTATGAAGGGATTCAGGAGAAACCCGTGTGCTCAAATTGAGATGGTAGGGTGGAAAGTTCTAGGCGCTGCACTCTACAGTTTGGACGAATATTTAAATTGGGAAGTTCGTACACTTCTAGCAAGACGTCAAGTGGATGAATCGTAGTGAATGTATTCGTTTCTTGGATCATCATGCTTTTTGCATACTGTACAGTGGACCCTCGGTTTTCGTTCACCTCCGGGCTCGAACAATTGTGTAAGTGTATTTTTGTGGGAGCTTTTGTTAAGTGTGTTTTTCGGGGTCTGAAACGACTAATCTAGTTTACATTTGTCCTTATGGGAACGGATTCGTTCGGTGGTGGCACTAGAACATCATTCTGGAATGAGTTTTGAACGAAAACCGAGGGTCCACTGTATATATATATATATATATATATATATATATAACTGGCCAATTAGCAAGAACTCATTTAAAATTAAGTCCTTTCTAAAAATTTATCTTATATGTTTGAAGATATATTTTTTTCATTTATGTTAATGTAAAAATTAATAACCTCATTATAGCAAACGCAATTTAATTTAGCCTAATAAAACTAAATATATTTTAGATGAGTTTACAATAATTTAATAATAAATAATGAAATATTTTTTTTTTCGTTAGGTTCAGAATTTTTTTGCGAAATTATTGCATAAACAAATATTCGCTTGTCTTATGCGACAACAAGAGCGTTGCTATTTAAGCCAAAATCGCAAGCTTTACCTATTTGGCACGATATATATATATATATATATATATATACATATATATATATATATATATATATATATATATATATATATATATATATATATATACATATATATATATATATATATATATATATATATATATATATATATATTTATATATAATATATATATATATATATATATATATACATATATTATATATATATATATATATATATATATATATATATATATATATATATATATATATATCATGATTGAGGGGTCACCATACTTTTATAACACGGGAGTGACCAGGGGTCCACCATAAATATTACAGAGATACGCTACCTAGAGCCATCCAGTGTATTTTACCACCTGAGTGACCTGCACCTAGAGTAGTTACGATCTAATATAATATTTACGCGCCTCAGAGGAATAAGAAACTAAATTATGGACCTGAAGAAGGAGACGCTAGAAGTGTTTCTTTGTGAAACTCAGTTTTGTAGACCAATTTTTTCTTCTGCAGGAAATTGAAAATGCAGAGTGAAGACAGAGGCTGTGTACTCAGCGGATGTTTTTCACCCAAACACACGTGTGTGTGTGTGTGTGTGTGTATATTATATATATATATATATATATATATATATATATATATATATATATATATATATATATATATATGAGTTTCTAAAAAGAAACTGCAGCGTCTCTTTCTTCAGGTCCATAATTTAGTTTTTCTTATTCCTCTGAGCTTTGTAATATATTATATATATATATATATATATATATATATATATATATATATATATATATATATATATATATATATATGCTAGGAATTGCAAGAGCAGGCGAAATATTCACAAACACTGATCTCTGGCCATCGGAGACTGAACTCGAACTCATGACAAGGTACGCAGTGCTTTACCGACACACACTGGTCCAATACCTGGCATGCTTCAGCAGATTATCAGGCAGCTTAGGCAGGAAGGCTTAGTTTTCATTCATCCTTGCATGCATCGACACAACTAGAGATTTTTTTAGTTGTGTCGATGCATGCAGGGGATGAGATGAAAAGCTGTAAGCCTTCCTGCCTGAAAGCTGGCTGCCTTGGAATAACGTCTAGCGAAAGCTGGATGCCAAGGTATTGGACCAGTGTGGTACGGTCGGTAAAGCACTGCGTACCTTGTCATGAGGTTCGTAGGTTCGAGTCTCCGTCGGCCAGAGATCAGTGTTTGTGATATATATATATATAAATTATCAGTGTGTGGGGGGGGAGAGGAGCAATTGGTGGGATGAGGCAAAGTGGCACGGGGGAAAAAGTTAGTTTATGAAAGGTTTAAATGTATAAGTGATATATGGAGGGCAGAGTATAAGAAGAATAAAAGAGAGGTTAAAGAGTGATGAATGTGTACAAAAGAAATGACAGTAAGAGGATGGATGATGTTTTATCAACAAATTTTGCTAATAAAAGAAAGCTTTGTAGTTAGATTAATGAGTTGAGAAAGCATGAGCTACAAATTCCTGCTAGAAAACAGTCCTTAACCTTTCCCTGGACGAATCACAATGGGAACAAACTACATTTCCAATTAAATTAGGTGGACTGGGCATACGATCAGCCTTTCAAATTGCCCTGCCTATCAAGGATCCAACGAGCTCGTCAAGGGAATTCTACCAGAATTTATGTCTCCTGGTGTAACTAGGAGTGGATAACCCTAGTTAGTGACACCAGCATGGACGACACCCTGTCGACGACGAGACCAACTGCAATTTCACCTGATAAACAATGCAGTTGGGACAGCTCCCTCTTGATAAAGACTACTCTAGTTATGCTAAAGGTTCAAACTCTGCTAATGAGAGAGCTTGCCTTTCAGCGGTGAGTGCGGACCAATTTGGTTTTCTGGTAAGTTTCAGTATCTACGACAGGCGAACGTCTTGACCCGCAGAGCCTTCATATTGTAGTGGCTCTGTCTTGCTGCCCCAGTTCACACTGAGTACACTGCTGGTCAGGAGGGAGGTGTTCCTGATCACAGTGAAGATCACAAGCTCAACGAGTACCGGGGTTTGACCCATCAGTACCACTTCGTCTCTATAGGATCAGAAACCCTTGGCTCCTGGGAAAACATGCAAAGGAGCTGGGCTTCGTTCTAGTGGTTGTTTATGAATCCACTTCTTTCTAGGTGCTCCGCTACTCTTCTGCTAATAAACCTCTCCATCACCTTACTTATTGTCCATGTTATTGAAACTGGCCTTTAATTCAATACCACCTGTCTGTTCCCTATTATTAAATATGGGGAAAACATTCGTGTGTAAAAATTCCAAGTGACAAAGTAACGAAACCTAAATACTTGAGTGCTAATGTGCATTTACGCACACATCTTCGGATTAATTTATAGTCTAAGTAGTGACTGAGAAAAATTGGTAATACCGGCGATAACAAGAGTCGTGATGATGGTGTCAGTCAGTCGGTCGGTCGGTCGGTCTTCCTCTCTCTTTACTGCTTATTTCTCCCGCAAATGTCAGCCGAGTCCTTGGATTAATTATTTTCATTATCTGTTACGCAGATATCCTTTGTCCTAAGACATGATTCCCCCATCCTACCTTATTTTTGCCACCATGTTTGTATTAGGCGAGATTACGTCTTCTCCGTTCGTTAACACACTATCTTGCTCCTTTTGAGGTCCTGGAACACTTTTTCTTCATAAGTTCCGAATGACGTTCCAATATCCTTGCGGTAATGAGTTTGCCTAGCGTCGTAATGATTCCATTTCCGCGTTGGCATTCCCGTCGAAATAAAGCCTATTATCACGTCTTGTGATTAAATATTTCTACACATCTGCAGGTCTGACGACGTTCACATCGGCCGAATCTAGTGAATGTTACTTCACACCTCAGCCACAGATGTTCTTTATATATATATATATATATATATATATATATATATATATATATATATTATATATATATATATATATATATATATATATATATATATATATATATATATATATTACTGTAACCACGAACGAGTGGTATTGAATCAATAACAACACTGCGACTTGCCGAGAATTCAAACCCATGTCGTTTTGGCCCGCCTCATGGTGAGCGAAAATCACACATGACGCTCTAACCCACAGGACCACGCAATCCTACAAGAATCAAGTACCCAGCAGAGCTAGGTGTTTTACCTTGATCCGAGGACATACGGTGGTGTGGGTGCCTCTGAGCTAATTTCATTCTACTCCCCGTTTGGTGTACTAGCCTCCACGAACAGTATTTTATATTATTGTAACCACGAACGAGTGGTTCTTGTAGGATTGCGTGGTCCTGTGGGTTAGAGCGTCATGTGTGATTTTTCGCTCACCATGAGGCGGGCCAAAAAGACATGGGTTCGAATCCTCGGCTAGTCGCAGTGTTGTTATTGAGTTTATATATATATATATATATATATATATATATATATATATATATATATATATATATATATATATATATATATATATATATATATATTACGTGAAGGCAGAGGCAAAACATTATCCCTTGTTCTCCTTATTGACAACAGAAGCACCTGTTAGCCAGCGGCAAGTATTACATGAGCTGGGGGAGTGATAAGCCCGAAGGGTTCGTAAAGTGCCTCGGGAAAGCGAGACATCCAGGTAAGCATGTGACAATAAGCCTACTGTAATGTTCCGCTATGTTTATAGGGTGCATTAGCGGTACGGGTCCATGATGAACAGGTCCTTCTCTCACCATTTTACCTTCATATGTTTATCTAACTTTAATGCTTCTTGCAATATTTTAACGTTCTCTGGCAATATTTTATAGACGAGTTCTCTGGCAATATTTTATAGACGAGTTCTCTGGCAATATTTTATAGACGAGTTCTCTGGCAATATTTTATAGACGAGTTCTCTGGCAATATTTTATAGACGAGTTCTCTGGCAATATTTTATAGACGAGTTCTCTGGCAATATTTTATAGACGAGTTCTCTGGCAATATTTTATAGACGAGTTCTCTGGCAATATTTTATAGACGAGTTCTCTGGCAATATTTTATAGACGAGTTCTCTGGCAATATTTTATAGACGAGTTCTCTGGCAATATTTTATAGACGAGTTCTCTGGCAATATTTTATAGACGAGTTCTCTGGCAATATTTTATAGACGAGTTCTCTGGCAATATTTTATAGACGAGTTCTCTGGCAATATTTTATAGACGAGTTCTCTGGCAATATTTTATAGACGAGTTCTCTGGCAATATTTTATAGACGAGTTCTCTGGCAATATTTTATAGACGAGTTCTCTGGCAATATTTTATAGACGAGTTCTCTGGCAATATTTTATAGACGAGTTCTCTGGCAATATTTTATAGACGAGTTCTCTGGCAATATTTTATAGACGAGTTCTCTGGCAATATTTTATAGACGAGTTCTCTGGCAATATTTTATAGACGAGTTCTCTGGCAATATTTTATAGACGAGTTCTCTGGCAATATTTTATAGACGAGTTCTCTGGCAATATTTTATAGACGAGTTCTCTGGCAATATTTTATAGACGAGTTCTCTGGCAATATTTTATAGACGAGTTCTCTGGCAATATTTTATAGACGAGTTCTCTGGCAATATTTTATAGACGAGTTCTCTGGCAATATTTTATAGACGAGTTCTCTGGCAATATTTTATAGACGAGTTCTCTGGCAATATTTTATAGACGAGTTCTCTGGCAATATTTTATAGACGAGTTCTCTGGCAATATTTTATAGACGAGTTCTCTGGCAATATTTTATAGACGAGTTCTCTGGCAATATTTTATAGACGAGTTCTCTGGCAATATTTTATAGACGAGTTCTCTGGCAATATTTTATAGACGAGTTCTCTGGCAATATTTTATAGACGAGTTCTCTGGCAATATTTTATAGACGAGTTCTCTGGCAATATTTTATAGACGAGTTCTCTGGCAATATTTTATAGACGAGTTCTCTGGCAATATTTTATAGACGAGTTCTCTGGCAATATTTTATAGACGAGTTCTCTGGCAATATTTTATAGACGAGTTCTCTGGCAATATTTTATAGACGAGTTCTCTGGCAATATTTTATAGACGAGTTCTCTGGCAATATTTTATAGACGAGTTCTCTGGCAATATTTTATAGACGAGTTCTCTGGCAATATTTTATAGACGAGTTCTCTGCAATATTTTATAGACGAGTTCTCTGCAATATTTTATAGACGAGTTCTCTTGCAATATTTTATAGACGAGTTCTCTTGCAATATTTTATAGACGAGTTCTCTTGCAATATTTTATAGACGAGTTCTCTTGCAATATTTTATAGACGAGTTCTCTTGCAATATTTTATAGACGAGTTCTCTTGCAATATTTTATAGACGAGTTCTCTTGATGTCGATGGACTATGATCCACAGGATTGGAGCTGCCTTCTCTTTCTTCGGATCAAACCTGTCTGATGTCGCATAACCCATATGGGTATAGTGCTTTCCTATGATTATAATGAAGAAAATGATACTAATGCGGAAACCTCTTTACAAAGTTATTCCCACGATAGACTAACAGGAGGCCCCTGGCCTTAAGGAACAGAAGGTCTATGGCCATAAGGCACTAACAGGAGGCTCATGTCCCTAAAGAATCCCTCACCTTTAAGCTCTTTTAATGGACCTGTGTAATGGTGCCATTGACACTGCGGCGGGGACCTGTCTAGAGCAACTCAGGTATGGTGGTGTTTGACACTGTAGCTGCTGACCACGTAGCAGATAACACTTGCTTATCGGTCAGAGTCACTGGTTTAAGTATCCTCTCCCCAACGAAGCCTCTAAACTCCTATCCTAGTTCCTTTATTGATTTTCCCATTTTTTTTTACTGAAAGTGTGTCTATGAGAATATGATGTAGAAGTTCCATGGTAATAGCCCTGAATAAAAAAAAAAAGCCGTTTATTTGATATAGCAACGCTCACGTATGCCTATAGGGAAATTAGATCTAGGAAAATTGTTCCATGTTAATGCATGCGATTAAAAATTCATTATGTACTTGAATTTGCCTTATTCTTAAAGTATAAAGATTTATCATCTTGTACTTAAAATTAAAAAAAAAATTAAGATTTTCTTTCGAATTTTGCAGTTAAAAATCAATAAAATATTTTGAAAGTGAATTTGATGAACGTCTCAATATGACATTGAAGAGCAATGATATCTTGTATAATACCAGAAGGAATTTTTATGATTCCTCAATAAATAATGAAGCCTAGACATACGGGAGACAACTTACGTCCCAGATAATCACAGGTCAAGAAATAATTCGTCTTCAAATAGCTATATTTTTTTTCTTCTAACCACCCACTTTCGCCACTGAAACATTAAAACAAAACAAAAATAATTAATAATTGCAAAACTATCTACAAAACACCAAAACAAAGTAAAAAAAATGCTACAATTTTCGACATGAAATTGCATAACGGCGAAATTCGTAATTTCCGATAACTCGGCTTAGAAAAATCGTAGAAACAAACTTTAAACAACAAAATATTCCTTGAATTATACTACATTTATAAAAAAAGAGAAAAATAAACTTCTGCAGAAAGAGGCACCACCATTAAGCTCTGGCTAAATACTACAGAGGAAGGCGGAGAGTTCCTAACCGTGGAGTGGGCGAATTATTGCTCGCGAACCCAAACAAGTTTAGACAGAATTTTTTTCTGACACTCTGCAACTTCTGGTCCATGCTAGGCAGGTCTTGTTTACTCACCCATTTTAAACTCATGTTGTCTACCCTATTTTTAAAGCGACCAAAGCTATTTTAATAACGCAACTTCGCACCATGTTCCTCTCATCTAATTAAAAGATTGAAACCTATCAAACAAGAGCGGCGTCAGAATTTGTGTACTGAGGGGACTTAGGGGTGATTATCTTGTTGGTAGGAGGATGGGGTTAAGAGACGTGTTTTGAAGCAGCGCTGTTATTACTATTTTTATTTGGGGGCCTTTGAGGGGCTGTGGGAATTTTTGTGGGGAAGGCTGAAGCCACTAAGATCCCATTTGGCGCCGTCCCTGCTATCAGAAGAGGCGCTAAGATATCGCGCGGAAACACTGCAGGAAAGAAACAAGATCAAACTTCTAAAGGAATTCCCTTTCGTGTAATACATAATTACTCAAGCTACAAAAGTCAGAGAGAAAGAAAACATTTTCGTAGTAACATGCAAAGCAAAAACACACTAATAAAATATAAACTGATACATAGGACAAAATTAGTTAACAATAACTTATCAGGAATGTAACTAATAATCTTTAAACTAACGAGATAAAATAAATAATATAAGTTCATTTGAATTTCCAGGCGCTTTGACGTTAAAGTTACGTCTGAACCACAAAATTTTCTTTCGAAGTTGAGCGTCCAGGCCACAAAGATATTCATTTGAAGTTCGAGGCGTGTCCCAACAACCACAAAGAACACCCCTGATTGAAAAGATGTAATGCGACCATCGTTTATATTCGGCTGAGTCTTGGAAGTAAACATTGGGTCTGTGGAAGAGGTCAGCCAGTTCCTCGATGGCCCCTTGGGTTTCCTGGTGTATATACATCGAGAGGTGTATGTCTCAACATGTATACAAGAGATGTACGTCTCTTAGTGAATTAAACTCTCCCTATTTTATGAATTAAAGTATTCATCACCGATAATATTAAATTTGCTAAAAAATCTATAGTAGTCGTACGCCCTAATACTGAAAGCAGCAGATCCTCGGCCTCATTGTCTGAAAATTACAGGTACTCCTCTAGTGAGAACGAGCCCCGAGTAGCCGACAGAGGGTCAAGCCTCCATCGTTTACGATGAATGACCCATAATGGTATTGTTCTTCATGAAATACAATACAAAACAATCGAGTAAGCACGGACACGAAACTAAACCATCGTGAACTTCTTGCAAACGCATCCAGTTCACGTGGATCTCCATGGTCATGAATTAACCTCAAGGATACTTTAATCCCTGTCCCTGCAAGGATGGGGATTTTGTTGATGTCATGGAGCTTCAGATCCAAGTAATTGGAGTTACCTTCCTCTTCCTTGAATTAAACCTAATTGCCTCTTATTCCTCAGATGCTCTATAAACCCCACGAGTATAAAAAAAAATTATCCCTAAAATAAGAGTTTAAGTCATCTCTTAAAACAAAAATGAACTGTATAAAAATGTAATGTAGACGTTGCCAGGTGAACAGAGAGCAAACTACTTAGACGGGAATTTGTTGCCTTAAAGGCTTGCAATCCAGCTAGTAACAGCCAGGCTTGAATAAAGGCCACGGCTTGCAATCCGTCTAGTGAGATTATACTTACATAAAGGTCAGTAAGGCTTGCAACTCAATCTAGTTAAGTTTGTATGAAGATCACAAATGCCAAAATCTACTTAGGTTATGTTTTAAACGTCATTAATATCATAATATACAAAACTAAATATACTTGCACGAATGACATGAAAGTTACAATTTATCTAGTTAGGTTATGAAGGTCATTAGGGTTTGAAGGCTTCAATCCATCTAGTTAGGTTAGGCTTGTTTGAAGGTCATTAAGGCCACAATCTATGTGGTTAGGTTATGCTTGAATGAAGGTCAGTAAGGCTTCAGTCTTCCTACCTGGCTCATATATACATATATACATATATATATATATATATATATATATATATATATATACATACATACCTGGAGATGGTTTCGGGGGTCAACGCCCCCGCGGCTTTGTCTGAAACCAGGCTTCGTGGTGGATCAGAGTCTGATCAACCAGGTTGTTACTGCTGGCCGCAGGCAAACTGACGTACGAACCACAGCCCGGCTGGTCAGGTACTGAATTTAGGTGCCTGTCCAGTGCCCTCTTGAAGACGGGCAGGGGTCTATTGGTAATTCCCCTTATGTATGCTGGGAGGCAGTTGAACAGTCTTGGGCCCCAGACCCTTATTGTGTTGTCTCTCAGTGTACTCGTGGCGCCCCTGCTTTTCATTGGGGAAATGTTGCATCTCCTGCCGAATCTTTTGCTTTCATAGGGAGTGATTTTCGTGTGAAAGTTTGGTACTAATCCTTCTAGGATTTTCCAAGTGTATATTTTCATGTATCTCTCTCGCCTGAGCTTTAGGGAATGAAAATCAAGGAACTTCAACCGTTCCCAGTAATTTAGGTGCCTTATCGTACTTATATGTGCCGTGAAAGTTCTTTGTACACTCTCCAGGTCAGCAATTTCGCCAGCCTTGAAGGGAGCAGTTAGTGTACAGCAGTATTCCAGCCTAGAGAGAACCAGCGATTTGAAGAGAATCATCATGGGCTTGGCGTCCCTAGTTTTGAAGGTTCTCATTATCCATCCTATCATTTTCCTAACAGATGCGGTATATACACTGTTGTGGTCTTTGAAGGCAAGATCCTCTGACATTATAACTCCCAGGTCCTTCACATTACTTTTTCGCTCTATTGTGTGGTTAGAATTTGTCGTATACCCTGATAATTTCCTCAAGTTTTCCATATCTGAGTAGTTGAAATTTCTCTTCATTGAACTTCATATTGTTTTGAGTGGCCCATTTAAAGATTTGGTTGATATAGTGGAACATTTACAACAACTTGTTGTTAACATCAGTATATTAATAAGAGTTGTCATGAGGTGACTTTTAAAGATGTCTTTCCGGCTGGGTCGTGAACCAGGATGACTTCAACGCTTGACCATCACCCCGAGGCTGAACTACCGACTCGAAAACAATCTCGAAGGTTCAAGGAAAGGATTAATCCTAACAGCACCCTACCCCTCATCCCCCCAACCCCCGGCAGCCACTACCTGGATATAACCCACGCCGGCTCAAGCTTTAAAGTAGATAGTTCCTTAGCAGCTGAGAAATGAAGTGCTTTAAAGCTTCCCAGATAGCTCTTCCGGGTCATGACCCAGGTCATTCAAGGTAATGACCCCTGGATCGTTACAGCATTGCACGAGGAAAATGACGCCAAAGATTTTGTGGCACTGACAAACACGTGAAGCTGATGCACTAAGATGCAATAGACACTTGTCAATGGGACAATTTTCCGCATGGAAACAAATGTGAGAGAAACTGTACTTTTCGACCTCCAACTGCTGAAGACCTCAGCTAAAGGTCGAAATATGTAGACAATCTATAACTTTTGGGTCTGTCTTCATAAAAGAAATCTCACAAATACACACACATTATATATATATATATATATATATATATATATATATATATATATATATATATATATATATATATATATATATATAGTACCAGCAAATTAGTGAGTGAACTGTAGGTGAATCACTCGTCACAGGGGACACAGGGCCCAGAGTAACTCGAAGGACAAATGCATCTGAGGCAAGCTCTAAGACGCTGTTGCAGCCTGTGGGTGGTAGTGGTTGTCAGCCTGTGGGTGGTGGTGGTGTTGCAGCCTGTAGGTGGTGGTGGTGTTGCAGCCTGTGGGTGGTGGTGGTGTTGCAGCCTGTGGGTGGTGGTGGTGTTGCAGCCTGTGGGTGGTGGTGGTGGTGTTGCAGCCTGTGGGTGGTGGTGGTGCAGCCTGTGGGTGATGGAGGTGGTGCAGCCTGTGTGTTGCAGGCTGTGGGAGGGTGGTGGTGCAGCCTGTGTGTTGCAGGCTGTGGGAGGGTGGTGGTTGTGTGTGCATTGGGTAGTAGCAGTAGCTGTGACATTTAAGGAGCACTTTGACCGCGTAGGACACTTATCGCTCACAGGAAAAAAAATCTACACAAGACAATGACATGGATTAAATCAATAATCAGTAAAAGCTACGAACAAAAACACTCGACACAAATAAATACAATATTACCAAGTAAATATAACCAGCATCGTTTTAAACGCCCAAATATGTGAAATGGCTCTCCGAGGTCCCTACAGGCACTCTGATCATTATAAAAACCTTGACGATGGGTGATGGTATCGCTTGCTGTGGGTAGTGGTATTGCAAGCTGTGGACAATAGTGCATGCTGTGAGTGTACTGCAAGCTGTGGACAGTGGTACTGCATGCTGTGATTGCTGTTGTGCGCTGTGAACGGTGTTGCATGCTGTCGATTTCTTTTGGACAAATTGTGGACAGTTATTGGTCCATTTTTGGACCATTTTTGCACAATTTGTCACCAAATTCGTCAACTGGAAATTGACATAATGGAATTACATACAAACTGCAAATTTGAAGATACGTCTTGTATATACAGTCTGCATTGAAGGTTAAGTTAACTATAACACATTCTAATGAATATTCGCTCCATAAAATTCCATAAAAATCCTCATATCCAGAAACTGTCCATAAAATGATCATAAAATATCCATTTACTCTTGTTGTGAAATTTTATTAGAATTTTGAACTTTGTTGAGTTAGGCAGAAGAATTAATAATTGGGTTTCTTCATTTCAAACTGAATTGTCATCCTAGTGGCATAAAAGTTAACTAGCGACAATAAGCTTGACTCTTTGAACCTTTCTGACTCTTTCAGGACTGGGCAAAACATGGTCCGCCGGCTACATTCGGACCCCTAAGGATTTATTTCCTCGCCAATGTGTCTAGCAATTGAGGATAATTCATAGGGGGTATTCAATTTAAGAAAGAATTCATTTTGATTAGATTAGGTCCTAAGCAGGAGAAAGCGTTGAGAAGCCATCGAAGTAAAACCAGGCAACTCTTGAAGCGCCTTTTTTTTATTAATCTTGGCGTATGAGCATGTCAGCTCCAGCGGTCGAACCTTCAGCTGCCTACTTGGTAGCCCGAGAAATTTTAGCTTCCTCTCTCTTGGTTTTTTTTATTTCTGGCTCATATGGCTAAGATAGTGAGACTTCACCTGCTGCCTCCCACCTGAGTCATTTCACCTAACGTTTGATGCGCAGTATCTAAAACTGAGAAAACTATGATAAATCGAAAAATAACAGATGAAGGATAATAAGGTAGAGTCAAATGAGAAATAAGAGAGATCAAACAGAAAATAGATAAAACATAAAACAAATAAAACAGACGAAACAAAAACGAGATAAAAATATAAAAATAAGATAAAATCTGCAACTAATTTACCAATTTTCTTTTAAAAATTACATACAACTGGACTTTTCAAAAAAAAATATTTTTATAGAATTGTGGAGAATTGTAAGTGTTCCTACAGTTTGTATTTATTCTGATAAGTATATCCCTCTTGATGTATGGACACAGAGCAACAGTGCATATACACGTGGAAGGTAGGTAGGTACAATGTTAGTCAGGAAACAGGACAAGTGTTTCCTGACGAGGGTCTTAATCAAATGATGACCCACAGCTGGAGCTTTTGGTCATCAGACCAAGGTATTCAGCTGGCTTACTGGTCCACCCCTTTAAAAAATTATGGTTATTATAATCAAGAGTTTATAGTACACATGGAGGAATATACATCTCAGTTTATATACTCTAAAGAGTTTACTTTAATCGCAATATTCTTATATTTGGGTTTAAGTATTTTCGGCTGGTGGTGGATAGATCACTTGCAGCTTAAAGACCATCGTGCAGTCGACAGACTTTAAACCCATTAACCAAGTATACACCTAATTTTTAAGTTATGGATTAAAGTATTCCTGAACGTACATGTGATCAGCAGCTTTAAATTGAACAAACTCACTAGGTCACTTTATCCGTGCTTACTTGTACAATTACCCGCCATATGGACACTCACAACGAGGACATAACACTGAGGAACTCCACAAGTAAGAATAAATACCGACAAGCACAGTTCTATCCTCCCTAAGGAATACATTCAGTCGGCTCATCTTAAGACAGATCCAAGACAAGTCCATTCTGCTCACTTTAACATATGACAATTCCTCACAGCCTCCATATTTAAGACTACTTGTTTTTGTCTGACATTTTTCTTATATGGAGAGAAAGTTGCTAGGATGCTACTAGGAGAATATAAATGCTGAATAGAAACTTGAGTGAAAAAATTAGTATATCAAAATTTTGCACAAAACACCTGTTATTATTATTGGTAGTATTACTGATGTTCAGTTATATGAATTTCCTAATAGATATTTAAGAGAAAATCTATTAGAATTAAAGCGTGAAGGTGAAATTATCTTCGCCCAAATTTACGAAGACCTCCAGACTCCATAGATTTTCTCCAAAGCGTTCAGATTCCCCCGAACTTTTGCGAAGACTCAAGATTCCCCATGACTGCCGAGTTTTCAGATTGGTCCAACCGATGCTGAAAGGAAGTCTTTAAGATGCTATATCCCAGTAATGCTAGTTTCCTGAAGGCCCACAACCATTCCGTGTGGATTTTAGGCAACTTCCTGAAGCGCTTTTCGGACCTCAAGTTCGGGTAAAAACTACATTTCATGCTAATCCCATGAGGGTCGCAAACATACCTGTAGTCTACCACGTCAAATCCAAATAAAAAAAACGTGGAAAGCACATCTTTCGCCTATTACATCTGATCCAAGAATGGTCACAAGAGTATCTTGTGAGTACCACGTCTAACCCTTGAAATATCTCAAGTATTCCTGGAGTGTACCACATCTAATCTTAGATGTGGTACGCCAGTGACTTTGTAATAGAATGCAGAGTTCGAAATATAAGCCAGGGTATATACACCTCGAGCTGTGTATGCCTGTGTGTATATAGAGAGAATTTACTTTAATCTGTAACATAAGGATTAAAGTATCTTTGATGCTAGGGTTTAATGGGATTGCTGCATAAAGGGCCCTCTTGTAGTTTATAGGACTTAAATCTCATTAATTTTAGTATTTGTAGCTATGAGGAGGAATAAGGGCAGAATCGCTCCTCACTTCACAGATTTTAGCTAAAATATGTCTGCTTTATTTTCTAGTTAACTGTTACGTTAAGAAGGTTAATATCAGCAGAAGACAGTTGTGATAGCGGGGGGAGTTTTTTGTTAGAACTTGAAACTGCGGCAGTAGGCTGGTTTAGAAATTCCTTATCATAGCAATCATAGCTAGGCTGGCAGCGCGATACACTTTCATTATCCTTGACCTCGGTTGGAATATTTGCATTTCTGACGAAAAGTTGCGACACTTTCTTTGGAGTTTTCCCTCACTCACTCGTATGTTTACAAAGAGAAGGAAATATATAGTTACGAAGAGGAAATGCATGGATACAAAAACAATGAAATACGTAGTTACGAAGGGACTAGACATGTTTACAATGGAAATACATGGATATACATGGCTACAAAGGAAATACAATGTTTTTAAAGCAGGAAATACATGGTTACAAAGAAGTAAATGCAAGGTTATAAAGAAAAATACAAGGTTACAAAAGAAGAGGAAATACAAGGTTACAAAACAAAAGGAAATACAAGATTACAAAAGAAGAGGAACAAAGTTTTCACAAATGCAATATGTCGACACAGAAGGTTATATTAAATGTGAAGAGATGTATACAGTACAGTATCTGCAGGTGACTCACTGCTCCATATGTAATACCTGCTTCCTCGGCCAACACCTGTTACTTCTCTTCCTCTTCCCATCCCCCTTCACGTATCTCTACTTTCTCCCTCTCTCTCCCTCCTTCTCTACTCTGCCTTTCTCTCGTTTCCAAGTTTATGTTTTCCTATTCTTTTTTTTTTTCCTCTCTTCTCTTCTCCTTTTGCTTTTTTCCCTATTTCTTCTCATCTCTTCCATCTCTTCTCCACTTCCTCGATAAAACTCGTAATGAGAGAAAAGCTTTAAAATGTAAACTGTAGTCTGTAAACTATTATTTCCAAAACAGACTCTGCTGGTTTTTCTCCTCAGCTATTTTTTCCTCCTCTTATCTTATTCCTTTTTCTCCTATCGTTCTCTCTCTTCCTTTTTACGTTCATATCTTTCTATTCTTCTTCCTCCCCACTTCGTCTTCACTTCACTCATCCCCGTCATCTTCCTCTTCCTATTCCTCCTCCTCCTAGAGTTGGCTTTGGAATGTCAATAAACCTCGCAGGCTTCGCTCATCTGCCTGTCGAGAGGCTTCCGGTAACTGATTAAGTAGTTGGAATGTAGCAAGGGACCCACGAGACTCTAAGCTTACACTTACACGCTCGCGTGTACATCACCAGGTTCAGGCTAATGCAGTCTCTCTCTCTCTCTCTCTCTCACACACACAAACACACACAAACACACTGTTTCCCACCACACTCACAACAATGGCTTCTTAGGGTACAAATGGAGGAGAGAGCAATCGCAACTAACAAGCTTGAAGTAGTAGTGTCGCTATATCAGCAAGGTGTCTTGAAGAGGACCGTAGGCCATAAAATGTGGAGTTAGATTTTTGGATCGCCTGAAGAAAATCCATTGGAAAAGAAAAGAACTGTGCACAGGTACAAAGGCCAAAGCGCAGTGAGCTAAGTGTAGTAACAAACGGAAGCCATACAACTAAGTCGCGCAAGAACTGGCAACAGCGAAACTAAGAGAATTCTGTTTTAGTAAAAATATTGGATTTCTCAGCAGTGCACTGCTATTCAGCTCTATATGATAGTTACAAAGTAGGAAGAAACGCTGTGTCCGTGTCATATTTTATCACTCGGTGGGTTTCTTCTATCAAGTGAAGAAATATGTCAGCCTAAACTGGGATTCAGTAGGGAAATGAGAATATCGTCAAACATTCCACTCTCCATCAGCTACGGGAGCTTCAAAAGATTGGTTCCAGGTATTTAGAGTTGCTATTACATGAGAATGACCTCTCATGACGGACTATTTTTCGAAGAGATCCAACAGATGGGAAGGTGGCGCTGTCTGGTTGTGGTGGATGAGGACAGGGAAGACCATGGCTTCAAGCACCACAAGGTCAAACTTGTGGCTAGAGTCAGAGTAGGCAAGAACCGATTCAGAAGGCAATAAGGTTGGTAAGCAGTGTGGAGTTGTGAAGAAATACGTTGCAAATAAAGCTATTACCTGGAGTATACCTGGAGAGGGCTTCGGGGGTCAACGCCTCAGCGGTCCGGTCTGAGACCAGGCATCGTGGTGGATCAGGGTCTGATCAACCAGGCTGTTACTGCTGGCCGCACGCAAACTGATGTTCGAACCACATCCCGGCTGGTCAGTGCCAGTGCCTTCTTGAAGACAGCCGGGAGTCTATTGGTAATCCCCCACATGTATGCTGGGAGGCAGTAGAACAGTCTTGGGCCCCTAACACTTACTGTGTTGTCTCTCGGTGTATTCGCCCCTGCTTTTCATTGGGGAAATGTTGCATCTCCTGCCGAGTCTTTCGCTTTCACAGGGAGTGATTTTCGTGTACAAGTTTGGTATTAATCTCTCTAGGATTTTCCAAGTGTATATTATCATGTATCTTTCTCGCCTCTGTTCCAGGGAATACAAATCAAGGGACTTCAACCATTCCCAGTAATTTAGATGCTTTTCATACTTACGTGTGTCGTGAAAGTTCTTTGTACACTCTCCAGGTCAGCAATTTCGCCTGCCTTGAAGGGGACAGTTAGTGTACAGCAGTATTCCAGCCTAGAGAGAAATAGAGATTTGAAGAGAATCATGGGCTTGGCGTCTCTAGTTTTGAAGATTCTCATTATCCATACTATCATTTTTCTAGCAGATGCGGTAGATACATTGTGTGGTCTTTTTAGATGAGATCCTGTAACATTATCACTCCCAGGTCCTATACTTTACTTTTTCGCTCTATTGTATGGTTAGAATTTGTTGTATATTTCTCTTCATTGAACTTCAAATTGTTTTGAGTGGCCCATTTGAAGATTTGGTTGATGTCCACTTGGAGTCTTGCGGTGTCTTCGATGGAGGTCACTGTCATGACAATTCGGATGTCATCCGCAAAGGAAGACACGGAGCTATGACTTACATCCCTGTCTATGTCAGATATGAGGATGAGGAACAAGATAGGAGCGAGTACCGTGCCTCGTGGAACAGAGCTTTTCACCGTAGCTGCCTCAGACTTCACTCTTAGTCTCAATAAACAACGTATTTTCTTAATTCTCATAAACGTCTGAGTAGATTTCTCGCATACAATTTGCAGGAAATTTCTCTGTTATATTACGTTGTCCTTTACAAAAAAAAAAAAATAACCAATTATAATATACCACAACATAAAAACATAAATATACGTTAAAGGCGATAAAAAGTTTCATGGCTCAAACAGAAAACTAAACGCCGAATATATGAGATTTTCACTGTTTAATAAGGTACCTTCATCAGTCACCAGTTTGACTGTCATTACAAAAGTGAAATGATATCTTTGATTAAAAGGACGACTGAAGTAAAAGTTTGTTCATCAAGGTGTCTCTCTTTCTCCGTTATTGTCGACAATGCCATTTGGATCCAGGAGGAAAAATAGCAACAAGAGACTAGAATGGAATGATGATGGCTGCCTTTAATTAGAGCTTATATCATTAGTAATGAATAAAGTAAACTGAATGTAAAGATCTGATTATTATTATTATATATTATGCATTTGAGCAAAGCGCAAAACCCGTGTAGTTATTGAGCACAAGGAAAGTTGAGGTTCGGACCTCCGTCCGCTAAGGGTAAGAAACACATGTCTAATACTGCAAGTTAAAGTAGACAAAGTATGAGAGAACGGAAATGGAAATTTAGAAAGAAGAATGACGGAGATAGAAAGATAAAGCAAGGCAGAGTATAAACTTCAAAGGATATGAGAAGAGAAGGAGTTAATGAGAATGTAAAAAGTACGTTGTGACAGCAACTGGAACATCTTTTATGGAGAGACTAAAAAAGAAGAAAAGCTCAATTTTAATCTGAGTGTTGGAGGAAATTCGAAACAGGAAGGATGCTATAAAATGGACTAGGCAATACGAGGAATTGTTGATATCACCCGTGAGCCGGAGGTAACTTGGAAATTGGTAAATTTCCACCGAGTCAGTAGATTTTATGGCAAAACATACCCGGTCCGGCCAGTTCCCGTGATGCAGTTTATACTGATATGCAGTTTTAAAAGCTTCATTTATATATATATATATATATATATATATATATATATATATATATATATATATATATATTATGCAAATATTGCAAACCAAGAGATACAGGATGCAAAACAACCACGGGGGGAGTAGAATGATAGCTGTAGGCCTTTCGTGTTGCAATCAACACATCAGAAGCTGGCAAAATTGCAGAAAAGAGGAGGATGACCCAGCAAATAGGTTCCCAGAGGACCGTCTTCACTGGAGTGAGTGAGGGAGGGAGGGAGGGGGAGAGAGAGGAGACACAGGAAGTGCCCACAGCCAGAAGGATGAATATTATAGCATTAGAAAATAGCAGGATTTGATGGATATTTTTATTATTGCCACGTTCAGGACCCTCTACACCGTGTACGTTAGGCCTATATTGGAGTATGCAGCACCAGGTTGCAACAAGACTAGTCCCGAAGCTAAGGGGCATGTCCTAAGAGGAGAGGTTAAGGGAATTCGACCTGACGACTCTGGAGGACAGGAGAGATAGGGGGGACATGATAACGACATATAAATAACTGAGAGAAATCGACAAGGTGGACAGAGACAGAATGTTCCAGAGATGGGACACAGCAACAAGGGGACACAGTTGGATGTTGAAGACTCAAATGAATCACAGGGAAGTTTGGAATTATTTCTTCAGTCACAGTTGTCAGGAAGTGGAATAGTCTGTGAAGTGATATAGTGGAGGCAGGATCCATACATAGCTTTAAGAAGAGGTATGATAAGGCTCATGGAGCAGAAAGGGTGACCGTGTAGCGGTCAGTGAAGAGGCGGGGCCAGGAGCTGTGACTCGACCCCTGCAACCATAACTAGGCGAATATAACTAGGTGAGTACAACTAGGTGAGTACAACTAGGTGAGTACAACTAGGTGAGTACAACTAGATGAGTACAACTAGATGAGTACAACTAGGCGAGTACAACTAGGCGAGTACAACTAGGCGAGTACAACTAGGCGAGTACAACTAGGCGAGTACAACTAGGTGAGTACAACTAGGTGAGTACAACTAAGTGAGTACAACTAGGTGAGTACAACTAGGTGAGTACAACTAGGTGAGTACAACTAGGTGAGTACAACTAGGTGAGTACAACTAGGTGAGTACAACTAGGTGAGTACAACTAGGTGAGTACAACTAGGTGAGTACAACTAGGTGAGTACAACTAGGTGAGTACAACTAGGTGAGTACAACTAGGTGAGTACAACTAGGTGAGTACAACTAGGTGAGTACAACTAGGTGAGTACACACACACAGCGCTCACTACCAAAATAAATCCCACTAGTATATGTGATTAAAGAGGCGTTTAACTCCCTACAAAACCGCCAAGAACGAATGGAAAGCAAACACTGCTCTCTGCTCCAAATAACTAAGAAGAGGGCGGGAATGAAAGCAGTTAATAAGGACGTCGAATAGATAAGGTGCTGTTTTATATGTAGCGCTAGCGAGTGCAGCAGGAGTTTAGAGTATCAAGAAGGAGGAGGAATGATTAGTGGAATGGTTAAAGTGGTGGTAAAAGAGAAAGGGATAGTATATCAAAGATTTTGACATTGTAAAACTGATATAAGAGGTGTGGAATATGGAGAAGAAAAAGGTTTGAGAAAAATTAGTGAAAGTGTGCAAATTAAACAAGTGAAATCTGGGAAAATGGAATCGATAACAAGAGAGATAATACAAACAAAAAACATGGAAGCACATAGTCGAAATAGACGAAGAAATTTTATGTGCTTTATGATGGGGCAATGAAGAACGTTGGAATGAGGGAGTAAGAGGAACATCATTTAGTAAAACAACTGGGATTAGCGGGATTAAGACTGAAATATTGAAAATGGATGGGGAAATGGTTTTGAAATGCTTGTTGCATCTGTCCAGTGGATGTATTTATATATCAAATGACCGAAAATACTTAAAGACTGGAAGAAACCTTGATCTGTTCTTAATAATGTGAAAGAGGAAAGAGAGAAAACAAGAAATTTATTATAATTTACTGACTGAATATCAGGCAAAGGGCTTGGCGGAACTGTTATATGAAATTAATGGTAAAAACAAAACAGAAAATATGATTGCATTGTGAAAAGGTGGATAAAGGTTAGGTAGAAGACAAGAGGATAAAGTGTTCGTGTTGATTTATATAAGTTAGAGTGCTTTGATATGGTTTTTGAAAAGCCAGTCTAATAAGGTGGATAAGGACGGCTGGTGTTACAAATGTAAATGGTAAGAGGGTGAAGGCGTTAAATGTCTGTTATGAAGAGTGACCATCACTTTAAGAACTGCAGGAGACAAGTCCTTAAACTGCAGCAGGCCTACTGTCCTATACTTGGCAAGACCATCTCAAGCCCAAACCCACTAACAAAAATATTTACTGTTCAGTAGAAGAGGAATTTGAAAGGGTTTGTAAAAATAAAGAGTTAAAAGGGAACAGAGAAAAAGTGCAAGGAGTCAAGAGCAAATGAAAGAATATTCAATTAAAAACTCGAAGTCAGACTTAAAAGGAGTCTCTAGGAAGTGAAGTAATTTCGATACTTGGAAGAGAATGTTTTGGAAAATCGAAGAAAGATTATGTGAATACACAAAGACGAGATAAAAAACATAAGAGGTGTTAAGATTCTTAGGAACAAAGAAGTCCCTCAATAAGTGAACAAAATAAAGTTCACAGGGAAACTAAAATGGTGCCGAGGTTTTTGCATGAATGTGAGGCATGGTATTTGAATGTTGCAGCAAGGAGGTGAGAGGCAGTGGAGATGTGTCCGAGATCAGTGTGTGGTGCGAATATTATACAGAGAATTAAAAGTAAAGTATGAAGAAGACGGTGTGATTATATGAATATATTATTCAAAGAGCAGACTAAACAGTAACGACCTGGTATAACCAATAGAAAAAATGGAGGAAACAGAACTGAACAAAAGAGCATACAGGTCTGATGTAGATGAGGAGTAGAGGAGGCTAACTGAAAGGAGGGTGTGATGGTTTCTAAATGACTGATGGTTTTTGAATGACTGAGCTATGTGAATTTAATAAAACCTTATGTAGACGAAACGTCGTCGTTAATATATAGTATCCCTCGGTATGAGTCTTATTACCACCTGTCGGGAATGTCATATTTCATCAGTGTACAATCAAGCGAACGTTATTTTCCCAATCACCCTTCGTTAATTTCCTAACACTATTTTTTCAGGGGGGTAAAGGAGGTTTTGTGTGCGAGGGGCTTGGACTTCCAGCAAGCATGCAAGTGTTAGACAACATAGCTTCGCTTCAGATGCTCCTCGTAAGTAACATTAAACAGCACTAGATGCCCTCCATCAGTACCTCTCCCTATTTGGCCAGAAACTATCAGCACCTATTAGCTCTCATCGACACGCTTTATCTCCCATTGACGCTCCCACTTAGCCCATCAGAATCCATCAGAATCCACTAGCACTCAGTAATACTCATCAGAGTCCATTAACAGGCACCAGAAACCCATTATCACACTCGAGTTCCCCTCACCATCTGAGGACACTTCCCAGTACCACTCAACTCTACATAGCTGACAGTACCAATGGACTCATCAGAGGACACTGGCACCCACCTACAGCCATTGGTCATCCACTGGCACCCACGGGCAACCATAAATACCCACAAGCTGCTACCGACGACGTTCAGATAAGCTTTCCTGGCTTGCCAGATCCCCCCAGAGGAAATATATGTAAACATAACCCCGTTCTCCCTGACTAGTCGAAGGCAAACATCAAGGTGGGTGAGATACTGTGTGGAGAGGGGAGAAGAGAGAGAGAGAGAGAGAGAGAGAGAGAGAGAGAGAGAGAGAGAGAGAGAGAAGAGAGAGAAAAGAGAAGAGAGAGGAGAGAGAGAGAAGAGAGAGAGAGAGAAAGAGAAAAAGAGAGAAAGAGAGAGAGAGAGACAGACACAGAAAAGAGAAGAGAAAAGAGAAAAAGGAAAAGAGAAAGAGAAAGAAAGAAGGGGAGAGAGAAAGGGTATTTGGAAGATTGCTGTCTAGGGATGGTGTTTGGAGAAAGGTTGTGTAGTATTGCTTGGGAAAAGCTTTCATAGGGAGAGTTTAGGGTTGCAAGAAATGTTTGGAAAAAATCTAGTAGAGGGTTCGATTAGGCAGTTGAGAATGGTTTTTAGGGAATAGTGTAGCTGTTGGGAAACTTTGTGGAATGGTTGGACACCTTTCCGTAAGAATTGCTGAAGTGTTAATGAAGGTTTGAGATGTGTTGGAAAGGGTTGGAATGTGTTAGGGTGGGTTGGGAAGGGTGAAAATGGGGTGGAATGTTTTGGAGAACGTTAGGGCAGACACATCCAAGAGATATCGTATAGAGTTTTCCTATTTTCGAAGTATTCGCTCATCTTATGGAGCTGAGGAGCGTATGTCTTTATCAAATGAAAGCGTTGAATGCAAGGAGGCCCCAGTCCCCACCTTGCAGGACAGTGTTACAACGTTCGGCTCAAAAGCGAAGGGACCCAAGCTCAATTATCGGGCAGGGTGAAACATAAGGGCAAAGTATCCTGACTCCTGCTACCCAAATAGGTTAAAAAAAAATTGAAAATTGTTCATTTTCTTGTACCATGGTCAAGATACAAACAATTAATATACACCTGTACAGCAGAGTGAACAACTTTTTATTATTAGAAATACTGTACTGCTAAAACTTACTACACACACAATACAAATTTTGCTAGGGCCACAAGCGCGATGTTCTGTGTAGTGATGAGCCAGCGTCCTCTGCCCTTACCTTGGCCATGTTCGGCCTGCCTTGGCTCTCAGATAATGATAATGAAAAAAATAATAATAAATAGTAATAATTATTATAATAAAATAATGATAATAATAATAATTATTATTATAATAAAATAATAATAATAATAATTTATATCAATACACCTAGGAGTTAGTCGACTGCTGTGGGTCTTTTCCTACAAAGGACGCAAAGGCTCAAACGGAAATGATTATCCGGAGGTTAATCTTAGTCTACCTCATCTACCATAGCTCCTGAGATGGATGTCCTGGTCTCCCGTTTCTACCAATGCTCTTTTTTCTACTTCTACCAGTTTTTTTACTACTTTACCAAAGTTCTAATCAAAAATATTTTTGTTACTAGACTACCCTATCTACCAAGAATCTCGCTCTAAGAAAGTGGCAAGATTTTCAATTTCTTATATGGAAGTTCCTTTCTACAGCTTTCTTTCTTAAGTCTGTTGATACTCCTACAACAGAACACCATGCTGTCCCAATATTGTCACAAGTCTTTTTTTTTGTGTGTGTATGGACGAAATTATCCTTCGACCGCAGGATGCGTCCTGGTTAAAAACCGGGGCTGCGGAGCTAACCCCTGGAACGATCAACAGATACATCTTTTTGGGGTAAACATTTGTGGGGCATAAATTTTGGACACTGAGCATTATCTTTAACTATTGTACTATTCTTGCTTATAAGTTTGTCTTGCCGGAATAATATCGAGCTCCATTACGTGTGGGGGTGATAATACTTGGCACTGTAACCTGTGTTAGAGATATTTGGGGTCACAACACTGTGGGAGGATGAGGAAGTAGAATATCTGGAGACGTTACATGTGAGGGGATAACTAACATCTTTGGGGTATAATATCTGGTGTACCTTTATGTACGTGTGGGTGCGTGCGTGCTTGTGCGCGTGAGGGATGGGGATGTATAGTATTTGTGAGCTTCTTGGCTTAGTAAGTTTAAAGACTACCGACTACACGAGGGTTAAGGCTACACCAGCCAAAAATACTTCAGTCTCCATTAAAGGGAATGACGTAAACTTATTAATGTGTACATACCGAGGTATACACCTCTCCAGTTATACACTGCTCCTCTCAGTGCACACACATCAAGATATATATATATATATATATATATATATATATATATATATATATATATATATATATATATATATATATATATACAGTATATGAACTGAGATATATCTTTGCGTATAGTTACTTGTACATACAACCATATAGATATAATTAAGAAAGACAGTTATACAGATAATCTAACAGCAAGACTATGCATTTACATACACACACACACACACACACACACACACACACACACACAGATATGCACATATTTCTAACGTTTCGTGAATCTTCCGCTCTCTCCTCAGTCACAGACACGAATAATAATATAGATTCGTCTGCATTTACATTTCTCAAAAGCTTTTGAGAACTCTGGGGAATAAAAGTGTCTTCCGTCAACAGAGAGAAATGAGTGTCATTACAGGGAACGTCCACCCCAGAATATGCCATCATTCTCTAAGTGCTTCTCCTCTCCAAATTTTTGTTCCTATGATATTTTACCCTTCAAAGTGGAGGGAGATGGGGCAATAAGGGTGTCTTGTCGCCAGAGACGGGCTCTTGATCCAAGGAATTGTAGCCCAACCCATACTGATTTAGGGCTTTCTCAATAAAAATAATAGCAATACTACTACTACTACTACATAATAATAATAGTATTTCTTATATATATATATTATATTCATAAAGCCCTAAATAATATTTTTATGAGCGATAATAATAAATTAAATAACTTCAGTTTAAACCTCTAAACCAAAGAAAATGTACAAAATCTGGTTTAAAATTGGTTGCTTAAACAAAACCACCTGGCAACCTACAACGCTGAACTGTGTGGCAAAAATTATATTTCGAAACTTTTGATGAAACTGAACGAACAATTTTGAAAATCTAGTTATATTCCCGAACAGCGCTGACTATTTTAAATCATATGGTACATTGCCTATTTGGAAACTTTCGTTTATGTCGCTCTAAAAGTCTTCGGATTACTTTTATTATACGTAATATATATTGCAACCTTTGAGCGTGTGTAAAAGATATTTTTTTCTCATCATTTGACATTGACGAATATATATATATATATATATATATATATATATATATATATATATATATATATATATATATATATATATATATATATATATATATATATACGTATATATATATATATATATATATATATATATATATATATACGTATATATATATATATATATATATATATATATATATACGTATATATATATATATATATATATATATATATATATATATACGTATATATATATATATATATATGTCGTGCCGATTAGGTAAAACTTGCGATTTTGGCTTAAATAGCAACGCTCACTTTGCCATATAAGACAAGTGAAAATTTGTGTATGCAATAATTTCGCCAAAATCATTCTGAACCTAACGAAAAATATATTTCATTGTGTTTGTTTATTATTAAATTAATGTTAACGTATCTAAAATATATTTAGTTGGGTTAGACTAAATTAAATTGCGCTTGTTGTAATAAGGTTAGGTAGGTTTTCAAAGTTTCTCTTGGTACAAAATTATAAATTCTTACATTAACATAAATTAAAAAATATATCTTTAAACGTATAAGAGAAAATTTTAGAAAGGACTTAATTTTAGATGAGTTCTTGCTAATTGACCAGTTTTACCTAATACGAATATATATATATATATATATATATATATATATATATATATATATATATAATATATAATATATATACGTATATATAAATATATAATATATACATAATTTTTTTTTTTTTTTTTTTTTTTTAACAAGTCGGCCGTCTCCCACCGAGGCAGGGTGACCCAAAAGAAAGAAAATCCCCAAAAAGAAAAACTTTCATCATCATTCAACACTTTCACCACACTCATACATAATCACTGTCTTTGCAGAGGAGCTCAGATACGACAGCTGAGAAAAGTCCCTCCCAGCTGTCACTATCTCAGACCCCTCCTTTAAAGTGCAGGCATTGTACTTCCCATTTCCAGGACTCAAGTCCAACTAAATCAATTAACTGGTTTCCCTGAATCCCTTCACACAATGTTACCCTGCTCACACTCCAACAGATCGTCATGTCCCAAAAACCATTCGTCTCCATTCACTCCTATCTAACACGCTCACACATGCCCTCTGGAAGTCCAAGCCCCTCGCCCACAAAACCTCCTTTACCCCTTCCCTCCAACCTTTTCTAGGACGACCCCTACCCCGCCTTCCTTCCCCTACAGATTTATACGCTCTCCAAGTCATTCTACTTTGATCCATTCTCTCTAAATGACCAAACCACCTCAACAACCCTCTTCAGCCCTCTGACAAATACTTTTAGTAACTCCACACCTTCTCCTAATTTCCACATTCCGAATTTTCTGCATAATATTTACACCACACATTGCCCTTAGACAGGACATCTCCACTGCCTCCAGCCTCCTCCTCGCTGCAGCATTTGCAACCCATGCTTCACACCCATATAAGAGTGTTGGTACCACTATACTTTCGTACATTCCCTTCTTTGCCTCCATGGATAACATTTTTTGTCTCCACAGATACCTCAATGCACCACTCACCTTTTTTCCTTCATCAATTCTATGGTTAACCTTATGCTTCATAAACCCATCCGCTGACACATCAACTCCCAAATATCTGAAAACATTTACTTCTTCCATAATCCCTCTCTCCAATGTGATATCCAATTTTTCTTTATTTAAATCGTTTGATACCCTCATCACCTTACTCTTATCTATGTTCACTTTTAACTCTCCCAAACTCGTCCACTAACCTTGCAACTTTTCTTTAGAATCTCCCATAAGCACAGTATCATCAGCAAAAAGTAACTGTGTCAACTCCCATTTTGCATTTAATTCTCCATAATTTAATCCCACCCCTCCCCAACACCCTAGCATTTACTTCTTTTACAACCCCATCTATAAATATATTAAACAACCATGGTGACATTACACAACCCTGTCTAAGACCTACTTTTACCGGGAAGTAATCTCCCTCTCTCCTACACACCCTAACCTGAGCCTCACTATCCTCATAAAACTCTTTACAGCCTTCAGTAACTTACTACCTATTCCATACACTTGCAACATTTGCCACATTGCTCCCCTATCCACTCTATCATATGCCTTTTCTAAATCCATAAATGCAATAAAAACTTCTCTACCTTTATCTAAATACTGTTCACATATATGCTTCACTGTAAACACTTGATCTACACATCCCCTACCCACTCTAAAGCCTCCTTGCTCATCTGCAATCCTACTCTCTGTCTTACCTCTAATTCTTTCAATAATAACCCTGCCATACACTTTACCTGGTATACTCAGTAAACTTATTCCCTATAATTTTTACACTCTTTTATCCCCCTTCCCTTTACATAAAGGAACTATACATGCTCGCTGCCAATCCCTAGGTACCTTCCCCTTTCATACATTTATTAAACAAAAATACCAACCACTCCAGCACTATATCCCCTGCTTTTAACATTTCTGTCATGATTCCGTCAATTCCAGCTGCTTTACCCCTTTCATTCTACGTAATGCCTCACGCACCTCCCCCACACTCACATCCTGCTCTTCTTCACTCCTAAACGATGTTGTACCTCCCTGGCCAGTACATGAAATTATCGCCTCCCTCTTTTCATCGACATTTAAAAGTTCCTCAAAATATTCCCGCCATCTACCCAATACCTCCAGCTCCCCATCTACTAACTCCCTACTCTGTTTTAACTGACAAATCCATTCGTTCCCTAGGCTTTCTTACCTTGTTTATCTCACTCCAAAATTTTTCTTGTTTTCAGCAAAATTTCTTGACAGAGCCTCTCCCGTTCTTTCATCCGCTCTTCTTTTGCACTCTCTCACCACTCTCTTCACCTTTCTTTTACTCTCCATATACTCTGCTCTTCTACTAACACTTCTGTTTTGTAAAACCTCTCATAAGCTACCTTTTCTCTTTTATCACACCCTTTACTTCTTCATTCCACCACTCACTCCTCTTTCCTCCTGCACCCACCCTCCTATAACCACAAACTTCTGCCCCACATTCTAATACTGCATCTTTAAAACTATTCCAACTCTCTTCAACCCCCACTACTCCTACTTGCACTAGCCCACCTTTCTGCCAATAGTTGCTTATATCTCACCCTAACTTCCTCCTCCCTTAGTTTATACACTTTTACCCCTCTCTTACTTGCTGTTGCCATTTTCTTTTTGTCCCATCTACCTTTTACTCTAACTGTAGCTACAACCAAATAATGATCTGATATATCCGTTGCCCTCTATAAACATGTACATCCTGAAGCCTACTCATCAACCTTTTTTCCACCAATACATAATCCAACAAACTACTTTCCTTACGTGCTATATCATACCTTGTATATTTATTTATCCTCTTTTCATAAAATATGTATTACTTATTACCAAACCTCTTTCTACACATAGCTCAATTAATGGCTCCCCATTTACATTTACCCCTGGCACCCCAAATTTACCTACTACTCCATCCACAACATTTTTACCCACTTTAGCATTAAGATCCCCAACCACAATTACTCTCACTTGGTTCAAAACTCCCACACACTCACTCAACATTTCCCAAAATCTCTCTCTCCTCTACACTTCTCTCTTCTCCAGGTGCATAAACACTTACTATAACCCACTTTTCACATCCAACCTTTATTTACTCCACATAATCCTTGAATTTATACATTTATATTCCTTTTTACCTGCCATAACTGATTATTCAACATTATTGCCACTCCTTCTTTAGCTCTAACTCTATTTGAAACCCCTGATCTAATCCCATTTATTTCTCCCCACTGAAACTCTCCTACCCCCTTCAGCTTTGTCTCACTTAAAGCCAGGACATCCAGCTTCTTTTCATTCATAACATCTACAATCATCTCTTTCTTATCATTCGCACAACATCCACGCACATTCAAACATCCCACTTTGACGATTTTCTTCTTCTTCTTTTTAGTAAGCTATACAGGAAAAGGGGTTACTAGCCCATTGTTCCCGGCATTTTAGTTGACTTTTACAACACGCATGGCTTACGGAGGAAAGATTCTTATTCCACTTCCCCATGGATATGAAAGGGAAAAGCAATAAGAACAAGAACTATTAAGATAAAATCAAAGAAAACTCAGATGAGTGTGTATACAATAAACGTGTACATGTTTGCGTAGTGTGACCTAAGTGTAAGTAGAAGTAGCAAGACGTACCTGAAATCTTGCATGTTTATGAGACAGAAAAAAACACCAGCAATCCTACCATCATGTAAAACAGTTTCAGGTTTATGTATTACAGTCACCTGGCAGGATGGTAGTACCTCCCTGAGTGGTTGCTGTCTACCAACCTACTACCTACCATATACATAAATATATAATATATATATAAATATATAATATATATATAAATATATATATATATATATATATATATATATATATATATATATATATATATATATATATATATATATATATTATATCACACGAGTGTGTGTGTGGTGCGAATAGGTAAAAACTTTCTATTTTGGCTTAAATAATTGCCAAATAAGGCAAGCGAAAATTTGTGTATGCAATAATTTCGCAAAAATAGTTCTGAACCTAAAGAAAAAGATATATTTCATTGTGTTTGTTTATTATTAAATTATTGTAAACGTATCTAAAATATATTTAGTTGAGTTAGGCTAAATTAAATTGTGCTTGCTATAATAAGGTTAGGTAAGTTTTCTAAGTTTCTTTTGGTTCAAAATTATAAATTTTTACATTAACATAAATGAAAAAAATATATCTTTAAACGTAAAGGAGAAAATTTTAGAAAGTTCTTGCTAATTGACCAGTTTTACCTAATCGGCACGACATTTATATATATATGAGCATGAATGCGAAAAGGATAAAAATGATACATAAAGAAAAACAGTTGAAAGTTTTGCAACATCTCGTTCTCCTTCTCACTGAGATAAGGAGAAAGATGCAATTACAGATAAGAAGAACGACCCTCTGTTTAATATTTTCTCTTAATTGATCTTCCACCGAATATTTCGTATCTGTGGGAGACGTAGGAGATTGCACCTATGATATGGCGTTCCAAATAAAATGGTCGTTTTAATTCAATCTAAACGTAATAAAAAAAATATCGCTCAACGTGTTATAGCGATCTGGATTTGCCAACGGTAAACATCACTTCAGATTTCAGAACTGCGATTTATGTAACTTAAAAACCGGACGGCGGATACGGGTTGTACTCAATGTCACATCAAATATTCACTGCTAGTCTGAAGTTAATCATTCATCTGTATTGTCCAAACAGATGAAAAGTTTAATTAAATTAAGGCACTGTTAATATCCTTCTTGATGTATTGACGTTAATTTGTTCTTTTTTTTTTTGAGGGGGGGGGGAGGCCATTCAGAAAGACGGGTATTACAATTTTTTTTTTCATAAGATTAAAGGTGCCCCAGTCAAGGGAGACAGATGTGCGTTTAATGCTGAAGTGCTCTTAATCCAAGGAACTGGAATTATTCTCTTGAATCGAGCATGATTACCTACAATTTCGCAAGAGTTGTATGACACATGAAGATGTTAGAAATAATAGTAATAATCATTTCATTTGAATATGAATAGTGAATAATAATGAGATTAATAATGAATAGTGAGATTAATAGTGAATAATAATGAGATTATTAGTGAATAATAATGATAATAATAATGAATAATAAGCGAGATGAATCACCCATTGTGTTAGGAGGAGAGTTAAAGGAGATTTGAAGCAACAAGGAAAGAAGATCTGAGGTAAGACGGAAAAATATTGAGAGAAGATAATCATACAGGTAACACACACACACACACACACACACACACACACACACCCATTAGAGCCACACAACACACATAACTAACAGCCATACACACAATACATCATCGAATCCTTTTACTGGAGGTATAATCCATATAGACTTAGATTTTATACTTGGATTTTTATATTTATTATATCCTTATATATATATAATATATATAATTATTATATATATATATATATATAATTTGTATATGTATACATATACAAAGATATCATTCACTCAGATATATGCATGCATGCATACATACATACATACAAACACACGAAGAAAAAGACAGATAGGAGAACAAAAAAGCGGAAAACAGATCCTGGATTAAGCAACACAGAATAAAGAGAACAAAGGCAAAACTACAGATCATGGGTGACTATCACAAATAAACGAACTGGAAGAGCTGCGGAATTACACCGAGAAGGAGAAACACGTCATAAACTGGAGGAGGCAGTAATAGCCTGACGAGTCAACCTGTTACAGATACCCCAAGTCTACCAGGAAAGGATGAACCTGCAAGACTAGGGCTAGTTGTTTACCTTTAGTGAAGTAAATACAGAGGAAATAGTGTATAAAAGTGTCATGGCAGTGACCACTTGGTCCTACGCTGGAGATGGGAATGGAGAGAGAAGGCAAGAAAATTAAAACCATAGATTTTGGAATGAGAAAGATCTCGAATATAGTTCATCTGGAAAGAGAAGTCAAGACAGTATACGAGCTGTGATAGAGGTTACACGAAGTCAATGACAGATTTGTACGAGTAAAGAACCCAAATATCTGAATATAAAGATCAGAAAGAGGCCATGATTTAAAATGAAGTGTAGTGTGGCTAAACCTAGGGGTAAAATAATAGATAAAAATATACGAGTAGAAGAGCGGCGGAAAACAGGAAGCTCAGCAGAACTTGGAATAACTACACAAGAATAAGACGAGAATTAAAAATGCAGTTTGAAATCCACATTTCAACGAAGAATAAAATAGAGCCTACGCTCAGTAAGGGCCCAGGTAATGAATTAAGGAGGGAGAGATACTACGACAAAAAAGTGCTCAAACAAAAATTAGAAGACATTTCAATGATAAGGGAAATGAGAGAGCTAGTGAAACTAGACTTCCCAATAGCTGTTTGAAACAATAGTCGAAAAGCTGTGGATACCTTGAGCAAAAGTATGCAAGTTGTTATAAACATAGTAACCACCAAACTGCTCTAAAACTGCGAAGGTTATTCTAGTAAACAAGAAGTAAAATATTAGAAACACTAGACATCAGTTTTGGTGGCCATCATACTAAGTAAGGTACTAGAAGTATGATTCAGCGCCTTTGCTAACAGTGGATACAGACGTCAACTAGAATGGGTTTAGGGTTGTGCTACCTTGTTTCGCGAATCTCCTGAAGTATTATGACAGAACGAAAAAAACTTAACAGAAGAAATCAACTGTAAGAAAGCCTCTGAGAAGTACGACACCGAACGTCGCTATTCAAAGTGGAAGAGGAGTTAGGGTTAGCAGGGAAGGCACTCAAGTAGCTATGTAAACAGTGAATAGAATCCAAATTGGGTCAGTGCACCTCTGCTGTTCTTGATATACGTCAATGCTTGCACCTCTGCTATTCTTGATATACGTCAATGCTTGCACCTCTGCTATTCTTGATATACGTCAATGCTTGCACCTCTGCTGTTCTTGATATACGTCAATGCTTGCACCTCTGCTGTTCTTGATATACGTCAAGGGCCTACTGGAGAAAATTAAATCCTATGAATCACTGTTCAAGGATGATGTGTAATGCTTGGAGGAGATCACAGCCTTAAAAGACCTCAAAAGTCTTCCAAGAAAATCTGAATAGGCCTCAGACGTAGTCTGGAATGTTGCTACTAAAATTCAGTTCTGATAAATGTATAGAAATGAAATCAGGCGAGCGAGCGAGACCTGACATGGTTTTTAACCTTGGAGACAGATGATGCGGGTAATGTATCCGAACTATCTAGGGGTAAGCATTGCATGAAACATGTCACTAGAAGTGCATATTACGACATTATGCCCGAAAAATCGCTACGAGATTTGTCCCGGAACAGAGTGAAGTATACTACTTACGTAGCTCAACCTAACAGTATTAGAAAGGAAGATATGCGTCACCGTCATAGAAGAGTTTTTGCAACAGATTTAAAATTCTCAATTTTATCTCCTTCCGAGAGCAAGTTGTAAGGAAAAAAAAATTTACGCTGCTGGGGTAAGATACAACAATACAATATTTATGGTTGAACAAGGTGTGTTGTTAAAGTCGGTTATCATGAGTATGGCCTCACGTCTGTTCATGAGTATGGCCTCACGTCTGTTCATGAGTATGGCCTCACGTCTGTTCATGAGTATGGCCTCACGTCTGTTCATGAGTATGGCCTCACGTCTGTTCATGAGTATGGCCTCACGTCTGTTCATGAGTATGGCCTCACGTCTGTTCATAGTATGGCCTCACGTCTGTTCAGGTATGGCCTCACGTCTGTTCTGGTATGGCCTCACGTCTGTTCATGAGTATGGCCTCACGTCTGTTCATGAGTATGGCCTCAGTCTGTTCATAGTTCACGTCTGTTCAGAGTATGGCCTCACGTCTGTTCATGAGTATGGCTCACGTCGTCATAGTATGGCTCACGTCTGTTCGGTATGCCACGTCTGTTCAGGGATGGCCTCACGTCTGTTCATGAGTGTGCTTCCGAAGATCACACGAGAACACGAAACTGCAGCAGTTTCGTGTTCTCTTGTTATGAGTTTTGCTCCTAAAAATCACTCGGGAACACACAAATGACACGTGTTCTTTCCTAAGATCACTCGGGATCACCCGGCTAGCAAGTGTTTCTTCTTCAGAATACTCAAGAACATTTTTAAGAGAGCTGCTGTCTTTGATCAGTTAGAAACATCCAAATGGTCACTCAGAAACACGAAGGATCAAGAGCGACATCAACCAAATCTTTAAATGGGCTGCAGAAAACAATATGAAGTTCAATGATGAGAAATTTCAATTACTCAGATATGGAAAACGTGAGGAAATTAAAATCTCATCGGAGTATAAAACAAATTCCAACCACACAATAGAGCGAAAAAATAATGTCAAAGACCTGGGAGTGATCATGACAGAGGATCTCACCTTCAAGGACCATAACACTGTAGCAATCGCATCTGCCAGAAAAATGACAGGATTTATAATGAGAACCTTTAAAACCAGGGATGTCAAGCTCATGTTGACACTTTTCAGGTCGCTTGTTCTATCTAGGCTGGAATATTGCTGCACACTAACTGCACCTTTCAAGGCAGGTGAAATTGCTGACCTAGAAAATCTCCAGAGAACCTTCACAGCACACATCACTGCAATAAACCACCTCAATTACTGGGAACGCTTGAGTTCCTAAACCTGTACTCCCTGGAACGCAGGCGGGAGAGATATATTATTATATACACTTGGAAAATCCTAGAGGGATTAGTACCAAACTTGCACACGAGAATCACTCCCTACGAAAGCAAAAGACGATGTAACATCCCCCCAATGAAAAGCAGGGGTGCCACTAGCACGTTGAGGGACAACACAATAAGTGTCAGGGGCCCAAGACTGTTCAACTGCCTCCCAGCATACATAAGGGGGATTACCAATAGACCCCTGGCTGTCTTCAAGCAGGCACTGGACAGGCACCTAAAGTCGGTACTTGACCAGCCAGGCTGTGGTTCGTACGTTGGACTGCGTGCGGCCAGCAGTAACAGTCTGGTTGATCAGGCTCTGATCCAACATGAGGCCTGGTCACAGACCTGGGCGCAGGGGCGTTGACCCCTGGAACTCTCTCCAGGTAAACTCCCATGATCGTCCTGGAACTCCAAGAAACGCTCAGCTGGTCCCAAATCTTCCAAGAACTCAGAACTGCTGCTGTGTACAGCATACTGCGATGGCCCTGTTGTTCTTGTTGTTGTTACTGCTGCTGCTGCTGCTGCTGCTGCTCTGAGAAACCATGAACGGCTGAAGTTTCCATGCCAACGGCAGCAGACTTGAGGGAATTTGTTCATGTCAGCTGAACCATTTACGTACGCCCGAAAAACGTTGATACTGTAATATTTTCATTCGATATAGGTCTTTAAGAAGAAATATATTTCCTTGAAGAGTTAGTAGAGTCTAATGGGCCATTATAGAGGGCGCCTGGGTCAAGAAAAACTTCTCTCCGGCTC
Organism: Cherax destructor; assembly: GCA_009830355.1. Lineage (NCBI taxonomy): Eukaryota > Metazoa > Arthropoda > Malacostraca > Decapoda > Parastacidae > Cherax > Cherax destructor. Next base: position 36,883 of record WNWK01002176.1, read on the forward strand.
ATTCATAAGCAAAATAGTGGAATCTGTTTCGCATTACGTCTGTCTGTTGTTAAAAACAAGCAGCAGCGATTTTTTTTTATTCAGAGTTTCATCGACACGACACAAAAGTCATTTTAACTAAATATTTGAACGTGATCCAAAAACAACAACAGAAGCAGCAACAACAACAACAGAAAAACAAATATCAGTACTTGCTGAAGGATTAACAGGAACAGTTGTAACGAATGAACGGTTGCATCGGTAAGAGCAAACAGAAATACCAACAGAATCTGAAAACAACTGGTAACATAGGAAGACGGGAAAACAGAAAACAGCAGCTGCAGCAGCAGCAGCTACACAACCAGCAGCAACAGCAGCCCCTGCAAGGAATGCTAGACGAGGAAGGCGGTGTTGGCACGATTGCTGAAGCTGCAGCTTCAGCAGAAGTGGAGTCAGGAACAGCTGCACCAAGATACAGCAACAGCACCTCAAGGAACGCTAGCACCACCTTCAGGAGCAGAAGCAACTGCAGCACCCCTACAGCACGAGGAGGAAACCAGCAACATCACTACCATCGCAACTACCAACAACAGAACCCAAAAAAAAGCACCAACACCACCACTACCTCTAAAAAGACAAAAGCATCAACAGTACTAGAAACAGCACCGCCAGCAGAAAGCACCACCACCAGCAGCATCGAAAAAGGTCAACTCACTTGCATAATCCCACCGATCTTCCATGTTTACGTTATTTAAGAATTCAAATAACTCGTAATATATAAAGGGCATTATAGATTACGCCAGAGTAATATAAAAATATAGCACTTTAATATTATTGGGTATTACTGATGACAGTGGATATAAACAGTGAATGGACTATGTCAATCATATCCGCTTCGCAATGATGATATTAATATATATACATCATATATATATATAATGAAATCACGAAACATGTTTACATGTATATATAAATGAAACATATATATTGAAAACTAATATCATTAATTTAACATCGCTACATTTAGATTTTAGAAGCAGAGATCTGCATATTGAGAGAGAGAGAGAGAGAGAGAGAGAGAGAGAGAGAGAGAGAGAGAGAGAGAGAGAGAGAGAGAAGAGAGAGAGAGAGAGAGAGAGAGAGAGAAGAGAGGAGAGAGAAGAGAGAGAGAGAGAGAGAGAGAGAGAGAGAGAGAGAGAGAGAGAGGAGAGAGAGAGAGAGAGAGAGAGAGAGAGAGAGAGAAGAGAGAGAGAGAGAGAGAGAGAGGAGAGAGAGAGAGAGAGAGAGAGAGAGAGAGAGAGAGAGAGAGAGAGAGAGAGAGAGAGAGAGAGAGAGAGAGAGAGAGAGAGAGAGAGGAGAGAGAGAGAGAGAGAGAGGAGAGAGAGAGAGAGAGAGAGAGAGGAGAGAGAGAGAGAGAGAGAGAGAGAGAGAGAGAGAGGAGAGAGAGAGAGAGAGAGAGAGAGAGAGAGAGAGAGAGAGAGAGGGGAGAGAGAGAGAGAGAGAGAGAGGGAGAGAGAGAGGAGAGAGAGAGAGAGAGAGAGGGGAGAGAGAGAGAGAGAGAGAGAGAGAGAGAGAGAGAGAGAGCCGTAATAAAACATTAATTAAAACCGTGAACGGTGAAATTACCCAGCAGGGAAGGTGTGTACACAGTTAAGTAGCGAGTCTCTTCCCTGATTAGTGGACGGAGAATCGAGCCTTCCCCAATCCCTGCGCTGAACGGCCCATACAGGCTTAGAGACCTTCCCATCAACCATAATAACAGTAAGACATTAGCGGTTTACGGCGCCTTGGTAGCGCAGGCAAAGCGCCTACAAATATCCGCCCAAAACAGGATCTTTGATTCTCACCATTGTTTCAATTTCCCCCTTGAGGGTGTAATCCACCGGAAGTTTTTATTTCGCTTTTACTCGGCGGCGGCCAGATGCGACGTGAGGCATTTTACGGGCCATAGCCACTCAAAGAACCACTTACAGTCTAGTGGCTGGTGTTATAAAGCCGCCACTAACGACGCCAGAGACATTGATTGCAGGCGGAATGAGACACGCAATGTATCAGCCTCCCATAAAACAAGATGCGCCACAGAACGGCAGATAACCGACCCTGATGGGATATATATGTTTACGGGTAGTTTAGCAGTGCTATTGTTTTATTAGCCTTAGGTGGAGCCAGGTGGAGCCTGCTGTGGGGTTTCTCACGAGGGTTTGTACTGAAGTAATGTCCTTCAGGGTTTGTATTGAAGGAAGCACTGTCCTTCAGGGTTTGTATTGAAGGAAGCACTGTCCTTCAGGGTTTGTATTGAAGGAAGTACTGTCTTTCAGGGTTTGTATTGAAGGAAGCACTGTCCTTCAGGGTTTGTATTGAAGGAAGCACTGTCCTTCAGGGTTTGTATTGAAGGAAGCACTGTCCTTCAGGGTTTGTATTGAAGGAAGCACTGTCCTTCAGGGTTTGTATTGAAGGAAGCACTGTCCTTCAGGGTTTGTATTGAAGGAAGCACTGTCTTTCAGGGTTTGTATTGAAGGAAGCACTGTCCTTCAGGGTTTGTATTGAAGGAAGCACTGTCCTTCAGGGTTTGTATTGAAGGAAGCACTGTCCTTCAGGGTTTGTATTGAAGGAAGCACTGTCCTTCAGGGTTTGTATTGAAGGAAGCACTGTCCTTCAGGGTTTGTATTGAAGGAAGTACTGTCCTACAGGGTTTGTATTGAAGGAAGTACTGTCCTACAGGGTTTGTAACGAGGGAGGTACTGTCCTTAAGAGTTTGTATTGAGAGAGGAAATTTCCTTGAAGGACGGTACTGAGCAAGATACTTTCCTTGAAGGGCGGTACTGAGCAAGATACTTTCCTTCCAGGACGGTACTGAGCAAGATACTTTCCTTCCAGGAGGGTACTGAGCAAGATACTTTCCTTCCAGGACGGTACTGATCAAGATACTTTCCTTCCAGGACGGTACTGAGCAAGATACTTTTCTTCAAGGACGGTACTGAGCAAGATACTTTCCTTGAAGGGCGGTACTGAGCAAGATACTTTCCTTCCAGGACGGTACTGAGCAAGATACTTTCCTTCCAGGAGGGTACTGAGCAAGATACTTTCCTTCCAGGACGGTACTGATCAAGATACTTTCCTTCCAGGACGGTACTGAGCAAGATACTTTTCTTCAAGGACGGTACTGAGCAAGATACTTTCCTTCCAGAACGGTACTGAGCAAGACACTTTCCTTCCAGGACGGTACTGAGCAAGATACTTTCCTTCCAGGACGGTACTGAGCAAGATACTTTCCTTCCAGGACGGTACTGAGCAATATACTTTCCTTCAAGAACGGAACAGAGCAAGATACTTTCCTTCAAGGACGGTACTGAGCAAGATACTTTCCTTCAATGACGGTACTGAGCAAGATACTTTCCTTCAAGGACGGTACTGAGCAAGATACTTTCCTTCAAGGACGGTACTGAGCAAGATACTTTTCTTCAAGGACGGTACTGAGCAAGATACTTTCCTTCAAGGACGGTACTGAGCAAGATACTTTCCTTCAAGGACGGTACTGAGCAAGATACTTTAATTCAAGGACAGTACTGAGCAAGATACTTTCCTTCAAGGACAATACTGAGCAAGATACTTTCCTTCAAAGACAGTACTGAGCAAGACACTTTCCTTCACGGACAGTACTGAGCAAGACACTTTCCTTCACGGACAGTACTGAGCAAGACACTTTCCTTCAAGGACAGTACTGAGCAAGACACTTTCCTTCAAGGACAGTACTGAGCAAGACACTTTCCTTCAAGGACAGTACTGAGCAAGACACTTTCCTTCAAGGACAGTACTGAGCAAGACACTTTCCTTCAAGGACAGTACTGAGCAAGACACTTTCCTTCAAGGACAGTACTGAGCAAGATACTTTCCTTCAAGGACAGTACTGAGCAAGACACTTTCCTTCAAGGACAGTACTGAGCAAGACACTTTCCTTCAAGGACAGTACTGAGCAAGACACTTTCCTTCAAGGACAGTACTGAGCAAGACACTTTCCTTCAAGGACAGTACTGAGCAAGACACTTTCCTTCAAGGACAGTACTGAGCAAGACACTTTCCTTCAAGGACAGTACTGAGCAAGATACTTTCCTTCAAGGACAGTACTGAGCAAGATACTTTCCTTCAAGGACAGTACTGAGCAAGATACTTTCCTTCAAGGACAGTACTGAGCAAGATACTTTAATTCAAGGACGGTACTGAGCAAGATACTTTCCTTCAAGGACGGTTCTGAGCAAGATACTTTAATTCAAGGACAGTACTGAGCAAGACACTTTAATTCAAGGACAGTACTGAGCAAGATACTTTAATTCAAGGACAGTACTGAGCAAGATACTTTCCTTCAAGGACGGTTCTGAGCAAGTTACTTTAATTCAAGGACGGTACTGAGCAAGATACTTTCCTTCAAGGACGGTTCTGAGCAAGATACTTTCCTTCAAGAATAGCACAATCAAAAAGACTTTCTCTTAAGGAGAGTATAAATGCTGACTTCACTCTCATGGTATTTAATACTTCTGAATCTTTACTTACCATGGCCTATAAGTACTGTCTAACCTCCTTATGGGTTTGGCACTTCATGACTACACTACACCCACCATTTATATCAGTTGGTAAGCGCTAAACCCGTCGGGTGAGAGTCAAACAAAGATTGGGAATTAATGAGATTTGATACGAGTTAAGAGTAACTAACTGAGATCAAGGTTCCTCCTCTAGAAGAGCCCTTGGATCAAGAGCCCGTCACCAGTATCAAGGCTTCCTCACTGTTTCTTCGAAAAGTAAACAACCAATTTATAAAATAATTTATTATTTCACTGTTAAAGAGTAGAAAAATCTTATCGAATGCTAGTGCCAGAGTAAGCACTGTCCTGGTGCCAAGGGACTGGCACAAGTATCGGAGGGAGCTCTCTCCTATTGCCGACAGACTGGCACAAGTGCCAGAAGCCGTATCCTGGTACTAACTGGTACCGGAATCAGAGGAAGCACTGTCCTAGTGCCAGTAGGCGGCTACAATAGACTCCACACAGAGTGGCAGTGCCACTGTGAGCCACTTTCCTTAACTGGCCCGAGTGGTGCGTGTGTCGCTTCGCTTGCTTTTATGGCCGGCTCGTTTTTTGTAGCTTGAGTGAGTTGACTGCCGAACTAAATGGCAGGGGATACGTGCGGCACTAAAGATACGAAAGGCGGGGCTGAGTTAAGAGGATACATAACCCGCAGATGATGCACAAGGATACATACGCTAAAGAGACAAGGGACAAGTTGTGTTAACAGGCTACATAACTAGAGAATAATGCACAAGGATTCATTAAAAAACACAAGGGAGAGGGGCAGAATAACCCGGATACATAACCTACGGATGTTGGGATGGGATACGTAGCCCCAGTACCTGTTTACAGTATACTATTTATTTCCAATGGGATATAAAATTCGTATTTGGAGGTATGATAGTTATATATTTTACGATAACGTTTAAAGAGCACAAGAGAGCAGATGCGGCCTCGCTCAGAAATATACCCGAGGGGATTATAAGAACTTCCTGACCAAAGAGACACACACAGGTTCTACAAGTCACAAGTATTTGTAAGCATTAGTATTTGTATGCATGGTTACCCTGTGGCCGATGTTACTTAAGCCATTCCCAGACTCAGTGTGGTAACTGGAAAAAGTCCCATTATAATCGGTTTCAAAATTTCAACACTCGTGTATCTTACTTAGGAGGTTGATATTGTTAATGGAATGTGTAGGTGTCATTTTGGCACTTTAAATCTGGAAATGGTTCAATAATACTTTGCCTTGATGCTGGTTAGAGGGTTCTTTATGCAAGCAATTGGACTTCTCTTCCTCTTGCTTTAATCTAATCTAAATTTCTCCCACTCCAAAAGCGTTTCTTCAGATTAATATAAAACTTTTGTGAAATGGCTGATGCAGTCGTATGATACGGATAAAACTTTCCATGGTTATAGGCCGGGTAGGTGTAAATTTTGTTGGATTCAAAATATATCTTCTTGTCAGCTTTACACTTTTAATGCTAATACGTTTTCCTCTAAGGAATCTATCTGTCTCTTGACTTTTGGTTGTTTAAGTAATAATGGGCTAATTTTATTTAATCAAATTAGCTTCTGTGAAATATCTTGAGAATGTCTCCTCAGATCTGAAAAAAGTCAGTGTTTGACTATTGGGTTAATTAGGGTAAATCTATATAATGTACTTTTGTGTGTCAATAACATCTGCGTACTTTAAAGACCTTTGTTAAAAATAAGTATGTTATAACTTCCTCAATTACGTATTTAATTACTTACTGTACTACTTGCTTAAAAGCTAGACAGTCTTACTTAAAGAAAAGTTTGGATTAATTTTGGCCACTGCTCGCCAGATAGATTTTTAGGGGAAAGAAACTGGGAAAACTAAAATACTGTGTTTAGCGAGATAATTTCTTAGTGTTGCAATCAATTAGCTTCTAGCTCCTTCAAGTTTCACGTGCTGTGTATTTTAGGATGTTGAAATCTGAGATAAGAGAATGTTTAGCTTCAAAACTAGTTTCTTAGTAGAAGGAATGAATTAGTTTTGGGGTGTGTGTCCTAGTTTGCCATTAAGTTTCACATAATGACTTGTGAATGCCTCTTCTGATTCGCTCCAAATCTTCAAGACTAATATTTTACTGTGGAAATAAATGGTATAAAATACCGACACAATGAAAATATAAACACATAAGCAGTATAATGTGATCCTTTATTGACAACGTTTCGCCCACACAATATTTTACTGCATTATAAACTACTGCAGCACTCCTCATTGTTCTGATTGCGTGCATTGAGGTTAACATTGTGGGATTTGTGTCAGTCAGGCACAGAAACATGTGCACGGTCAAAACAGTTATATTTTAAGCAACATGTAATCTGATATATGGTTATATGCAAGAATGACGAAGAATTTGAGAAAGTATCTATAAATGTACAGGAATTTGCTGAGGAGTTGGCCATATCAGAACCAGAGCCTGTCCATGGTAGAAGGGGATTATTATTATAATCAAAACTTAGCGCTAAACCCTCAGGAGACAGTCAACGTTTCGGTCGGACTTGGACCATTTACAAGCCACAGTGTGACTTGTAAATGGTTAAATCGGACCGACACGTCGACATAAGCTTCTATGTGCGAATTATTTGTGAATTGTTCCAGTCACGGTATTGTGCCTTGTTGTTCTTGACTGGAATAAAAGTTCAAAACGAACTATAATTCTGCAGTCTTCGGCGCAGCAATGCAAATATGCTAAAAGTAATTCCTCTTGGTTTCTTGTTTTGACGACCGTGACATGTGGAAAGTAGCATCCTAAGTAACTGGATATATACTAAAACTAGAAAAATACAATGATGCTGTAGATTTGTGAAGTGAATTACGATTTATTACCAGACGGGCAGAGTGCATTTTGGAATTTATATGAGAGACATAGGTTTACGAATTCTCCTGAAGCTCTCAGAGTCTAGCCGCGTTTACGCTCACTGGTCACATTTACGCTCAACCATGACACAAGAAAGACACTCTGGGCCTTCCACTCTGCTCATGAACATTAAATTGCCGAAAAACTTGACTTACAACTTGTTTACATATTTACCAAAATCAAAAGCACGGAATGTAAAGTTTTAAATGAACGCCGAATTCATGTATCTATATACAAAATGGTATTAATGTGTAAATATAATTGATTTTCCATATACGTTATCTTTTTTCGAAGTATGAGAAAACTGTTTTACCTTATATCTGTAGTTACATTTCTTTTAGGTATAGATGGGAGGACCTTGCTGTAGGACATACTGGACTGACCCCAGATTAGCTAGGCTGAAGTTGTGACTTGAGGGAGAGATGTAATCTATGGAATACCCTTTGCCAGTCAAGGTGAGAGTCACACTTGTACCGGATTAACAAATCGTGAGGATTGTGACTTGGTTTCTTTCAAAATAAATGTTCGATACAAGATCGGTATTTAATTTTTTTATATTGCTTGTGCACAGTGATGCATTAATAGCAAATTACAGACTTTAAATACTTAAAATATTTTCATGTTCTTGATGGATGACTTTAAAGCTTGACTAAAGATTGCTTCACTGATGATTTTTCCCAGAATTATTGTAAAAATATTAACTGGTTATATGCATAAATGAAGAAATAGTCACAAGATGAAAGTACATATGTTTTCATTGATGTTTGAAAAGTTACTTAAACAGTTATAGACAACGGTACCAACACTATCTTATCAAAATTTAGGAGCGCCCATTTAGGGCCTTGCCTAGGGCTCCGGGCCTCCTTAGACCCTATATGACGATAAAAGAAATATGTCGTACTATTATACACAGACAATTTTTTCCTTTTAATTTTCCCGGCGACTACTCTCGCTACTTAGTAACGGACGTTAATTAACGATGGAAAACGACGTCAGTGACAAGAGGTTCAAAACATGAACTTACCTTAATGGTGGCATACCAGTTCTCCCTCGACGAGCTGTCAGTTCTCACTTACCTGCAATGTAAACACAATTACTTATTAATATAAGAGTCTCAGCCTCTGCTATATACTTCACTCGCGTCTTCAGCAAGTATCAACTTATTTACAGACTGGCATTGATTTATTAAACAATCACTTGGTCAGGCATGATAAATAATATATCACCCGATACAGTGGAACTAAGTTAATTGCATATTTTCAATGTCTAGAATGAAACTCGCCTTCCCAAGGTGGCAGATGAGGCATGGATGACTCGCTTATGCAGGTGGTGCAGGGGAGCAGGTGGTGCCGGGGCACAGGTGGTGCCGGGGCACAGGTGGTGCCGGGGCACAGGTGGTGCCGGGGCACAGGTGGTGCCGGGGCACAGGTGGTGCCGGGGCACAGGTGGTGCCGGGCACAGGTGGTGCCGGGGCACAGGTGGTGCCGCAGGTGGTGCCGGGCACAGGTGGTGCCGGGGCACAGGTGGTGCCGGGGCACAGGTGGTGCCGGGCACAGGTGGTGCCGGGGCACAGGTGGTGCCGGGGCACAGGTGGTGCCGGGGCACAGGTGGTGCCGGGGCACAGGTGGTGCCGGGGCACAGGTGGTGCCGGGGCACAGGTGGTGCCGGGGCACAGGTGGTGCCGGGGCACAGGTGGTGCCGGGACCACTAGCAGGGTTTGGGACCCACCCTTCCTAACACAAATGGGAGTGACAAAGATGCCTCTCATCAAATAATGATTGGTCTTTAACACTATTCTTTGCACACCTTTCCATTACACAACACTTTTGCTTACACAAAGTTTTCGTTTACACAACACTATTGTTTATTCACAACACCTTTGTTTATTCTTTTGGTTACACAACACTTGTTTATTCTTTTGTTAACACAACACTTTTGTTTATCCAACACTTTTCATATTTTGCTTAGACATCACTTTTTAAAATTTTGTTTACACAAGTCTCTCGTTTACACTGCATTAACACAGGACATTAGTACTAGTTATGAACAATGGTCAAACTAGAGCTTGCCACAGACATACTTGCCTCATCAACACCTTAACTACACACGTAGCTAGTCTCAAGAAGTAGGGATATACACACGAAGCTCTGTACCTATTGTTTTTTTTTACACTTTTTAAATATCGGAAACTTTTTTTCAACTATCCTTGCAAATTGGTTTGTTTGCTAAGTTTAAATCCTATCTACTACCTGAAGGTCATCACTGCTGCAAGACACTTGTTCAACACCGGTCAAGAAGACTTAGATCCCTGAAATGGGAATTAAATTTAACTCTTAGGTGTATATAGTTTGAGAGGGAGAGAGACAGACACAGACAGGCAGAGAAAGACAGATACAGAGTAAAACAAAGACAGACGGACATATATAGAGACAGACAGGAAGAGACAGACAGCAAGCTCTCTGAATATATACCTACACGCCTCACGGTGTGTATGCACTAAGAGATACACACCTCTCTGTCTATATAACCTTGCTTGTTAATGCACAGTCGTGCGGCCTGATAACTCTCGCACTGCTAATGAGTCGACTCACACACTAAAGACAGTTGGAAAAATTTCTCTTCTAAGCTCCGAAGCTGTTGATGAACCCCTTGACCGAAAGGTTCACTTCTACCTGAAATATGTCGTCGAATACTCGCATTTATCACGATAAGTATTATTTCACACTAATGTTAAGCAGCGTGGCTATAGTATAACACGGTACACGAGACATGCTTAAGTTTGCAGTTTACCTTAGATTAATATGCTCAACGAGGAAATAATTCAACGTCTTACTTTTCAGACCAGTAGAGTTTAAACGTCTTACTTTTCAGACCAGTAGAGTTTAAACGTCTTACTTTTCAGACCAGTAGAGTTTAAACGTCTTACTTTTCAGACCAGTAGAGTTTAAACGTCTTACTTTTCAGACCAGTAGAGTTTAAACGTCTTACTTTTCAGACCAGTAGAGTTTCAACGTCTTACTTTTCAGACCAGTAGAGTTTCAACGTCTTACGTTTCAGACCAGTAGAGTTTCAACGTCTTACGTTTCAGACCAGTAGAGTTTCAACGTCTTACGTTTCAGACCAGTAGAGTTTCAACGTCTTACGTTTCAGACCAGTAGAGTTCAACGTCTTCGTTTGACCAGTAGTTTCAACGTCTTACGTTTCAGACCAGTAGAGTTTCAACGTCTTACGTTTCAGACCAGTAGAGTTTCAACGTCTTACGTTTCAGACCAGTAGAGTTGACTCTCACCTTCCAACAAGAGCTGTAAATTTAGTTTCGCTATTATTTCTCTCTTGGATAATTTTTAAATTAAATAAATTTTACTATTCGTGGGGAAAAAATAGTACTGAGATATGAAGTTCTCTCTGGCCAAGGGAATGACATGGAGTTTTTTATATCTACGTCAAATTGGAGGGAAAACTTGGTTATTTTGATGATCTGATGAGAACTCAAGAGCCTCCATGATAATAGAAGGGGTATGTCATACTGTTATACATAGATAAACAGCTATTTCTTTTACCCATGGCTAATATTCGTAAATGTGCTTCTTGCTAACAGATATTAATTAACTGTGGAAAACTATGTCAGTGACATCTGGTGTAAAACATTAAATTAACTTACTGATGGCGTACCAACTCTCCCTCGATGACCTGTCAATTCTCACTTGTCTGCAAGGTAAATATCAAAAGTTATTAATGAACGAGAACTAGTCGCATGTATTCTCATCAACCTGCCCCTTCTGCAAGCAACCCCAGGAATACCCTTTACCCAGTACATGCAAGCATCCCTGTTATACCTTTCACCACTATTTTCTGAAGGTATCCCCAGTAAAATATCCTTCAACCGATCCTTCTGCAAACATCCTGAACAAATAATTTAGAAATTTTCTGATACAGTATATTAAAAACTAGTTGGGTGTGCAATATAACTCACTCTCACCATACAATGGATCTAAAATTATTAACATTTTTCAAGTCTAAAAGATGACCTTCAAATGTTATGCCATCCAAGAACCTTTTCTCCGTATTCCCTAAGCCCAGCTTCCGGTACCTCGAAAAACATCAAATAAAAAACGCAGGGTAACCAAAGAATTTTTAATGCTGTATAAAAGGATATATGTGTGTACCTGTGCTGTATGCATCCTTATATTTACATGTATGTCTGTATGCTTTTAGCATGTGCATATGTATACGAAAGCATTGGTGGTTGCGTGTTTATGTGCGTATGTACTCATATACATACATATGCATGTGTGTGTACGTATATGATATCCATGTATTTGTCGTGCCGAATGGGTAATATTGGTCAATTAGCAAGAACTCAATTAAAATTAAGTCCTTTCTAAAATTTTCTCTTGTACGTCTAAAGATATATTTTTTCATATATTAATGTAAAAATTAATAATTTTGTACCAAAAGTACCTTAGAAAACTTACCTAACCTTATTATAACAAGAGCAATTTAATTTAGCCTAATCCAACTAAATATATTTTAGATAAATTTATAATAATCTAATAATAAACAAACACAGTGAAATATATTTTTTTCGTTGGGTTCAGAATGATTTTTTGCGAAATTGTTGCATACTCAAATTTTCGCTTGGCTTATTCGGCAAGAAGAGCGTTGCTATTTAAGCCAAAATCGTAACTTTTACCTATTCTGCTCGACATATATATATATATATATATATATATATATATATATATATATATATATATATATATATATATATATATATATATATATATATATATATATATATATATATATATATATACACGTAGATGTACTTGTGTATATATAAATGTGTTTATGATAAATGGAGACAAGAGCTAAACCCAGTCCAAAAAACTAATGCATGAAAAATCACTCTTAATACTTAACCGAGCAGTTCCCGTAGAGTTGAGCGACTTAAAACTAAATTTGTTCAATATTTATGAGAATGATTTTCAGAACGTTTATTCTTCCATCTATATAGTGGAAACCAATAGGCCGATTTTAATGAAAGTCTCACAGGTTGTCCTCATATTAAAACTATAAAGGGACACATAATAGACCATAAAACTGTAAAAAATGTTTCTTAAATTAGGTTTAATATTTATTATAATTCCTCTAGATTTTAGATAAAAATTATCTTCTGAATTGATAAAGGGAACTAAGAAAAAAAATATGGCTAGATTGAAGACGTTCTAAATATTCATTGAATTTTTCAGCTTGATGACTCATCTTTTAGTGGACCAGAAGAGTATAATAATCCTCAAATGAAATGATAAAATTAGCTAAAATAGAGGCTGCTATAGAATCAACAAAACTAATCAAGGCTTCCTCTAAGCAAGACACCCTGACATTGAAAGTTTGAAGCCAATCACAGGAGGCGTCCCCTAGTTATTGTAAGGAATCGAACAATGGCAAGCATTTTTTTAACTATGTTAGTACAATATATTAACAAATTTGCACCTACACAACCTACTAAACATACAAGTTATCCTCATTTTCACAAAATGCATCAACATCAACGGGGTCTTCTGAAACTAAATCTGTGATTGGTCTGTACAGTATTGACCACGAAATCGCAATAACACGATTGCAAACAACGAAACGGGTGGGGTTAACTCACTGGCCCGTTGAGTTTTAGGACTCACTCACCATGGGTTCAAAACCCCACCCGTTCCGTGGTATATTAATACATGTATGAACTTGCCATGAAAATTTGAAGCCTTTCGCATGAGGCATTCTCAAGTTACGAGGGGATAAAATTAAGAGAAAAAGGAAAATCAGACAGCCATTTAAAAGGCTCCCCTTCTTGGGATACCTAATTACGTTTTCAATATAATAAAACCTTTTTAACTCACCAGCGATTAACCACTGATCAGTGAACAAAAAAATCCTCAAAGTCTTTCTTCAAGCAAATTCTCTTTGTGAAGGTTCCTTTATCCTATTGGCCCCCGCCACCGCGGTAATTGAGATTGATAGCCAATAGTGGAAGCTGAGAGCAGCGTAGCAGAGCTCTCGTTCTTCCTAGTTTCTCACTTCCCGTTTACCTGGTATTTATTTTTTTTCTTTGCTGCTTATTCGTCGAACACTTCTGTGCCAAACACTCTCCTTAACCTTTCCATTTATGAATATCTTTCAGCATATTTTCAAAAAAAAAAATTTTTTGTTCTTAGTTTAGACCTTTCGTCTTCCCTCTTTTTCTATCACCTTCCTTGTTATGAGTAACTGTGTATTTTTTCCTAATGCTAAACATTTTTTTAGTCTCCTCCCTCCCGCCGGTCCATAATTCCAGATATTTATTCCATAATGGGATTCTTCATTAAGAGTATTTATTAAGTGTAGGCCTAGGTGCTGTCAGGCTCTTCTTCCAAGGTATCTGGTGTCACCCTACATACTGACAGGTAAGAAAAATATTTGAGCTTAATTTAAAAAAAAAGAATTTGATAAAATTGCCATCCAAACAACCCAAAATCAATGCAAATAATACTTCCCTTTAAGATACACCAGCGTTTAAAGTTTGAAGCTGAGAAGAAGAAACATTCCCTAGTTATTACAAGGAAAACTATTTATTTGATAAAATTGGCAAATTTAAGTTACACAGTTGAAAGTGAAGGCTAAACTTTCTTTTGTTAAATCCCACCAACACTAAGTCTTAATTGGATCAGAAAAATCATTCTTCAGTAATTGATCCGAGTCCCATGATTCCATTTTTTTTTTAAATTTCAGTAAAATATTCAATTTGCACCTTCACTGGCTAACTTATGAGATATCTTTCTTATAGAATGTATTACAGTTAATATTTTCAAGCCGATCACAAGAAGCATTCTTTAGTTATTGCAGATAAATGAGCATAGCTATTTATTCAATAAAACTATCAAATTATGTTTTTTTTGTTATTCAATAACAGCGCGGTGAACTTTACTTTCAGGAAATAACATCAGTGATGAAAATTTGAAGCCGTTTAGAAAAAAGTCATTTCCCCGGTTACTGCACATCAGATTCCAGCTACTTAATTTTTTTAAGTATTGTTCCATACTGGAAAATTTCTGTAAGATCCATCAGCCATTAAATCCTGAAGTCATTAGGAAAATGGTAGTACTGTAGTCTAGTCCCTGGCCATAAAACTCTTAGGAATTTCAAGGTGGACGAGTTTTCTCTTCAGATTCTGTTAGGGCATGTCTAAAACATGTCTAAAGCATGGGGTAAACTCTTGTTTAGACACGTGGCATCCCGGGCACAAATTTCATAGAACGCCATTTTGTTTTTGACATAAGTGAACTGGCAACTTTTGAACTTCATAAATTTCTTCATAAATTATAGCTATACCAAATATGATAACGTTTTAGGATTTCTCGTAAAATGTTCTATTAGATTATTTTGACGGTAATAAAACAAGTTTTTGAAAATTTGTACTGATAATAAAACGAAAAAATAAGCAAGTTTATGCGAAACGGTGTGAGAAGTTTGCATTATTGTAGTAACTTTTTGTCTTGGATGGTTGGTAGCAGTGGTAAACATGTTGGTAGCAGTGGTGAACATGTTGGTAGCAGTGGTGAACATGTTGGTAGCAGTGGTGAACATGTTGGTAGCAGTGGTGAACATGTTGGTAGCAGTGGTGAACATGTTGGTAGCAGTGGTGAACATGTTGGTAGCAGTGGTGAACATGTTGGTAGCAGTGGTAAACATGGTATCAAGTTATGAAGTCGATATTACACCCCTTGTTGTAATTCTTTCCACAATCAGTAAACTATTTGAGATTGGGTTCACTGTTCTTCGAGCAAATGGTGGATCTTGACTCATCAGGCTGAGGTTCAACAATGATCGGTTCAAGAAAAGTCATTTCGTTGTAAGGAGAACAAATGACCAGTTTAATACCGTGGGTGTCGACATGGCTCTCGAACAGACAATAAACCGATCTCAGAAGTCAGCCGAAGGGATCATTGGCCAAACAAAAGGGTAGGACTACGTACAGAAGAAATTTCAAGAACTACTGTTCAATATGAACACACCTGTGTTCTTATTTTTATTTTTTGCTAAGTCCGGTGAATGAACACAAACAAGAACACCATCGTGGCTACCGTCAGGAAAGTTGTAGTGGGAACAAGACCACCATGGCTCCCATCAGGAAGGCTGGAGTAGGAATAACACCCAAATTAGCAAATAACAATAATAATAAAAATAAAAATAATAATTATAATAATAATTATTATTATAATTATTATTATTGATATTAATAATACTAATATTATTATTATTAATAATAATAATATAATATTAATAATAATATTAATAATAATATTAATAATAATAATAAAAATAATAATAATAATAATAAAAATAATAATAATTATTATTATTATTATTATTATTATTATTATCAACCACTGTCAGCCTCAGAGTTATCTCTGAGGCTGAAAACTGAAAGAACACAATATTATACAACTTAGTTAAATTAGAAAAGCAAATGTCACGTTTTTATATATAGTAATATCAAAGATACAAAGATAACGCTGTTATGCATAACAATATCAGATATATAAATATTACGCTTATACATAATAACACCGGTGATACGAAGAACACAATGTTTAACACAATAACACCAGAAATTGATACAGAGATAAGGAAGTTACACATAGAAACATACAGAGATCACACTTTTATATGAATGAAAATGCAGAAAAATTCAAATAAAAACATAGAAAGCTATGACATTTAAATAGACGAACATAAAAAGCAATAGATGGTTTCTCCATGGTGGTCTAGGTAGAGGAGTTTTTCTCTTCTGGCTGGACAATGTTTCTAGCCTTCCCGGGCGGTCGTATTTACTGGGCGCAGATTTCTGTGTGCTCCCCTGTAATTTCATTTGCTTGTATATATGATATTTAAACATTTGTGTTCTAATATCATATGTAGGCAGTGGGCCGTGCAGTTGAAAAGAGTTGAAAAGTTAAGTTCCTCTCTGAGGAAATGCTGTGTTTGGGGTTCACAGCTCTCAACGTCCCCCCTCAAATGAAGAAGTTTAATTCCATTTTCTTTTACCTTTTATTATATGATAATATTTTTCTAAACGAGTGTGAGTGTAGAACTCATTTTCACACATTGTCAAGGAGTACAAAGACTGATTGATCAAAACTTTGTAACATGAAAAGTTTGTTCTGAAAAGCGTCTTGTAAATTGTACTCTGCATTTCCTTTTTTCCATACTCATAACGAGAGAGCACAGTATTATTTACACATGCTTATCTCCACTTTTACGTGCAATTTAGTAATATCAAGGATATCAGGCACAGGAGCTCGCCTTCAAGGGTGTCTGGTATTGGCCTAGTTACCCTAGAAACCCTCCTTAATCAAAACCTAAAAGAATATCCGAGCAAGTATAAGTGAATCAAGTTGTACCTAAATTGAGGGGAATATTAATTAAGCTATGATCACGAAATACAAAATACTCCCGAGACAGTGTAGACAAGGATAAGTTATTTACCAGTAAGAAAACAGGATAATAAAACATTATATCAAATTAAGAACTAAAACTGAAAGGGCCATTCAGCGCTCCAGGGAAGGATGTGAGAGAACGAATACATGGAGGTTAGGATGGAGGGGCAGAAGTGGAGGTTAGGATGAGAGGCAGAAATGGAGGTTATTATGGAGGGGCAGAAGTGGAGGTTATTATAGAGGGGCAGAAGTGGAGGTTATTATGGAGGGGCAGAAGTGCAGGTTAGCATGGAGGGGCAGAAGTGGAGGTTAGGATGGAGGGGCAGAAGTGCAGGTTAGCATGGAGGGGCAGAAGTGGAGGCTAGGATGGAGGGGCAGAAGTGGAGGTTAGGATGGAGGGGCAGAAGTGGAGGTTAGGATGGAGGGGCAGAAGTGGAGGTTAGGATGGAGGGGCAGAAGTGGAGGTTAGGATAGAGTGAGGGGTTCAGGAGTTGGTGCAATAAATTAGTTTCTATTAAGAAAAATCAAAGAGTGGGTCAAAGACGGGACTTTTAGCGAATAGGTCAGTGTTGGGAAGAACGATAATCCCCGAGACACAAACGTAACCCATGATGATGAATTGGATCAAATTTAGAGAGGAAAGGGGCGGATGAAGACGTGCTGTTGGAGTGTAAGCAAGGTAACATTTATGAAGGGATTCAGGGAAACTGGCAGGCCGAACTTGATTCCTGGAGATGGGAAGTACAGTGTCTGCACTCTGGAGTGTTGGTAATGTCGCAGTTTTATAGTGTAGTGTAAGTACGCCTCTGACAAGACAGTGATGGAGTGAATGATGATTAAAGTTTTTCTTTTTTGGGCCACCCTACCTTCGTGGGGAAACTGCCGATGTGTTAATAAAAAAAAAGGTTCCTCAGTACGAGAAATAAAATCTATAGGAGCCGATTCCCTAGCAGATTTGTAGAAAGGAAACGAGAGGAAGAGATGGAGCCCTTGGGATATACGAACAGGAAGAGATGGAGCCCTTGGGATATACGGACAAAATGATGTGTACTTGCTGTGATAAGCTCAACATGATGATAATCGTAGAATTACCGATAAATTGTTAGGTAAAAGGACACGGATAGAACAGATATGACATTTTATTGTGGCAACGTTTCATTTTCCAAGATCTTTATCGTTACGCTTGACAAAGCTCCTGCAGAGCGAAACGTTGCCACAATAAAATGTCACATTCGCAGCCATCTTGAAAAGCATAAATTAATCAACGAATCTCAGCACGGTTTTACAAAAGGGCGTTCCTGCCTTACAAATTTAATAACTTTTTTCACTAAGGTATTTGAGGAGGTAGATCATGGTAATGAATATGATATTGTGTATATGGACTTCAGTAAGGCTTTTGATAGAGTCCCACATCAGAGACTATTGAGGAAAATTAAGGCACACGGAATAGGAGGAGAATTTTTTCCTGGATAGAGGCATGGTTGACAAATAGGCAGCAGAGTTTGCATAAATGGGGAGAAATCAGAGTGGGAAGCGTCACAAGTGGTGTTCCACAGGGGTCAGTATTGGGCCCTTGTTGTTCAATCTACATAAACGACATAGATGAGGGAATAAATAGCGACATAAGCAAGTTTGCCGATGACACCAAAATAGGCCGTCCAATTCATTCAAATGAGGACATTAGAGCACTCCAGGAAGATTTGAATAGACTGATGCAGTGGTCGGAGAAGTGGCAGATGCAGTTTAATATAGATAAATGCAAAGTTCTAAATATTGGACAGGACAATAACCATGCCACATATAAACTAAATAATGTAGATCTTAATACTACTGATTGCGAAAAGGATTTAGGAGTTCTGGTTAGCAGTAATCTAAAACCAAGACAGCAGTGCATAAGTGTTCGCAATAAAGCAAACAGAATCCTTGGCTTCATATCAAGAAGCATAAATAATAGGAGTCCTCAGGTTGTTCTTCAACTCTATATATCCTTGGTTAGGCCTCATCTAGATTATGCTGCACAGTTTTGGTCACCGTATTACAGAATGGATATAAATGCTCTGGAAAACGTACAAGGAGGATGACTAAGTTGATTCCATGTATCAGAAATCTTCCCTATGAGGATAGACTGAGGGCCCTGAATCTGCACTCTCTAGAAAGGCGTAGAATTGGGGGATATGATTGAGGTATATAAATGGAAAACAGGAATAAATAAAGGGGATGTAAATAGCGTGCTAAAAATATCTTGTATTGACAGGACTCGAAGCAATGGCTTTAAGTTGGATAAATTCAGATTCAGAAGGGATATAGGAAAGCATTGGTTTGGTAATAGAGTTGTCGATGAGTGGAACAAACTCCCGAGTACAGTTATAGAGGCTAAAACGTTGTGTAGTTTTAAAATAGGCTAGATAAATATATGAGTGGGTGCGGGTGGGTGTGAGTTGTACCTGACTAGTTTGTGCTACTAGGTCAGATGCCGTGCTCCTTCCTTAAGTGAATGTAACCTGACCTGGCTGGGTCAGGGCATTGGCTTAAGCCGGCGGGAGACTTGGACCTGCCTCGCATGGGCCAGTAGGCCTGCTGCAGTGTTCCTTCTTTCTTATGTTCTTATGTCTGTAACATTAACGCCACTATCCGTAAGAACGAGAGAAGGCACATACACGGAAGACTGTAGAAGAGGTAATTAGTCCCCCAGCCTTACAGAATTACACACCACTTACAGGTATTAATATATTGATATAACTGAAAATGGTAAGATACAAATGACTTACAAAACCGACAAGTTAATAAATGAGACATTTATGCAACATTTGGGTATGAAACATTTCTAGAATGAAGATAATCATTTTTTTAAAAAGTCTCTAATTATCATCATAATTGAAAATGAGCTCTCCACAACGAGACGAAAAATAATATTTTTCCAATGTAAGAATGGGTAATTAATTGGAATGACCTGAACAACGATTATGGAAGCAGGTTAAAAAATATTCGTGACATGGCTATTCCACGTCAGGTGGTTGTAAAGAACCATGACCAAGAGCTAGAACTCAACCCTGCAGATTCAAATAGGTCATTACAAATTGGTAATTAAGCAAGTTGGCAAGCCTCGTTAGCCCCAGCTCGTTGTAAAGGCTCGTTTAATCAGCCTCGTTAATGAACAGAGTGACCGATTAAATGCCCTCATTGAAAACTCTTTACAGTGATATGAATGATTGATTAAAACCTCCTGTTAGTTTTGTAGCGAGTGAAAGAATCAAAAGAATAAAAGCACTCTGTTATTTTTTTATCATTTACTAGCTCGGCGGCTGATTAAATGCCTACACTGATTACTTTCTCACCCGAAAATCAGTTTATAGAAAGAATAGAATAGTTTTAAAAGCCATATGCCGATAGAAAGACAAAATACATGTTGCAAAGCAAGTCTTACGCTTTAAGGACAGGCTTATCAAGCTGTCTTTAGAAAGAAACGTTGTCTCATAAAAAGTTTTGTTTTGCTGTGTGTCTGTCGTAGAGAAGAGGATGAACAATTAAACATTCCATTGATATTTCTTGATAGCTAAATGGAAGAGAAAAATTCGTGATTCCCTCTAATAAACACTACTGATTAAACACGTTCGTGGATGGGAAACATTCAGTGGTGATCAGAGTATTAACCAATTCGTCTACGACTCTAAGTTTCGTATCATCCACTAATGCAGTATACTTAACACAATAATCAAACTGAA
>WNWK01002176.1:62500-220000 GCA_009830355.1 Cherax destructor
AAGTATAATCCTGTGGTGTATAATACACCAGTGTCGAGAACAAGAAACACACATTGAAAACAAGCCTTTATTGGGACAACGTTTCGCTCAGCACCAAGTGAAACGTTGTCTCAATGAAAGCTTTGTTCTGCAATACGTCTTTTCTTCACAATTGTGGAAAGTACGTAATACAGATCCATACCCGTGTTCAAGACATGAAACCCTTGTTCAAGTTCTTACTTAACTGATGGATTATTATTGTTATTATTATATTTAGTGGGAAGCACTGAACCCATGGGGGTTAAGCAACGCTGGAACAAATAGGAATGTAGTATATGATTCGATCCACGAAAAGCGAAGACAGGTTCGAGTCCTTGAATCGTAAGAGCTCCTCACGTCATTTGTCTCCCGACGTCAACTTGCGCCTCATTGCGCATCTTTTATGTCTCTATAAATTGCCATATCGTAACATCTTACGTTTTATTTCGCCATTTGCGTGGCACTGTGGATGGTGGGGGCCGATAAACATTACCGTAGTGGGTCTAGCTAGCGCATGGATGGGGTACCTTGCTTGTTGCTAGTGAAGGGATTCTCGATTGTCGTGGAAAAGCGGTTAACCCGTAGGAGTCATGTAGAACTTGGGGAATAGGAGGTAAAGAAGTTGGAACAATGATGTGGGAAGGAAGTGCAGCTTCCCTGGATTAAGAGCCATTTACCAGTATCAAAGCAGGTCCATTTCCCCCTCTTGAAGGAAGGCAACGTACCCCCAGTGAAAAGTAGAGGCGCCACTGGTACACTAAGAGAAAACACTAAGTGTCCGGGGCCCAAGACTATTCAACAGCCTCCCACCAGTCATAATGGGCATTACCAGTAGACCCATGGTTGTCTTCAAGAGGGAGCTGGACAGATACCTAAAGTCAGTTCCAGATCAGCCGGGTTGTGGATCGTACGTTGGACTACGTGCAGCCAGCAGTAACAGCCTCGTTGATCAGGCCCTGATCCACCGGGAGGCCTGGTCATAGACCGGGCCGCGGGGACGTTGATCCCCGGAATGCCCTCCAGGTAAACTCTAGGTAGCCTGGTTTTGCTAAAATTCTTTATCCAAACTTTAATAGGATCCATTGTCCAAGGTTCGATCGTATCCTTTATCACAGCTTTAAGAAGATTGTTTATCTCGGGTTAAGAAGATCCTTTATCCTAGCTTTAGAGGATATATTGCTCCAGCCTTGATAGGGTTCCTTAACCCATCTTTTAATTGCTGGTGTGTTCCACTGTATGAGAAATTATGTGCATGGGCTTCACAGGCATTAACCTGAATTCTTACATGCATATAATTTGGGCCAGGTACAACTAAAGTAAACATTTCACTTACTGATGATAGTAGTACCTCGGAGATATGTGGGACTTTAGGCCTAATGGGTCGCAGCACTGCAACTCCCTCGATGCCCCACTCACACCAAACCACACTCACATGAGTAACCAGTAACTCTGGTAAATCAAGAATATGTGGACTGTATATTTTGGTTCTGACTGAAATTACTCAAAACTGGTTGGGTCCATAGCATTAGTATTACGTTTATAACAAGAGATTACAAATCTACAATATTATAAACACAACCCTTATCAAATAATTATTGTTAAAGTTCACCCTAACGTCTTCCTGACACAGACCCAACACTGGCCAGCGAGAAATTTAAATGAAAGGGCTAATGGTGTACATACTTGGATGAGCTGCATTCCCAACAACTCGCTTCTCCTTATTTTCCATCATACAGCCTTATTATAGCTGTTTTTCACTATATTTATCCATATTTCACTGTGGAGGACGTTAAAGTAATCCTTGATTCCAGCCGAAAACCACCATTTTCGGCCTCGATGACGCCCGATTATTCACACCATTGCACAACCAGTACAACATCGCCACATTGTCAGCGTCTTCCCTAGATTCCTCCGCGACGCTGGTCTTACCCTTCCTCGAAATTTCTAGGTCTATCAGAGTCACAATTTTACACACATTGTCCATTTACATTTATATCCTCTACATTTAGGAAAATTATTAAAAAAATTCCACAGTAGAAGTGAAGTTGAAAGTGAGTTGTAAACAGAGCGTTCGAGTCTTCTGGCAGTCTCAGTCATCCTCAGGGTTCTGTTAAGCGAATCTCTTCTTATAACAGTAGTTCACTGCTCATTATATCTTCTCTACCGGCATTTATCGTACTGTTTACTTCTATATTGGTATATAGTATTATTAACTTCTAGTGTCTATCGCACTGGTTTCCCCTCCCCACACACAGACGCATACACGCACACAAACGACACGCACACAAACGACACGCACACACAAACGACACACACACAAACGACACGCACACACAAACGACACACACACACAAACGACACACACACACACAAACGACACACACACACACAAACGACACACACACACACAAACGACACACACACACAAAACGACACACACACACACAACGACACACACACAAAACGACACACACACAAACGACACACACACAAACGACACACACACACAAACGACACACACACACACAAACGACACACACACACACAAACGACACACACACACAAAACGACACACACACACACAAACGACACACACACACACAAACGACACACACACACAAAACGACACACACACACAAAACGACACACACACACACAAACGACACACACACAACAAACGACACACACACACACAAACGACACACACACACACAAACGACACACACACACACAAACGACACACACACAAAAAACGACAACACACACACAAACGACACACACACACACAAACGACACACAACACACAAACGACACACACACACACAAACGACACACACACACACAAACGACACACACACACACAAACGACACACACACACACAAACGACACCACACACACAAACGACACACACACACACAAACGACAACACACACACAAACGACACACACACACACAAACGATACACACACACACAAACGACACACACACACAAACGACACACACACACACAAACGACACACACACACACAAACGACACACACACACACAAACGACACACACACACACAAACGACACACACACACAAACGACACACACACACACAAACGACACACACACACACAAACGACACACACACACACAAACGACACACACACACACAAACGACACACACACACAAAACACACACACACACACAAACGACACACACACACACAAACGCACACACACACACAAACGACACACACACACAAACGACACACACACACAAAAACGACACACACACACACAAACGATACACCACACACAAACGACACACACACACACAAACGACACACACACACACAAACGACACACACACACACAAACGACACACACACACCAAACGACACACACACACAAAACGACACACCACACACAAACGACACACACACACAACGAAACAAAAAACGACACACACACAAAACGACACACACACACACAAACGACACACACACACACAAACGACACACACACACACAAACGACACACACACACACAAACGACACACACACACACAAACGACACACACACACACAAACGACACACACACACAAACGACACACACACACAAACGACACACACACACAAACGACACACACACACAAACGACACACACACACAAACGACACACACACACAAACGACACACACACACAAACGACACACACACACAAACGACACACACACACACAAACGACACACACACACACAAACGACACACACACACAAACGACACACACACACAAACGACACACACACACAAACGACACACACACAAACGACACACACACAAACGACACACACACAAACGACACACACACAAACGACACACACAAAAGATAGGGTTAGAGATATCCGTGAAACTAATGAAAATACAAGCAGACGTGGACCAGGAAAGAATGCAAATGAATTTAGACAGGCTGCAGGTCTAGTCAGACAAGTGGCTACTGGAGTTTAACCCCACCGTGTGCAAAGTTATGAAGTGTGGTGAAGGACAAAGAAGACCGTAGACGGAATACAGGAGGCAAAGGCTGCAAGCCTCATTCAAGAACCTTATGGTAAGTAGGGTGCCATCCATAATGAGGCGCATTAATCAAATAACTGCTGCAGCAAATGTGCATCTGACAAATCTAAGACTAACTTTTCGACATCTAAGGAGTCATTCGTGACACAGTTCACCGTGTACGTCACGCCCATATTAAAGTATACAGCACCAGTATGAAACCCACACATAGTCAAACATGTCATTATTATTACAATCATAACTAAGCGCTAAATCAACAAGGGTCATAAGTATTTCAAGAAATTTGTGGAAATGCAAAGGTGTGCATCGAGACTAGTCCAGGAGCTAAGGGGTATTTCAAATGAGGAGAGGAAAGGAAACTCGACCTGATGACAATGAGGGACATAAGGACTACGGGTGACATTTGAACAACGTACAAAATAGAGTAATTTATGTGGTGAATAGGGACAGATTGTTTGAAAGATTGGAAACAGGAACACGAGGGCACATCTGGAAGTTGAAAACTCGATAAATGCACAGGGACGTTATGAAGTACTTCTTCAGCTTTAAAGTAGACAGGAAGTGGAACGACCTGGAGAGTGAAGTGGTAGAGACAGGATCCATACATTGCTCTAAAGAAGAGGTATGATAAATCTCTCGAAGCCAGGACAGAGTGAACCTAGTAGCGACCAGCAAAGAGGTGGAGCCAGGAGCTGAGACTCAACCCCTGCAACCACATATAGATGAGTACATATATGTGTGTGAGCACACACATGCACAGGGAGCAGGGAGACAGTGAAGCTAGTAACGACTAACAGAGGTGGGGCCAGGAGATGTAACTCGATCCCCGCATCCACATAAAGGTGAGTACACACTGGACGCGGATTTGCTACTTCACACGTTACCCAACATATCCAAAAAATATGATACTTGTAATGGAAAAGGGTAGACAAAGTGTTTCACCTCTGTAACAGTATCATTAAGGTTGTCGGAGTCTTCAGTTCTCCTGGGAAGGGCCGAATGTTGAGGCCTCTAATCAGGGGATTCATTTAAATTTCCTGGTTCGTCATATGCCCTCTTTCCTCTTTATTCTTGGGGGTTTCTCTTCCTGTCTTCTCAATTTTTCTTTCCTCTAGCGGGGTTTCTCTTCCTGTCTTCTCAATTTTTCTTTCCTCTAGCGGGGTTTCTCTTCCTGTCTTCTCAATTTTTCTTTCCTCTAACTGGGTTTCTCTTCCTGTCTTCTCAATTTTTCTTTCCTCCAGGGAGGTGCCTTTGGACTCCACACTTCACCTTCACTCGCCTTGCAGTCCGCATACGCTTCACGGGGTTCTTGCTTGGTGTTGGAATATCCTTTTGATCACTTCGTAATCTTCAAATTTATTCCTTCAACCTCTTTTATTTTCTCCTAGTCCTCAGTTCATGGTTAGCGTCACCATGATGAGAGCTGGACGGGAACGGGATTTACTTTTGTACTGGATGTGTACGTATTTAAGTGTTGTACAAGACGTTCTCATCACTAAGATACTTTTCTTCATTCTGGTATGTCTGAACCACCGTGTCATCATATAACTAAAACCCGCGTTAGGTAACACATGTCCTGTTTGCTGACAAACCTTACCTAACCGTGATATAAATCCACCCTGTGGGTCAATCATTCTCTGTGGGTCAATCATTCTCTGTGGGTCAATCATTCTCTGTGGGTCAATCATTCTCTGTGGGTCAGTCATTCTCTGTGGGTCAGTCATTCTCTGTTAGTCTACCTTCGAGTACAGACATCTTATGGAGAAACTCCAACTATTTTGATATCGACTTGAAGTTCGTTCAATGTCTAACATCTCGGCTTGTGTGATTGCTCCTCCGGATGAGGAATTAATATTGTAATATTAGCTTTGCTTAGTCTTAGTTTTTTCTCTCAGCTTAGGTTTATTAAATGTCTGGTCAAAAATCATCACTTACTTCATCTGACCTTTTATTCTTCCTTTTTATTTCCTGGTTATCAGTTTGTTTCACTTTTTTCCAAAGGAAAAAATCCACTAACTCTTTCCCGGACATTCCTTATTCTCTGTTTCATTCCTGTTAAAAATAAAAGTAATAAATCTTGAAAATAAAAACAGCTAAATGCATATTTATTTTAATATGTATAATAATTTTAAGCATTTCTTCGTCAGTGCCAAAAAAGTGAAATAACATCAGTAGGAAAAAGACCTTAATTATTTTAATATGTTTCACATATGAATTATGCATGATTTATCAAATTAAGTAGTATGTAATTAAACTTTCATTTATATATTTCGACCTCTGACGTTAACTAATTATACATGCAGTAGTGTATACAAACACAGGTCAGCCCCACACTGAGAAGTGATCGTGGGAATACCAACGCTCCAGGGACTCTCTCTCTACATCCCTCGCTGTGGAGATAAATGGTATGAAATACAGACACGATGCAAAAATAAACAAATGAAATATAATGCCACCCTTTATTGACTAAGTTTCGCTCACACAGTGGGCGAAACGTTGTCAATAAAGGATCGCATTATACTGTATTTGTGTTTATTTTTCCAGCGTCCCTCGCAATCGTGACTTAGTAGCCTGTTGATGTCATTTCGTTATTGACGTTTAACTGTACGTAAATATAGATTAGATTAACCTAATATGGAAAAAAAACCACACTTTAATGTTAGGGGAAAACGCCTGTCCAGTATGGAAGAGCTGATGATTATCATGGGGGAGCGTTAAACCCGTAGGGATTATATAGCGCCTTTGGGGAGGGGTGGGGTTATGGAAGGAATCCAGGCCCAGTTCAAGGAACTGGAGCACAGATCCCGTTCCTAGATCAAGAGTTCCCCCCCCCTCACCAGCATCAAGGAACTTTTCCTGAGGGAAGAGAGGCTGATGAACAAGCCACCATACAGGACAGCCTGGCTGATTGTTTACGTTGTGTTACGTTCACGAATGTGTGAAATCTCAATTCACATATACAGGTTCAGACATAATTCGCTTTACCGAGAATAATCACATTTGGCTTCACTGAATTGTCGTCAATTATTTTAACATGCAAGGGGCGGCAGAAATTCCATTAAGTGCAGTGTTCACCATTTTTCTCTCCGTTTTAGAGGGTTACGGGATGAACAAAATATTTATTGAGAGGATGGTCATTGGATTAAGATTCGCGTCACGTGATCCTCCATGACAAATGGGGCAAAATTATTCTCCTTAAATCAATTTATGCCCTATCCTTATTTCAACTAATCCCAGGACGGCCGTGATCCTCGCATCGTGCGTACTGTGAAAACTCACCGTCCTTTGCTGAGTGCTTGTGCAATCAGTTAACACCCCTCCCCACTAGGTATGGGGTGTATAATAAAGCCATCAATCAGTTTTCGAGAGGTTTGACCGGGGCTCGAATCAAGGTAAACAACATGCGAGCCGTCCGCTCTTACTGTCAAACGAATTTCGACCAGATAAGGAATTCGATTCCCGTAGAGTTCAGCGTCGAAAAAATTCTCAACGAACAAACCTCCGCAGCTGCCGGACCCAGAGTGAAATACGTCATGATATCCTTACTACCCTCCCTAGCCTGTCAGTTTAGGCTGACAGATTCCATCACGTACGAAAACCTTCTTGTGTGATGGATATGACGGGTAAAAAAAAAAAAAAATACGTACTTTTGATCCGGCTATGAAACAGTCTCACAGAATAAAGTAGCAACACACTGCGGATGTATCCCACAGTTAATAAAAAATATATACTACAAATAAATCCTTAAGCATTCACTAAATAAATATGTGATTAGAGCTGAGAAGTGAAGGTTCAATACCTACTCGTCCTTTACAGACGAAAAATGTTTTTCCAGAGTTTTTTCCTACACACATAATAGCTGTAGCAAAGCTGATGTACAGAATGTCACAGTGAACATCCGTTAATGTCGACTCGCCTCTGTTGTCAAAGGTAACTATAGGTGTGTGATTCTCTGTTCTCACTACCAGTTATTACCAAGAGCAGTGAACATAACTGCTTTTGGCATTACTTTGGTCCTTAGAATTTGCCTTCCTGCCCTCAATACGATTTATTTTAGTATAAATATAATTATTATCACCTATATCATTATTCTTATTTAAAAATTATCCGGATTATATTATTGTCGTGCCGAATAGGTAAAACTGGTCAATTAGCAAGAACTCATTCAAAATTATATCCTTTCTAAAATTTTATCTTATACGTTTAGAGATATTTTTTTCATTTATGTTAATGTAAAAATTAATAATTTTGTACCAAAAGAACCTTAGAAAACTTACCTAACCTAATTATAACAAGCGCAATTTAATTTAGCCTAATCCAACTAAATATATTTTAGACAAGTTTACAATAATTTAATAATAAACAAACACAATGAAATATTTTTTTTTTCATTAGGTTCAGAATTACTTTTGCGAAATTACTGCATATAAAAATTTTTGCTTGCCTTATTAGGCAAGAAGAGCGTTGCTATTTAAGCCAAAATTGCAAGTTTTAAACTTACCTATTCGGCACGACAATATCATCATCCCTAGTCTCCTTTTTTTATATAATCCCAATTTTTATATTATAATCCACATTACATTATCATCCATATTATCATTGTCTTATCTATTACCATATTTTTCACATTATCATACGTATATATTTTTTTCAAGAAAGTCAGCGTGCAAAAACATTCCAACTATCGTATACATAACATTAAATGTTTACATTCGTCTCCTGACAGTCATGTCAAATGATAAATCGTAACTGATAATCATGCACTGGATTACCGGTGTTGGGTTTTTAAACCCTATTTCATAAAACAGAGGATCACTTCCTAGGTGGCGTACGATAATGTTGCGAACATCAGGTTGGTTTACTGGGTTTAAAGACTATCGACTACACGAGTTGGTATACCTGCAAACAGCCTTTACACCGCCTGTCATGCGGGGTGACTGACACATGGATTGAGCTAATGAAGGGAACGATGGCTTCATTTCCTTGGAACAAGAGCGCTTTCCAGAGTCATGGCACCCCTACCCCCGGGAAAATGTATATCCCATACATGTTAAACTTAGTAAGAAATATTATTTAGTTTACATTCACGTATGTAAAGTATAATTTAGTGTTGCGTTTTACAAGGCGGTAAACCCGTACGGGGCCATTAAGCCTAAGGTAAGGGAGAGGATTGATCTTACTGTTTGTTACCAGTTAGGCTGCTGGTGATTGCATAACAAGTAATTTAGAACTTATTAAGGGCCTGTGAGAGGCATGCTACACAGACGCTAATAACCTTGGCAGTTGAAAGACGGTAAACTGGACCAAATGTGAACAAAGTTGTAACGACAGGTAGCAGACAAGAACAGTGATGGGGGGGGGAAAATGTGGACTGATGAAAAGTATGAAGATAGTCACAAGTGCGAAGATAGTCACAAGTGCGAAGATAGTCACAAGTGCGAAGATAGTCACAAGCATAAGGATAGTCACAAGCAATAAGGTAGTCACAAGCAATAAGGTAGTCACAAGCAATAAGATAGTCACAAGCAATAAGATAGTCACAAGCAATAAGATAGTCACAAGCAATAAGATAGTCACAAGCAATAAGATAGTCACAAGCAATAAGATAGTCACAGGCTGCAGAATACGCTTTCACTGCGGCAACGTTACGCTCTGTGCTTTATCAAGTCATGTGATAAAACTGTACTCAGATGGCATTGTTGTTGCAGTAAACGCTTATTCTGCAGCCTTTGTCTGTCTTAAGAGCCTGAGGGGGTTGGATAGAAGGCATTCAGGCTTAATTCAGGGAATTTGAGCACGGATCCAATTTCCTAGATCAAGAGCCCCTCACCAGCATCAAGGAACCTCCCTTGAGGGATCTGTTTCTTGGATAAAATCTCAGCATAACTGTTAGCAAATAATGAATTTAAGCAGAGTAATTTCTCGCCTCTTAATGTTTGGTCGAATCAAGCTGGATAAGCTGATAATTCTTATGAAGCCGAACACTTTTCAAAGTAAGCTTTCATTTCGACAAAATGTCGTTCTGTGCATAGCTTTGCCAAATCATGACCCAGCAATAAACAAGATTGCATGTTAGTCACTGATCATAATGCGAAAATCTCATCCAGCTCCTCAGAGCTGGGGCGCATGCCCAAAATACAGCATGCATTACCCCTCTGAACAGCAGCGCTGAGTAACTGGAACAGAAAGCTAGCTGCCCTGGGATCCCTAGTTACCCTGTTGAGTCTTTTGTCCAGCTCCTTGAGGAACTTGGATGCACTCTTTCCCCCATGAGCCAAGGGTCTCCGAGCCTATGGGAACAAACATGTAATGATGGGCAAGTTGTCCATATTTTCTCGACTTTTGGGACTCCCTGAAGGTGGAAGTTGCCCCTCCTTCCTCCCTGGTGTATTGGAGATAGGTATCAGCCAAAGTAGATGCACATGTGTAGTCCCACACCACCTGTTTGCTGTCTGTCCAGGCTTGAAGGGTGATACCATCTGAACTCTTTTGGTTGCCATCAGATCTGCATAGTTGGGGTGGCTCCCTTACTGCTGGGCATCCGGCTGTTGAGAGGCTCCTCTTGATAATGTTATTAACCTCTTCATGTATTGCAATCTTTCCCTCGGATTTACGACACACAAGACCATGGTACCCGAATCGGTCTGCTGCTTCACTGCCACCAATACACCTGTGTTCGGCGAGAATAGGGGCGGCAAGTCGAAGGGCAACACCAATGCGGATGGTCTGTGGGTCGAGGCGTGTGCCAAGGCTGGAGTTGGGAACAGCCAACAGAAAGTCCCCTGCATGAGGAGCTCTCACTGCAAGGAGGCGGGCTCTATTCTTCCCTGACACACTCGGAAGCATTGCTGAGGCTATATTCTCTACTATTGGGCCATCCCAGTGCGACTGTTTGTAGTTGTTAGAGGGAGCAGGCCTGGTTTCAGAGCCTGTTAGATTATCCCAGATCCTGGCTCCGTCGACGAACTTTTGGTCATGGATTCCAATCTTGTCCCTAATATGTTCAGGGAGAATCGCTGCTACAAGCTCTCTGGATGCAATGCATGAAAACAGGAAAGCAGGTAGAGCAATCTGAGATGACTTGCGGACACCAATTCCTCCTAGTCTGACTGGAAGTGTAGCTTTGGTTCCACTGCCCATCTTCTAGAGTAAGGTTAAGTACTTTAGCAAAGATCTGCCTCAGGATACTGTCATATTCGTGCAGTATATGGTTATCATATGAAGGAACACATCTTAGGAAATATGTCAACCTGGGCAGACTCAAGCATTTTGTGAGGAGGTAAAAGGCATCATGGGTGTCAAGATTGCTTATTCGTTGTTCCATTCTCCTCAATTCTTCCAATTTCTTCCTGAGAATTGTGTCAATTGCATCACTTCCCAGAGGTGCTCCAAGCAACACATTATTTGTAGGGGCAATAACTGTTGCTCCTGGTAGTTATATACACATTATAATAATATATATATATATATATATATATATATATATATATATATATATATATATATATATGTATATATATATATATATTTATATTATATTTATATCCTAAAGCAGTGAAAAATCTTTAATTAGGCTCAGGTTAATGTAGGCGAGAGGGAGATTATTTCCTATTAAAAGTAGCCCTTAGTCAGGGATGTGTGATGTCACCAAGGTTGTTGAATATATTTATAGATGGAGTTGTAAGAGAAGTGAATGCTCGGGTGTTGGCAAGAGGTGTAGGATTAAAAGATAAAGAATCTAACACAAAGTGGGAGTTGTCACAGTTGCTCTTTGCTGATGACACTGTGCTTTTGGGGGATTCTGAAGAGAAGTTGCAGAGGTTGGTGGATGAGTTTGGTATGGTATGTAAAAGAAGGAAATTAAAAGTGAATATAGGAAAGAGTAAGGTGATGAGGATAACAAAAAAAAATAGATAACAGAATACTGGATATCAGATTGGAGGGAGAGAGTATGGAGGAGGTGAATGTATTCAGATATTTGGAAGTGGACGTGTCAGCAGATGGGTCTATGAAAGATGAGGTAAATCATAGAACTGAAGAGGGAAAAAAGGTGAGTGTTGCACTGAGGAGTTTGTGGAGACAAAGAACTTTATCCATGAAAGCAAAGAGGGGAATGTATGAGAGTATAGTTATACCAACGCTCTGGTAAGAGTGTGAGGCATGGTTTGTGAATGTTGCAACAAGGAGAAGGCTGGAGGCAGTGGAGATGTCATGTCTGATGGCAATGTGTGGTATGAATATAATGCAGAAGATCCGTAGTTTGGAGATTAGGAGGAGGTGAGGGATTACCAAAACTATTATCCAGAGGGCTGAGGAGGGGTTATTGAGATGGTTTGGACATGTAGAGAGGAAGGAACTAAATAGAATGACTTCGAGAGTGTATAAATCTGTAGTGGATGGAAGGCGTGGTAGGGGTAGGCCTAGGAAAGGTTGGAGGGAGGGGGAAAAGGAGGTTTTGTGTGCGAGGGGCTTGGACTTCCAGCAAGCGTGCATGAGCGTGTTAGATAGGAGCAAATGGAGACAAATATTTTTTAGGAGTTGACGTGCTGTTGGAGTGTAGGCAAGGTAACATTTATGAAGGTTTTCAGGGAAACCGGCAGGCCGGACTTGATTCCTAAAGATGGGAAGTACAGTGCCGGCACTCTGAAGGAGGGGTATTAACGTTGCAGTTTTATAACTGTAGTGTAAGCGCGCCTCTGGCAAGACAGTGATGGAGTGAATGATGATTTTTTTTTTTCGGGCCACCCTGCCTTGGTGGGAAACGGCCGATGTGTTAATAAAAAACCAGTGCCAGTATATATATATATATATATCCTTTAGCAGTGCTAGTTTATATATCCTTTAATAGTGGAAATATATCCTTTAAAAGTAACAATAATCTTTTACACTTAATCGTTTACAGTCTTCCGACATGAAGAACGGTAAGAAGGGGTTTAGTAAACAGAAGAGGGTGACGACAAAAGAGGAAAAGATAACGGGAAAGGAGAAAAGGTCTGAGGAAATAAGGACAGGGAGGAAGTGAAGGATAACCGAGAAGAGAGAATGGAGATGAAAAGGGGAAGGAGGACGTGGTGGTTGAAAATGTGAAGAGAATGGACTGAGGGTAAGAGAGAACTAGAAGTGGAAAGGAGGGAGAGGGTAGTTGCTCAATATATTTTCAAAAATCAATATTAGTGACGCCATCGAAAAAAAGGGAGAGAGAGAGAGAGAGAGAGAGAGAGAGAGAGAGAGAGAGAGAGAGAGAGAGAGAGAGAGAGAGAGAGAGAGCATATATGCGAGTGTTACAGTGCTAGAGCAAGGAAGCAGCATCTCTTGCATATTACAATAGTGTTCTCGCCCCCACACAGAATTGCTAATGAAACCCAGTATGCGTGCGCGCGCGTGTGTGCGTGCGTGCGTGTGTGTGTGTGTGTGTTGTGTGTGTGTGTGTGTGTGTGTGTGTGTGTGCGTGTGCGTGCGTTTTCGAGGCAACTCAAACTAGCCGAGAGGAGAAACTACGTTGTAAGATAGGCAGGAGAGAGATAAAATAACGTAGAGAACTGACAAACGAAGAAATAGTTTGGCATGCGAGAACGCGATTTCTAGGAGTTAAAGGTCTCTAAGCAGTGAAATTATATTTTTCACGGCAAGCGCTAAATCCGAAGGGATTAAGCGCTTCCCGGAAGAAATTGGAGGTAAAGGGTTTCATATCAGTGGAAGAGGAGAGTAATGAATAAACGAGATCGTTGAGCAGTTGATACATGCTTGATACACGTCCTGGCACGAGGCTGCGGTGCAATCATGCAAGACTCCAGGATTTTGCATGTGTACATAAATTGTTGCTCTCGCCATCTGTGTTTCCACACCAATATGTTTCCTTTCAGTGTTGAATATTTGTGTCAGAAATGTGGATATTACATTAGTATGCCAATTTCGTTGGTCCTTCCCAACCTATACATGCAACATTTTTTTTTATCTTGGCTCAGGATATAGTTTGGTTACTGTATGCTGACACTGACTCCCTTAATAGAGGATTATTATATTTATAGGAAAGCGCTAAAGCCTTAAGAGTCATATAGCGCCTGAGGAGTGTCAATGGTGGAGCGTAGTCAGGAAGCGGTGGGGAACTAATTATATGGATTAAAAATATAACCATCAATGGTCTTAACAGAGAAATTAGGATAGTTTGATGCTTTCGCGTAAAAAAATAATCGATTTAGTTTCCAGCAATAAATAAGGAGTGGGATAAATATTTTTCCTTCTCGATACACAACCAGAGAGAAACTATCACTAACATTAACATTTTTCGTTAACCTATACTACAGACAAACTGAATTTAACCTTTGTAATCACCATTCTGAGCAGATTAAGAAGTGTGTAGTCTCGTGATTGTTCTGTTTGTACTCAGTGCTCTAAAAAATACCTAGAACAGGGAAACATCACCGTACATTTCAAAAGATGTCTAAATATCATGTTAGCATATAATGCAAAAATAATGAGAAAAATGCTAATAATGAAACTTCAGAAAAAGACAAATTGGTCTGAGATTGCAGGAATAGCAAAAAATTTGGTTACTAGATATCAACCCCCAAATAACTTCCCCTTTCCCCATCCCGAGTACATCATTCACACCCACTGAACATCGACGTGCTCTATATTTAATACATTTAAGAAAAGTGCATATAGAATCACATACTTTACTATTAAGTGTTTCTATTTAAAATATAATATTACACTCTCCTCCCCCATGAACATGTTCTGCTAGCCGAGAAGAGACATACTTGAGTCTGCTTCCAAGCCGAGGCCTGTTGTAAGCAAACATCCCATAGTCATAAAGCGAAAATCTTGTTCTTTTTACCAGTTTAGGAAGTTGGCACCACAAGAAGTATTTAACGTACGAGAAAAGACATCTTGCACAAATGTATTCAAAATCTACATGAGAAACAAGAGATAGAAGCATTTTTCAAGAGCTCAGTGATTCTTCGTCTTCTTCTGTAGAGGGAGCATCTTTCTCTCTCCAGTTTACTTCTTTTCTTCTTAGGGGAATATGCCTTGAACATATTTCAGCTGCCAGGAGGTTTATCCTTTCAAGGCACTGGTTTGGATCCATGTTATTTAAGATATCTTCCCAACATGTTTCATTTAAGACATGGTTCACCTGATCCCAGTTGATTTTCTTGTTGAAATTGTATTTGGTGAGAACACCTTCACTGCTACGTTCATTTTTCTGGTCAGGACCCCTGTGCATGCAAGTCTGAACTTCGATTAGATTGTGCTTGGAATTAGTTGCTTTTGATATTATGTTTCTTACCAGGTCCTCATTTTTTGTGAAAGTCAAGTGTGTTTTTCCAGTCATGTTAGCTCTACTATCTGCTAACTTAAGGTGTTTATCGCAGAGATTTAGTAGCTCATGTGTGTGACTTTTCATTTGCGCTGCCTCCAGGGATTGTTTCTGCTATACCATTATTTGCTGCATTCTTCATTTTGTATGCCTTAGGTTGAAATCACCAAGCAGTAGGGTGTTTGGGGATGGGGCTGGAAGGCTTTCCAGACAGTAATCAGTTTTCAGTAGTTGTTCCTTGAACTGTTGGGAGGTTGCATCTGGTGGCTTATATACAACCACGATGACTTGGTTTTGATTCTCGATTTTTATTGTTAGAACTTCAACTACACCATTTGTGTTGTTCAGCATCTCAGTGCAGATGAACGACTCTAACTCTGAACAAAAAGAGAGGTGACTTTCACTCCCAGAGAAAGTTAACAATGTGATTACAACGAATAATGTCCTCCCCTCAAAAAAAAAAATTGTACAAGGCTGTGTGAGAGGCTATTTTATTGGAGACAGAGCAACTGCTCCTTGTCCTTCTCTGGTCAGTGACAAAACTCCAGCAGACCTTCAAGCAAGTTTAAGAATGGGGGGGGGGCTTAAAGGCTGCAAGATTTAGACGTACCCACTCTTACTTAGTGTGTGTGTGTGCGTGTGCGTGTGCGTGTGCGTGTGCGTGTGCGTGTGCGTGTGCGTGTGTGTGTGGCGACGTCATTAACTTCCACCAGCTGAATGTTACAAATTTATACCATGTAAACCATACAAAGATTATAAAAACAGCAAATAGTAGCGAAAATAATATGGATTATTTCAACAGAGAGACTGGTTATTATCCCCAGCTGTCCAGCCATGATAAATCACCTGCTACAATCCACCATTAATCATAATCAAACACCAAACAGACAAAAACAAATACGTTACACAAGGCGATAGGTCACATGTCGGTGTGCTAAGGGCAGGAATATTAGTAATCAAAACACGTTCTTAGGGCAGAGGTCGAGGGCACACAGTGGACAGACACGCATTTTCCAACTGGTTACATCTTGCTAGACATATTTCGAAATGTGCATCAACAACGAGCTCTTGTCCTACTTTGTGCGTTATTTATATATTGGGCAATGTCATAATGTGAACAAAAACTTGCTACATGGGTGTACACAGGATGGGTGTACGCTAAATGATAATGTGTCACTCTGAGATGGGAGACTTCAGCACGCTAATGAGTACATAGTCAAGCACTCCACTAAGGATCCAGCCATTGCGGCATCTTCATGGACTTCGTTCTTAAAGATTTTGTCCCAGCAGAACCAGAGTTACTGTTTCATAAGAGTTAACATTCCTCAGGATGACCTGTCATTTCTCCACAACCAGACTCGCATGGAAGCTTTTTCCTGAAAATTCAACGTTCAGCACCACAAACCCAGCCACTTTGCGAAACAATTGTTCGTTAAGAAAAAGTAACTTGGAACATTGAGTATTATTATTAATAAAAAAATAACGGGAAATTTCGACTACTCATTATTTCTTTTATTCATTATTTCATTATTCAACTATTCATCAAGGCACCATCCACCTACCCATTTGAACGGACGGCAGATGTAATAAACATAGCAAACTTTGCATCTCTGTATAATTCTTTAACATTGCATGGCATTGCATTGCTAGGTTAGATTTCGAGGACCACATCTCCGCGAAATTTCGACTATTTGTCAACTTTGTTGAAAATCATAGAGCAAAACTTAAGTCAAATTAATGACAAGGTAATTAAGGGTCATTAAATTTTGAGGTGACGAAGAGGAGTTCTTAATATTTTTTTTAATTAGGAAGCACAAAACCTGGAAGGGACACGCAGCACATGGGGAATGAAAAGTAAACAAGTTTGAGATAAAAGTAACTCCCAATCATTGGATCAATAAGCATTCACCAGCATCTAGGCGCTCTCCCTTTAAAGGGGAAGGTTCTTGAAACAATGAGGTCACGAGGTATCAAACCTCTGGCATCCTGATGACACATAGAAGCGGCATATAAAGAAATCTGACTCTCATTCACACTGGTAAAGAACCATCGTAATTGAAATTTAATGAAACATTCATGTGTTTGTAAATATGTATCCGTTGATCACAGACGAGAAACTATGAGCATAGAGCTCAATGTTACTACAAATAGGTAATTGGATTACCATAACTAAGCGCTAAACCCATAGGTAATTAGAAAATAGGTGATATAACGCATACATAAACTGTCAGTCTCCAATAACAGGAGATCGTTGAATTATTAATACTGTAATATAAAGTTTTAACCCCATAAGGTTAATACGGCGCTAATGTTAAGTCATTAGGTTTGGTTCGAGGAAGGGAAGGGTATCATTAAACCCTTTGATCAAGAGCCCTTCATTAACATCAAGGCACCCTCCCCCTAATCCCTTGAAGGGACGACGGATGGAATAAGCAGAGCAATCTTTGCATCTCTGCATAATTCTTTAATATTGCAATGGCTTGTCCGACTGCTAGGTCAGATTTCGAAGAATCACATAACCAGCAAGACATCATTCCCAAGGACTTGCAGTTGCTAACGAGAATGGTGGTGGTGGTGTTTTGTTTGTCAGGAAGCTGATGTCTCCTGACACGGATCTTTGTTATATGATAACCAGCTCTTCTGTTAAGCATCCACTGGCATACTGATGCTACCCATGGTTAAGCTGGTCCACAGCTGAGTGTCGTCTAGGTATGGACGACGACACAGCGTGGTCCATAAATTTCATATGCAGATATCTATTTTATTTTTCAACTATTACGCTGCATATTGACATTTTTCATGCTACATAAAACGTTACCAGAAATAACAAAAATAAGTTCCACAATAAACAGCTAAGCAAACTTTCTACATATTTACAGATGACGCCCAACCTGCAGACAATATGACGCTCATTTCATACTTACAGAATTATATATATCGTGCCGAATAGGTAAAAGTTGTCAATTAGCAAGAACTCGTTTAAAATTAAGTCCTTTCTAAAGATATATCTCGTCTAGAGGTAATCATACACAGGGTTCACTTACTGAGAAGGAATCTTTATAGTTTCTGCTTGTTTTATTAACTGCATTAATAATCACTAAAGGTTTCTATCATGAATTAAATAATTCAATCTTTAAAACAACTTCTCATATCGTAATCACTCTTAGTAAAAGCACATACCGGCTCTAGGCATAGAGAATTTCTAGACTCATCACAATGGGTCAAAATATATGTATATGCACATACACAGGCGTTTTACAAGCTTATACGCAATACTGACGCAAATAACAGTTCTTCCTCTGGGACCATTATACAATAATCCCTTTTCTAGAAGTCTATAAACGGATAAACACTTGGACTCGTTCACTTATTCCAATTTTCCTCAAGAGTTTCTGAACCGCCTCCTCAGAGCGAGATATACCATAGCAAAGGCTTCCAAAATACCTGGTAACTTCTGGGGAAGTGTAGCGTGACTTAAAACCAGATTCTCCACAGACCCTTCCTCGACCTGTGGAAGGTGTCAACTACTTCAGGTCA
The DNA here is from genome assembly GCA_009830355.1 of Cherax destructor. Classification (NCBI taxonomy): domain Eukaryota; kingdom Metazoa; phylum Arthropoda; class Malacostraca; order Decapoda; family Parastacidae; genus Cherax; species Cherax destructor. The sequence goes on from WNWK01002176.1 coordinate 81,439, forward strand.
GGTTTTAACACCAGGGTGGAGTAACTGCCACCTGGTGCTTCACCTCGTCGCACCAGTAGTTTTAGAACATTGAAATCTCCTACCTACTTACAAATCTAAATAAATTTATAGCCAGATAATATTATAAAACTGAGTAAATTCATTTTAGCTATTAAGGAAGATACTCCTTAATGAAATATTAAGTGAAAAAGCCAAAATAACACGTATAAATATATCGTGTCTTTCTTAAAATGAGCAAAGGGCGTAACACTCCTTCCTCGCGACCAAATGTCGCACTAAAAAAAAATATCAGCATCCCTAAACCTCCTATTAGATACAGTAGAATTACTGGAATACGAATATGACAGAGTTGGAATACATTTCCCTGCCTCCAAAAATATTCCACCGACAATCTTGGTCTCCATATGTTCAGAGGGTTGTCCGGGAAGGAGTTAGTGTAGACGACAGACGTTCGCTTCAACAGAACTGGATACTCCTGGTCACAGACCGGGCCGCGGGGGCGTTGACCCCCGGAACTCTCTCCAAGTAAACTCCAAAGTCCCGCTGCCTCGGGTGACATGGAAGGTGTCCCGCAGGCAGGGACTGGACATAGATCCACACCAACTGGTCTCTAAAATTCATACTCCATTACTAAGCTGTAAATGGTATCACTCATTCACATAACTTCATGTGAAAAGTGAAAATAGGTTGGAGCAGGGGTAGCCTAAGGTCATACTGGTCCTACGAAGCGTCCGCAATAACATTATGTTTGCCCTTTATATGGAGAATTTTAATGGAAAAAGGATGGATCCTAAGGGCCCATCTCTGTATTCTGGCATTCTTAGACTTCATGGTAGTAATGAAGGTTAATGGGTTGTGATCAGAATATACCGTAATTTGGTGGGGAAATGTTCCCAAGTAAACCTCAAAATGCTCTAGGAAGATAACCAGGGCTAGACCTTCTTTTTCCACAGCGGCATAATTCCTTTTGTGGGGCTTTAAGGTGGAGGAGTAATAACATATCAGATGAAGAATATCGGAAGACTGGAAGGACTGCAGCAGTGCTGCTCCAACAGCATAACTGCTGGCGTCTATATGCAACAGGAAGGGAACGTTAAAATCAGGGCTTTTCAACACTGGAGAATAATCCAGCAATCGCTTTAACTTAATGAAAGCCATATTACATTCCTAAGACCAAACGAACTTAATTTTAGTGCTAGTTAGTTCAAAAAAGGAGGCGGCCACGTGCAAAATAAACACACTCGCAGGCAAGGATATCAAAGCAGGAAGCGAGAATTGTAAACAAGACAGCCATGGGGAGGGAAATGACAGTAGTTTCAACAGTTATTAAGTTCTGCATTGAATCGACAAAGCTGCCGGGTGGCGAAACGTCTTCAAAATAAAGACACCCAGATGTTGAATATTTGTGTAATTCATCAAATAACTTAAGATTCATCTTTGTAAGAACCACTATGTAACAAGGTTTAACCACGATCAGTGAACAAGGAGCAATGAAGCAATAGACCAACGAAAATAAAGTTCTTTCTAAACAACCTCTGACATGAATAAACCAACAGTTCGTGTCACACGAAACTTGTCTCTGTGCACTCTGACATGACCAATAAAACCCTAGACCAGGTAAGAAGGTTCATCCCTATGCACCTCTGACATGACCAATGAACCAGTGAACCAGATAACATAAGGTTCACTGAGCCAAGTTCATTCTTCCTTTCCCCTTCCTACCACTAATTAACCGCTGGCCCGGGTAACCTTGGCAACCGAACTATGCAAACGAAACCAGCTTTTAATCCCGACGCTATAAAAGAAAATATCTTCATAATTTAACTGGCAGTATCAAAAACGAACAATTTTGCCTTGACTGGCATGTAATCTTGCCCCTGGATGCTTGCCTATCCTGATTAAAAATTCTCTCTTGCTTCAATATTGCTTTGAATCTGCGACTCCCGCACAGCCCAGTTCAACATTATAACATTAAAATATATTAAGAAAAACATTAAAGCACGTAAATATCATAAGACATAAGTTCGTTGAAGTTGGCTCAGTTAAAACTTCCCACGATAGCTACAAATGTTTTTTTTATTAAATACTCTAAGAAATTTTGTGATCATTAAACTCAACGTGTAATGCTAAAATTGTATGGCTCATAGAGTGTCCGGGTTATGCGAGATAATTAGGTCTGATCCAAGGCAGGGGAGAGCAATAATACTATTCAAATTAAGCGCTAATCCATCTGGGAACGGTAGACCCATTAGATCAAGAACCGTTTACCAACGGAGATAAATTTTGTATAGATGGGAAGGGGAAGAGGACACGTTTGATGCTGAAGTCGAATAATTACTCAACTAGTGGATGATAGACAACAATAATGAAAAAGTAAAACGGAAATAATTAATTTTTTATTTGTCTGTAGAGAAATATAAAATTTTAAATAATGCACAACTGTATATCATTTAAACGCAGCGAGCTCAACATCTGGTACCTGGATGATGGCACTCTGGCAGGTACTGAAGAGTCCCTGTTAGAGGACTTACAACGGGTGAAGACACAGGGCCTTAGGACTCATCCTCAATCCCTTCAAGTGTGAAATCATCACAACGAACCAGGAAATAATTAATTCTATGCGAACAATCCTCCCGGAAGTCTCTACTACCACTCCATCCAACAGTATCCTCTAGGGAGCACCGCTGGGTCACCAGGCCATCGACACGGTCCTCAAGGACAAAGTGAATGACCCGAAGAGAATGGAGGAGAATAAGCGTTCTTGATGCCCATGATGCCCTGTATCTCCTCACAAGGTGTCTTACTATGCCAAGACTCACTTCCTGAGGTGCGCACCCTCTTTTGACAACCCAACACTTGACGAGTATGACGCACACCTGAGATAGATCAACCTTTAAGGCACTGAATCTGTCACTAGAGGATCGGCAATGGGATCAGGCAACCCTCCCAGTGCGACTGGGAAGTATAGGGGTACGCAAAGCAACGCAGGTAGCTTTACCTGCATTTCTGTCGTCGTGTTTGGCTTCCAGTGGATTAGTTAAGAAGATTATCCCCGAACACTTGAGAGGTGTGGTGGGAGCTCAAGACTCCAGGTTCATTGAAGCAGCCGTGCGGTGGGACACCCTTACAGACTCCTCTAGTAGACCAGCTCCTCCCAAAGAGCACAAACAGTCCCACTGGGACAAACCGATCATGGAAAAAATCGCCAGCACAATGCTCACCAACGCTTCAGGAAAGGACAAAGCTTGTCTCCTAGCGGTGAAGGCACCACACTCAGATTTCCTTCTAGCCATTCCCAATTTCTCTCTGGGGACTCGACTCGACCCACAGGCCATTCCGATTGGTGTTGCTCTTCGCCTAGCCGCCCCCATACTCACCGAACATAGGTGTATTTGCGGCAGGGCGACGGCTGATCAATTCGGACTTCATGGTCTCGTGTCACACATCAGAAGGGAAGTATGCTAGATATGAGGTCAACGACATCATAAAGAGAAGCCTCGCCACAGCCTGTTGCCCAGCTCAACGGGCACCCCAAGTGCAGAGGTCTGATGGAAGTCAAAAGCGTCCTGATGGAGCCACTCTGCTACCCTGGAAGAATGGTAAGCAGATTGCTTGGGACTACACCTGTGCCGCCACAATGGCAGACACCTACTTGCCATACTCCGTAGCTGAAGGGGGTGGAGCTGCCAGCCACAGGGAGACCCAGAAAACCCGCAAATATGAAGACCTTCCCCTTGCTATAACTTCATTCCAATAGGGTCGGAGACCCTTGGAGCATGGGGCAAGTGTGCTCTAAAGTTTCTCAAAGAGCTGGGTGAAAAACTCATCATAGAAACCAAGGACCACAGGGCGGCCAGCTTCCTCTTTCAAAGACTCAGTGTTGCGATCCAGAAGAAAAATGCCTGCAGCATTCTGGGCACGCGGCCCACTGCCGGGAAGCTGGACGAAGTATTTGAGATGTAGCTCTGAGTTATTATCTATGTTGTTTTACTCCCTATTGTATTCTTGTCAATGTATTTTGTCTTTAAATAAAGTTTACACACACACACACACACACACACACACACACATATATATATATATATATATATATATATATATATATATATATATATATATATATATATATATATATATATGTGCAAAAAGATCACAGTAATCAGGTGATATCAAATATGAAGACAACCACTATGAAAAATAGAGAATTCCAAGGCTTCGTGACTACTCACATTATAATGTGAGTAGTCACGAAAGCGCTTGGAATTCTCTATTTTTCATAGTGGTTTCTTGCATATATATATATATATATATATATATATATATATATATATATATATATATATATATATATATATATATATATATATATATATATATATATTTGTAGTCAACTCTAAAATAAATGAGTATAGTATAGATGCCGAAGTATACAACACAAAGTGCATACAACCGTAAATCCAAGGAGAGACTGACACTACACACTGGGGTTACGTTTGACTGCTTAATATGCCGTAAATATAATGGATTACATGAGGGTCATTAAGGCTATATATCACCTGTTCACCAAGAGTCAAAAATGTTTTAATTTCAGTGTATATACACAAGCGCACTCCCCGGACCTGGACATTCCGTACTGTTTGTCTAGAGAGAAACACCTTAGATGACTGCCAGACGTCTCAACTCAAAATACAGGAGGGGTGGCCCTCCTGTATTTTCGCTAATGCATCCATTTTCAGTTATACTCATACTTCCTTTATTCAGACTTTCTACAATGAATATCTTCACCGATCACAATGAGCATTTTTGAGGCCTAGCTCTATTGCTCACTTTATATATGATAGTGTAAACATGTTAGCGGACTTTTTTATGCATTTGAAAAAGGAAAAAAGCTATTTTTAACTTTACAGCGATTTTCGATGATCAGCAGTGGCCTGGAACCTAACCTGTTGTATAAGCTTGTATTAAATCTTGACAATGAGAGAATAGTAAAAAACTGGCATATTATATAACATGTTCATTATTTAAGAGACACAGTGAAAAATAATGGATACGGGAAATTAAAGAACAAGCAGTGACTTCGTTATTCGGGTACAGAAAGTATACGTATTATAAAAAGGGGTTGTCCAACGTACAGGAACAAGGACGCATGCTAGCCAGTACTTTGTTTACTGAAGGATTGAGCACCAGTTATGAAGCATGGTGGTGAGGACGGTTATGGAGCATGGTGGTGAGGACAGTTATGGAGCATGGTGGTGAGGACAGTTATGAAGCATGGTGGTGAGGACGGTTATGGAGCATTGTGGTGAGGACGGTTATGAAGCATGGTGGTGAGGACAGTTATGGAGCATGGTGGTGAGGACAGTTATGAAACATGGTGGTGAGGACAGTTATGAAGCATGGTGGTGAGGACGGTTATGAAACATGGTGGTGAGGAAAGTTATGAAACATGGTGGTGAGGACAGTTATGAAACATGGTGGTGAGGACGGTTATGAATCATGGTGGTGAGGACAGTTATGAAGCATGGTGGTGAGGACAATTATGAAACATGGTGGTGAGGACAGTTATGAAACATGGTGGTGAGGACAATTATGAAGCATAGTGGTGAGGACAGTTATGAAACATGGTGGTGAGGACAATTATGAAACATGGTGGTGAGGACAGTTATGAAACATGGTGGTGAGGACAATTATGAAACATGGTGGTGAGGACAATTATGAAGCATGGTGGTGAGGACAATTATGAAACATGGTGGTGAGGACAGTTATGAAACATGGTGGTGAGGACAATTATGAAACATGGTGGTGAGGACAGTTATGAAGCATGGTGGTGAGGACAGTTATGAAACATGGTGGTGAGGACAATTATGAAATATGGTGGTGAGGACAACTATGAAACATGGTGGTGAGGACGGTTATGAAACATGGTGGTGAGGACAATTATGAAACATGGTGGTGAGGACAATTATGAAACATGGTGGTGAGGACAGTTATGAAACATGGTGGTGAGGACAATTATGAAGCATGGTGGTGAGGACAATTATGAAACATGGTGGTGAGGACTGTTATGAAACATGGTGGTGAGGACAATTATGAAACATTGTGGTGAGGACGGTTATGAAACATGGTGGTGAGGACAATTATGAAACATGGTGGTGAGGACAATTATGAAGCATGGTGGTGAGGACAATTATGAAACATGGTGGTGAGGACAGTTATGAAGCATGGTGGTGAGGACGGTTATGAAGCATGGTGGTGAGGACAATTATGAAACATGGTGGTGAGGACAATTATGAAACATGGTGGTGAGGACAATTATGAAGCATCGTGGTGAGGACAGTTATGAAGCATGGTGGTGAGGACAGTTATGAAGCATGGTGGTGAGGACAATTATGAAGCATGGTGGTGAGGACAGTTATGAAGCATGGTGGTGAGGACAGATTATGAAACATGGTGGTGAGGACATTATGAAACATGGTGGTGAGGACAGTTATGAAGCATGTGGTGAGGACATAAGCTTATAGAAGAACATGGTGGTGAGGACAGTTATGAAGCATGGTGGTGAGGACAGTTATGAAGCATGGTGGTGAGGACAATTATGAAACATGGTGGTGAGGACAATTATGAAACATGGTGGTGAGGACAATTATGAAGCATGGTGGTGAGGACAGTTATGAAGCATGGTGGTGAGGACAGTTATGAAGCATGGTGGTGAGGACAATTATGAAACATGGTGGTGAGGACATTATGAAACATGGTGGTGAGGACATTATGAAAGCATGGTGGTGAGGACAGTTATGAAGCATGGTGGTGAGGACAATTATGAAGCATGGTGGTGAGGACAGTTATGAAGCATGGTGGTGAGGACAGTTATGAAACATTGTGGTGAGGACAGTTATGAAGCATGGTGGTGAGGACAGTTATGAAGACATGGTGGTGAGGACAATTGAAGCATGGTGGTGAGGACAATTATGAAACATGGTGGTGAGGACAATTATGAAACATGGTGGTGAGGACAGTTATGAAGCATGGTGGTGAGGACAGTTATGAAGCATGGTGGTGAGGACAGTTATGAAACATGGTGGTGAGGACAGTTATGAAGCATGGTGGTGAGGACAATTATGAAACATGGTGGTGAGGACAATTATGAAGCATGGTGGTGAGGACAGTTATGAAACATGGTGGTGAGGACAGTTATGAAGCATGGTGGTGAGGACAGTTATGAAGCATGGTGGTGAGGACAATTATGAAACATGGTGGTGAGGACAGTTATGAAGCATGGTGGTGAGGACAGTTATGAAACATGGTGGTGAGGACAGGGTTTTGAAGCATGGTGGTGAGGACAGTTATGAAGACATGGTGGTGAGGACAATTATGAAGCATGGTGGTGAGGACAATTATGAAACATAGTGGTGAGGACGGTTATGAAGCATGGTGGTGAGGACAATTATGAAGCATGGTGGTGAGGACAATTATGAAGCATGGTGGTGAGGACAGTTATGAAGCATGGTGGTGAGGACAGTTATGAAGCATGGTGGTGAGGACAGTTATGAAGCATGGTGGTGAGGACAATTATGAAGCATGGTGGTGAGGACAGTTATGAAGCATGGTGGTGAGGACAATTATGAAACATGGTGGTGAGGACAATTATGAAGCATGGTGGTGAGGACAGTTATGAAGCATGGTGGTGAGGACGGTTATGAAACATGGTGGTGAGGACAATTATGAAACATGGTGGTGAGGACAGTCACTAGGGAATATTCACTAGAAGATAGTCACTAGGGAATATTCACTAGGGGATAGTCACTAGGGAATATTCACTAGGGGATAGCCACTAGGGAATATTCTCTAGGGGATAGTCACTTGGGAATATTCACTAGGGAAGAGTCGCTAGGGAATATTCACTATAGTCACTAGAGAATATTCACTAGGGGATAGTCACTAGGGAATATTCACTCGGGGATAGTCACTAGGGAATATTCATTAATGGATAGTCACTAGTGAATGGAGCGTCTTCTTAATGAAATCCAACAAACTACAAACTATGTTATTTATAAAAAAGTAAGAATTTAAGATGAGAAGGAAAAGTATAAGGTGCAGGTGAGAAGGAAAGATAAGAAGGAAATGGTAGATAGCTAGGAGAGAAGGGAAAGTGAGAGGAGCCGGTAATAAGCAAAGGCAAGATTGCCGAGCCAAAAAAAAAAAAATGGTCCGAGGGTCAAAATGAGAAGATGGGATAAGAGGGGTAAATGAGAAGGACAAGTAAAAGAGGGCGAGTGGGAAGGAAAGGTAAGAGAGGTGGGTGGGAAGGAAAGGTAAGAGAGGAGGGAAGGAGATACCTTAACTACCTGCGCTAATTACATCGCTTTTCTCATTGGCTTCAACGTTCTCGATATCAGCATAAAATGGTGATTTCATTAGCTGTCCATGCTAGTGTCCGTGGGTGACAACGGCGCAGAAGCAGCAACAGCAGCAGCAGCAGCAGCTCCTGCTGCTGCTGCTGCTGCTGCTGCTGCTGGTAAGGGACGGCGTGAACTTTATATTTGACATTTAAAATTTATACGGAAATTGACGTGTCATACGTAAATCACGAGCATAAAAGCAATACCCAAAATATATTTCTGAAAAAAAAAACGCTATGCTAGAATTGTTGGACACATAAGAATGCAAATTTAAAAGTATAAAAATTTAAACACACACACACACACACACACACACACACACACGGAAATAAAAAACAAGGTCAGAGGAATGTTTGAAAATACTTTTACAATCTCAGGATGAGAAGTGGAACGACTTTGCTGAGTAATAGTAGATTTAGATTTTAGATTTTGTCGCCGAAGCAGCTAGTTGACTCCTGCTTAGATCCATCAGTGTGTACAATTTATAATATATTATTACTAAAAGTTAGAATGAGCGAAACTTCGCCAGCAGTTGCCACTGAAAGAGATTTAAGAAAGGGATTACAAGCATTGAGCTTCATGGGAGGGGCTTTCGGATATGTGCCATTAAACGAATGTAATTTCCACGAAGGGGAGAAACACTCTTGTTATCTACAGAGAGACTCTTGGTGCAGGTTATAAAACTTAATATAACTGGATGTTTTCACAACCCATTTAGATCTGTGTTTATTTACCTCTAGATATTTAGTAAGATTTGTAGCGACAGTGTATTCTTAATATTTTTTTAACGGTATACACAGTTTGAGAGTAGGTATGATAGGCCCCTGGAGGCCTGATACCACTAATGCCAGTAGGCCTGCTGCAGTGTTCCTTCTTTCTTATGTTCTTCTTAAAACACAACTCTTTGAATACAACTCTCTCTCTCTCTCTCTCTCTCTCTCTCTCTCTCTCTTTCACAAGCGACCGAGTGTGTGTGTACTCACCTAGTTGTCGTTGCAGGGGTCGATTCATAGCTCCTGGCCCTACCTACCTTTTCACTGGTCGCTACTAGGTCACTCTTCCTGCTCCATGAGGTTTATCATACCTCTTCTTAAAGCTATGAATGGATCTTGCCTCTACTACATCACTTCCCGGACTATTCCACTTCCTGACAACTCTGTGGCTGAAGAAATACTTCCTAACATCCCTGTGATTCTTCTGAGTCTTCAACTTCCAACTGTGTCCCATCTCTGGAACATCCTGTCTCTGTCCACCTTGTCGATTTCTCTTAGTATTTTATATGTCATTATCATATCCCCCCTATCTCTCCTGTCTTCCAGTGTCGTCACGTCGACTTCCCTTAACCTCTCCTCGTAGGACATACTCCTTAGTTCCAGGACTAGTCTTGTTGCAAACCTTTGCACTTTTTCTCTAGTTTCCTTACGTGCTTGGCTAGGTGTGGGTTCCAAACTGGTGATGCATACTCCAATATGGGCCTAACGTACACAGTGTACAGGGTCCTGAACGATTCCTTAAGATGACGGAATGCTCTTCATAGGTTTGCTAGGCGCCCATATGCTGCATCAGTTATTTGGATGATGTGCGCCTCAGGAGATGTGCCCGGTGTTATACTCACCCAAGATCCTTTTCCATGAGTGAGGTTTGTAGTATCTGGCCCCCTAGACTGTACTCCGTCTGCGGTCTTCTTTGCTTTTCCCCAATCTTCGTGACTTTGCACTTGGTGGGGTTGAAATCTAGGAGCCAGTTGCTGGACCAGGCCTGCAGCCTGTCCAGATCCCTTTGTAGTTCTGACTGGTCCTCGTCCGATTGAATTCTTCTCATCAACTTCACATCATCTGCAAACAGGGTCACTTCGGAGTCTATTCCTTCTGTCATGTCATTCACAAATTCCAGAAACAGCACCGGCGCTAGGACTGACCCCTGTGGAACCCCGCTCATTACAGGCGCCCACCCTGACACCTTGCCACGTACCATGACTCGCTGTTGTCTTCCTGACAAGTATTCCCTGATCCATTGTAGTGCCTTTCTGTTATCCCTGCCTGGTCCTCCAGCTTTTGCACTGATCTCTTCTGTGTAACTGTGACAAACGCCTTCTACAGTCCAAGAAAATGCAATCTACCCACCCCTCTATCTCTTGTCTTACTGCTGTCACCCTGTCATAGAACTCCAGTAGATTTGTGACAGGATTTCCCGTCTCTGAAACCGTGCTGGCTTTCGTGGGTAAGCTCATTCCTTTCTAGGTGCTCCACCACTCTTCTCCTGATAATCTTCTCCATGACTTTGCATACTATACATATCAGTGACACTGGTCTGTAGTTTAATGTCTCGTGTCTATCTCCTTTTTTAAAAATTGGGACTACATTTGCTGAGTGTGTGTGTGTGTGTGTGTGTGTGTGTACTCTCCTATTTGTGGTTGCAGGGGCCGAGACTGTGTGTGTATTTGTTTGTGTGTGTGTGCGTGTGCGTGTTCGTGTTCGTGTGTGTATTCACATATATGCTTGCCTACATGTGTCTGTGTAAAAACAAACACGCACAACGTCACTTCTCTTCATTCCGGTAATATCAACATTTACATTTATGAGGAAGCTCTACAAACAATCTTAAGAAATGGGAGGAGTGAGGAGATTAGTAATCAGATCTGATAGGAGGATAGGGAGGCTATCTAAAATTCCTCGAATGAAGAATCCTTCACGAGCTCAAAGGTACTCCCCCTCCGTCCTCCCCTACTCCCCATTCCCCTTCATGGGGAGTGGGGGGTAGGGGAGAAAAATGAGTTGTGTACAATGCCAGACGTCCCAAGGGTACCATTCTTTCCAACCATCAGCGGAGTCCGTGTACTTGGGTTAGTAACCAGGCTGACTCATGGATTATCATCACATTCATGAGTGGGGAGCGCTAAACCTTTGACTCACCTCCCTCGAGGGATGACATCCAAATGTCTGGTTTTGTTGGATGTGTCATAGACATGTGGCTTCGCTTGCGCGGTCCAGCGGTGGTGGTGCGGCGGTCCGCAGCGGACGGTAGTGTCTAACGATGCAAAAGTAACCAGTGATTACAGGTTGAAGTTCCTGGGATACGTCGATGTTGGTATAAACCTTGGTAATGGATACCGATGTATTGATTTAGAAAGACATGTGAGCAAACACTAAGGTACATTAAATGAAAATCGTTTCGGACCCGACACCTTGATCACTTGAGAAGTGATCAAGATCTCAGGGCCGAAACGTTTTCTACTAAATATGTCCTAGTGTTTGCTCACGTGTCCTAAAAAAACACAAGTCGATGTTAAAACTTGACAAAATAACGTTGTTCCAATGGCGTCTCTCCCGATTTTGGTTCTCGGTTCGGGATGTATCTGGATCATGGCAGTCTTAGGCGGAGAGACGGAGGTCGGGAGAGTGCTAGACAACCTTCACTATTAATTATAATCGTTTTCATGTTTGCTTACGCAAATGAGAAAATCGCCATTTGACTTTAGCCTGGCATCAGTGTCTTCCGTAGTCTTGATCTTCAGTTTAATCTTCTGTTTAAGACTTGTGACGCACTAAGTGTCAAGTGTTATCACAGAGTGTTTGTTATTCAGCATACTATGTAAGCTTCATGGTCACGTCCACCTCGTTAGTAGACCCGGGCCGCGCGCCGATCCTGACCCAAGGGTATATCTGCAGATGAGTCTACTGACCCATACAAACAGAGAGGGAGTGAGACACACACACACACACACACACACACACACACACACACACAGCGCGCACACACACACACACACACACACACGCGCCACACACACACACACACACACACACACAAACACACACGCGCACACACACACACAGGAGGATCCAAATATAGCTTTAAGAAGAATTACGATAAGGCTCTTGGAGCCGGGGGGAGAGTAGACTAGTAGCGACCAGCGAAAACGCGGTGCCAAGAGCTTTGAATCGACCCCTGCAACCACAGATAGGCGAGTACGCACGCACGCACGCGCACACACACACATACACATACATACACACACACACATATACATACATACACCCCGGTGGCCTGGTGGCTAAAGCTCTCGCTTCACGCACGGAGGGCCCGGGTTCGCTTCCCGGCGGGGTGGAAACATTTCGATGTGTTTCCTTATACACACACACACACACACACACACACACACACACACATACAACAGGCCTAGTGTCTAATCGACATGTGCCTAGGACAAAATGGTAACTAACACACACACACACACACCTGGAAAACAGAGCAATGAAACGGGTCGACTAAGGGGACAGTTGTGCCTAGATCCTAGCAAACACAATTAGGCAAGTACAACTAAGGTATGTAAACACAAACGCGTAATCTCTAGAGAATTCATTAAACTTTAATAATGGCTCCCTCTGTCCTGCACACTTACTGACAACAACTAAGATATATTCAAGGAACCACAAAGCTGATCCGGGATCATCAGAACTAACAACTTAGAGGTGAACAGATATGGAAAACCAGAGATTGGACATCCCTTACAGCAGTGAAAAAAAAAAATGAAGCAACTGCAGTGAGACCTAATCATATAAAAACCAAGTAGGCCTGACTATGTTTCATCCTGAATTCTAAAAAAAAAAAAAATACCAGACTCTTATTAATATTTGACCAACATTTTTAATAGGCTACTGGAAATAGAGAGACTGCCAAACAAGTCAGATAAACGCCAATGTATTTCCAATGTTTATGCAAGGGAATAGACAGAGCTGTATCCATGATGTGCATATTATCGAAGGTAATGGAAACTATAAATAATGAAAAGGTAAAATTCCATGACTGGAACAATGTACTAGTTAATGGTCTAAGTTGGACCGAAACGTACGTTATTTGTGTAATGGAAAATATGGTCAGGAGAATGGTGAAACACCTAGAAAATGGAAGATTCATAAAAATCACTCAGCACAGGTTTGGGGATGACAGTGGCACTGTTGGTGAAAATCAGAGGTACGGGTGAATTACTCATTCCTGGAATGTAAGAAGGTATTCGATATTGTGCCACACTAGAAATTAAATCACAAACAAGAGCAGGCAGTGTAAATGTAAGAGTTACTACAATGAAACACAAGAGCTAAGAAGTTAAAGGGAGATAAAATATACAAGAGAAAAACCCTATATTATTATTGTTCAAAGATGATTTAAAACTGGTAAGATAAAAATTGAAGGGAAAAACTGCAAGCTTATTTGTACAAACTAAAGGAATGGCCAGACAATTCCATGCTGGAATTCAGCCAGAACCGAATCAGGACAGGATGATGGCCAGAGATAATATAGACTGGGGAGGAGGATGAAAGATACAAAATTCGAACAAGGAGCAGGACCTGGGGTTTGTTATCGAGCACATAGACGGAGGTGCATATTAACAGTGTAGCAAACTAGAGAATGACATTCAGGAACCTTTAAGATTTATACAGGATTCTACAGAGTATCTATGTCAGACCTGTCATTTAGATCGCAATATCATCTTGGAGATCACACCGGATCAATATAGTCATGAAACTAGATAAAGTCTAGAGGTTCGCAGAGAGATTAGTCCCATAGATGAGAGGGCTGACCAATGAAGAGAGCATTTCTGAACAGACGTACAAGAAAGACAATATAACAACGTTGAAGACACTTTGAGAATGCTATAGAACAGTGAAAGGGAGAGATCGGGGAAACGGGAACTATAGGTGAGTGATGCAAATAAGCTACCAAGACTTTAGAATATACTTTTTTTCATCACTCAGGATAGTGAGGAATTGGATTACATTAAAGAAGGATGTGACAAAAGTAAATGCCATACATAGTTTTAGGGGTGGGCACAAAAGTTGTGAAATAAGTTTTTGTCACAAGTATGCGAGCACAACTATAGGCGAGTACCTACGCAAAAACGCGCACGTAAAGTAAAGTACCTATTAGGATGCTTTACACCACCTACGTAAGGCCAGTAGTAAAATACTCTTCGCTAGCCTGGAGTCCATACCTGACCAAGCACACCAAGAAGCTGGAGAAAGTTAGTAGGTTCGCCATCAGACTGGATTAAAAAGACGTATTAAGCTGGAAAAGTGACGACTCAGAGAAGACAATTATTATATTCAAAAGGTAAGCACTAAGTTCCGTAGGGATCATACAACGTCTGAGGAATAGGAGATAATTAGGTTTCAGTCGTTATAACATAGAAGAGGTTCTATGTTATAACGACTGGAACATTTTTAAGAAAATTATGTCTTTTTTTTAAGATTGATAATTACAAATGCACCTGAACACAACAATTTGTGCAGAGCAATCAAAATAAAGAAATAAGAATATAAAAAATATATATATATATATATATATATATATATATATATATATATATATATATATATATATAGGAGAAAAAGTTAGCATATGAGAGGTTTTTACAAAGTAGAAGTGATGCAAGGAGGGAAGAGTATATGGAGAGAAAAGAGAGGTTAAAAGAGTGGTGAAGCAATGTAAAAAGAGAGCAGATGAGAGAGTGGGTGAGATGTTATCAACAAATTTTGTTGAAAATAAGAAAAAGTTTTGGAATGAGATTAATAAGTTGAGGAAGCCTAGAGAACAAATGGATTTGACAGTTAAAAATAGGAGAGGAGAGTTATTAAATGGAGAGTTAGAGGTATCGGGAAGATGGAGAGAATATTTTGAGGATTTGTTAAATGTTGATGAAGACAGGGAAGCTGTGATTTCGTGTGTAGGGCAAGGAGGAATAACATCTTGTAGGAGTGTGGAAGAGCCAGTTGTGGGTGTAGGGGAAGTTCGTGAGGCAGTGGGTAGAATGAAAGGGGTAAGGCAGCTGGGATTGATGGGATAAAGATAGAAATGTTAAAAGCAGGTGGGGATATAATTTTGGAGTGGTTGGTGCTATTATTTAATAAATGTATGGAAGAGGGTAAGGTACCTAGGGATTGGCAGAGAGCGTGTATTGTTCCTTTGTATAAAGGCAAAGGGGACAAAAGAGAGTGCAAAAATTATAGGGAATAAGTCTGTTGAGTGTACCTGGTAAAGTGTATGGTAGAGTTATTATTGAAAGAATTAAGAGTAAAACAGAAAGCAGGATAGCAGATGAACAAGGGGGCTTTAGGAAAGGTAGGGGTGTGTAGACCAAGTGTTTACAGTGAAACATATAGGTGAACAGTATTTGGATAAGGGTAAAGATGTTTTTGTGGCATTTATGGATTTGGAAAAGGCGTATGATAGGGTAGATAGGGGGCAATGTGGCAGATGTTGCAGGTGTATGGAATAGGAGGAAGGTTACTGAAAGCAGTGAAGAGTTTTTATGAGGATAGTGAGGCTCAGGTTAGAGTGTGTAGGAGGGAAGGGACTATTTCCCAGTAAAAGTGGGCCTTAGACAAGGATGTGTGATGTCACCGTGGTTGTTCAATATATTTATAGATGGGGTTGTAAGAGAAGTGAATGCGAGGGTCTTGGCAAGAGGTGTTGGGCTAAAAGATAAAGAAGCAAATACAAAGTGGGAGTTGTCACAGTTGCTTTTTGCTGATGACACTGTGCTTTGGGAGATTCTGAAGAGAAGCTGCAGAGGTTGGTGGATGAATTTGGTAGGGTGTGTAAAAGAAGAAAATTGAAAGTGAATATAGGAAAGAGTAAGGTGATGAGGATAACAAAAAGAATAGGTGACGAAAGATTGGATATCAGATTGTAGGGAGAGAGTATGGAGGAGGTGAATGTATTCAGATATTTGGGAGTGGACATGTCGGCGGATGGGTCTATGAAGGATGAGGTGAAGCATAGAATTGATGAGGGAAAAGGGTGAGTGGAGCACTTCGGAGTCTGTGGAGACAAAGAACCTTGTCCATGGAAGTAAAGAGGGAATGTATGAGAGTATAGTTATACCAACGCTCTTATATGGGTGTGAAGCATGGGTGATGAATGTTGCAACGAGGAGAAGGCTGGAGGCAGTGGAGATGTCATGTCTGAGGTCAATGTGTGGTGTGAATATAATGCAGAGAATTCGGAGTTTGGAAATTAGGAGGAGGTGCGGGATTACCAAAACGATTGTCCAGAGAGCTGAGGAGGGGTTGTTGAGGTGGTTTGGACATGTAGAGAGAATGGAACGAGACAGAGTGACTTCGAGAGTGTATAAATCTGTAGTGGAGGGAAGGCGGGGTAGGGGTCGGCCTAGGAAAGGTTGGAGGGAGGGGGTAAAGGAAGTTTTGTGTGCGAGGGGCTTGGACTTCCAGCAAGCATGTGTGAGCGTATTTGATAGGAGTGAATGGAGGCATATGGTTTTAATACTTGACGTGCTGTTGGAGTGTGAGCAAAGTAACATTTATGAAGGGATTCAGGAAACCGGCAGGCCGGACTTGAGTTCTGGAGATGGGAAGTACAGTGCCGGCACTCTAAAGGAGGGGTGTTAATGTTGCAGTTTTATAACTGTAGTGTAAAGCACCCTTCTGGCAAGACAGTGATGGAGTGAATGATGATGAAAGTTTTTCTTTTTCGGGCCACCCTGCCTTGGTGGGAATCGGCCGATGTGTTTAATAAAAATAAAAATAAATATATATATATATATATATATATATATATATATATATATATATATATATATATATATATATATATATGTATGTATGTATGTAATGTCGTGCGAATATGTAAAACTTGTGATTTTGGCTTAAATAGCAACTTCTTCTTGCCGAATAAAGCAAGCGAAAATTTGAGTATGCAATATTTTCTCAAAAATCATTCTGAACCTAACGAAAAAAATATATTTCATTGTGTTTGCTTATTAAATTATTGCAAATTTATCTAAAAATTATTTAGTTGGATTAGGCTAAATTAAATTGCACTTGTTATAATAAGGTTAAGTAAGTTTTCTAAAAAAAAATTGATACAAAATTATTAATTTTAACATTAACATAAATGAAAAAAATATAAATCTTTAAACGTATAAGAGAAAATTTTAGAAAGGACTTAATTTTAAATAAGTTCTTAAATACGTTCCAGAATAAGCTAATATTCTGACAACGTTTAGCCTTACAAAGAGCTAAAACATTGCCTCGATAATAACTTGTTTTCCAACGTGTATCTATTCTTCATTATTGTCACCAGTAAACCATTTGTATCTGTCTGTCATACACGATGCGATTCCTCGGTACCAGCTGCTGGCCTCGGTACCAGCTGCTGGCCTCGGTACCAGCTGCTGGCCTCGGTACCAGCTGCTGGCCTCGGTACCAGCTGCTGGCCTCGGTACCAGCTGCTGGGTAAACACTTGTATTACTCTGTCACAAGAAATTACATAGGAAACCAAATGCTCTTCATTTGGATGCAATGAGAGAGTGAGAGAGAGAGAGAGAAAAAAGAGAATTCTCATGGTCGATACGTCTCTCTGGAACCTTAATGATGTCAAGTTTTGCCCGGGTTAACTTCTCAAAATCACGAGATGCTGACTAGTATTAGCACTTCAGTCGGAAACTGCCGAGTTTGAATTTCCCAGTCGCTGATCTTCAAGTTTGCAGCCATAGTAATTATATTCATTTGAAAGCGTCAAACCCGTAAAAGTCATACAACGTCTGGAGAATATGAGGCAGTCAGGCTCGATCAACAGACCTTTACAGACATCACTATAACTCTTAGGTCAGGTTGGGAAAGGTTCGTCGGGAAACTGGCACGTGATTTCTTACGCGGGGTCTTAGTCATATGTCCCGCCGCTGGAGCTTTTGGTCATCTGACCGTGGCCTTCCGATGGCTTACCGGTCCACCCTTTAAAAAAATTAAGATCATAATTATCATAACACTAGATGTGTTTCAGTCGCTGCAAGATCCAAGAGAGAGATTCCAGTATTCCACAACCACCTCAGTCCCCTGTGCTTCAGTGCACGCTATTGGAATAGTGAAGAGTGTGAACTGTGATATATGTTGATAATGCAGTTAAATATAAAATGATCAGAGAAGGCAGTCACAAATCATGATTTGTGATTACCTTCATCATATATATATATATATATATATATATATATAATGTGTCGTGCCACATAAATAAAACTTTCTATTTTGGCTTAAATAGCAACGCCTTTCTTGCCGAATAGGGCAAGCAAAAATTTCTGTATGCATTAATTTCGCAAAATTCATTCTGAATCTAACGGAAAAATATATTTCATTGTGTTTGTTATTAAATTCTTGTAAACTTTTATAAAATACATTTAGTTGGATTAGACTAAATTAAATTGCAATTGTTATAATAAGGTTAGGTAAGTTTCCTAAGGTTCTTTTGGTACAAAATCATTAATATTTATATTAACATTAATAAAAAAAATATATCTTTAAATGTATAAGATAAAATTTTAGAAAGGACTTAATTTCAAGATTTATGTCAGTCACAAACATATGCTGTGTGCTCAGCTTCAGTTGAAAATACAATAAGCAATAGTGAATAATAACCAGATATATGAAAGACCCATTATATAAAGAAAAAATTCCACTTATTTGAAAACGCAAAATATTATTATATCTACTACAGACAGTAATATTAACCAGGGTCTCGTTAGGCATGGTAATAATATTCAGGGTCTCGTTAGAAATGGTATTAACCAGGGTTTCGTTAGAAATGGTAATATTACCCAGGGTCACGTTAGAAATAAATTACACTCGAATTTTGTTTTTTTTCCTCCACACGCGGTGATGTTTTGCCAAGCCTACACAGAGGCCATCGTTTATGCTGCAGGAATTTGCATAACAAATTATTCAGGCATGAAATGTCAACTGTTAGTCTCGGTCGAGCTGTGACGGTAGAGACTGGTGATGATGGACGGTGGACTGACAGTGTCTGCTGGATTGACTGAGGCTTGACGCTCGGGTAGGAGGGTTGACGAGTGGATGGGAGGGTTGACGAGTGGATGGGAAGGTTGACGAGTGGATTGGAGGTTTAACGAACGGATGGGAGGATTAGCAAACGCACAGACGAACGAGCCAACGAAACAAAAGATGAATTAACCAATAGATAAGACGTTAAGAACAAGAGCGACACATCGAAAAGACCGACGAACGACTCCAGCAAAACCTGCAGGAGTCGTACGTCGCTTAGGGAAAAGAAAAAAAAATAAGTTTGATTAAAAGAAATGAAGCTCCAATTTTCATTTTCAGACGATCTGCCTTTTTTGCACATTACATACTTACCTATTCTTCTTCCGCCCCCAACATACCAGAGCAGATATGCCTAAATGTTGCACATACCTCTTATTCACCTCCACGAGAACACATGAACAGTTTACAGAACTAATTTAAGATCACCTCCAGTCAACCAATACACGACCGAGGCTGAGTACATCCTTTCAGCGGAATAAATCTGACATATATTAACATTTGTTGATGTTAGGGACATAAATTTTGGGTTGAATAACAGGGACATCATTTTTTGGTTGAATATTAGGGACATTACCAATTTTTGGTTGATTTCCACAACGTTGCCAATGTATCAAGAAGATAAAGAAAAAGATAATTAAATAATTATTATAATCATAACGAAACGCTAAACCCACAAGGGTCATACAGTTTAAAGCATTATTACAATTACCAATATAGGGTTACCCAAAGAATTTTTGTCTTACTGTATAAACAAGGTAAGTCCGTGTGCTTATTCAGCGCAAGTGGTAATGGAGGCTTGTAAATAAATGGTTCAGAGGACCGACAGGTGAGCGAAACGTTTCACAGTAAAGATACCCAAATATGGCTTAAGGGAGGCTTGAGTGTCTGTCTCCCAAGCACGCTAGCCGCACTCTTCTAGTAACCTTTACCCAAATAAAAGAACTTAATCCACTAGCTCCCTTTCCAGAAATGCACAGACATTAAATGATCTTGTGTACATTACGGTAAGATATTAAGTCGAAGATAAATATAGAAAGGAACATTATGATTATTACGATTGTGATTGTGAGTGTTATGATTAAACTCGTAGGGAGTCATATTATACCTGGGAAGAATAGGAGGGAATTAGATTCAATTCACGGGAGAACAGGTCCAATTCCCTAGAATTCAGGGGTCGTCAAACTCTTCAGTTTATCGACACCTTCATGAAGTTTCAGATTGTTCATCGACCCACAAATATTTATTGTATGAAATTAATTTAATAAGTAGTACTTTAATAATACTATGAATAATAATAATAATAATAATAATAATAATAATAATAATAATAATAATAATAATAATAATAATAATAATAATAATAATAATAATTTCATTAAAAAATAGGTAATATTTAAATTATGAAAAATATAAGAGATAACATACCCTTTTTCCTTAATGGGAAGGATACAACCGATGAGTATCAACAAGGGATATTTGGTTGGAGAGGTGAGAGAGACAAGGGGGAGGATACAAAGTCACAGATACACAACGCAAAGCAAGTTCCCAGAGATTTACTGACCCCCCTTTTGACCCCTCAACCATTTATCCACCTCTTCAATAGTCCCATCGACCCTTAGGGGTCGATATTGACCACTTTGGGAAACCCTGCCTTAGATCACGAGGCCCTCACAGGCGTCAAGGCACCTCTCTACAATCGCCAACTGAGCAAATCCTACACATATGTGACTGTTCAGTTTGGAATAGTGAGATGCAAAGAAAGTTCTCAGATTAATGGAAGAACTTTTAACAAAAATATCTGGATAAATAACTTTTTTTCAAGTACTATCCTTGTGATGAGGCGGCTGGCAATAATACCAGGATTCCAGGCAGTCAGAGGAAGTTTAAAAGTGGAAAAAATTACTGCTTTCAACTACTACACGTCATTAGCAGAGATCGATGGATAAATTAGTTAATACTATAATGGTTATAATCATAATTTTTAAAGGGGTTGAAAGGTAAGCTAGTGGAAGGCCTCCTCGGTTAGATGACCAAAAACGGGTCTTATGACTAAGACCAGCGTCAGGAAACACTTGTCCTGTTGCCTGACAAACCTTACCTAACCTTAGGATAAACTGAATGCTACCAGAATACTTTGAATTCTGAAAGAGGGAAAAAACTAAATTCTCAGCGTATTTAATTAGTATATACGCAAAGAAACACATCTTGGTGTGCAAAATAACCAGAGTGAAAAATAATCAAACTAAAAGCACTATCGTGATTTCTCACAAAATCATGAAAAAAACATGAAAGCGATTGGAATTTCAATATGTTTTGCTGTGATTATTTTGCATAATAAAATATCACCTGTTTCTTGTGATCTTATTGAACATCTAGGTGTGTATGATCTATATGATATTTATGGTGATTCGCTAAAACCGTAAGGGTTATACAGCGTCTGCGTCCCAGACAACACTCGTGGTAAACTAGTGAACTTAGGTGGAACATAAAAATATACCGACAATTTAAATAATTTATGCTAGGTTAGAGAGGGAAAGGCTTTCTCTATTCACTTATAAGACAATTTGATGAATAACACATGCGCAATACTTCAGTATCTTCGTTTGCCGAAACATTTCATCCATCATGGACTTTCTCAATCCCTGGTGGGCGAAACTTCTTTTCAATAAATGCCATAAGCCGCATATTGTCTTATTCACATACAGAGCAAGGCTTTGTCTAAACGAGGACGAGAGGTTCAAGAACGACTAATTGCCTCCTATTGTAAATTACGACTATTATCATCACAGACACCCATCGGGGATGGGGGACTAATTTCTTCCCGCAGTAAATTGTCTATTATCAGACAACCAGCCGGAAGGAAATGGAGAAAGGAGGGGGTGGATGATGGAGGACTAATTACTTTCTGTTGTAAACAACGACTATAGCGCACTAATAGTTTCCACTTGAATACCACTACTGTAAGTAATTGAATCCTTTAATAATTTAGAATGTAACTGACTAATTGTTTCCTGCTGATGATTTAGATTATACATAATGTTTATTGTAATAGCATAAAAAAATTCCTGTTCAAAATTAAGGCTTATAGTAAGAAGTAATTTTGTCTACTAAAATTTAAGACCAATAAATTACTAACTGCTTTCAGATGTAAATTACGACTGAAATCAGTCATTAAATTTTATATGATACAGTAGTGTATATAGAAACAAAAATAGAGATAATAAATCTGGTAATAATGAATAAATATGAATAACAACAATAGGGGAAGTGGAACAGAATTCTTCCTCCATAAGCCATGCTTGTCGTACGAGGCGACTAAAATGCCGGGAGCAAGAGGCTAGTAACACCTTCTCCTGTATACATTACTAAAGTTAAAAAGATAAAATTTTGTTTTTCATTTTGTGTCACCCTGCCTCGGTGGGATACGGCCGGTTTGTTGAAAGAAATAAGAACAATAATAGTGAAGCTTAGCAATTTTAAATGCTATCTTTATATTAACTATATATTATAACGCTGGAATAACACATTAAAAAGTTAAGAGATATCCCATTTACTTTCAGTACAGCTAGATACCCAAATCAGGCGAAATCTTTGCTAACTATATATATATATATATATATATATATATATATATATATATATATATATATATATATATATATATATATATATATATATATATATATATATATATATTATGTATATATATATGTCGTGCCAAATAGGTAAAACTGGTCAATTAGCAAGAACTCATTTAAAATTAAGTCCTTTCTACAATTTTCTCTTATACGTTTAAAGATATATTTTTCGGACCTGCCTCGCATGGGCCAGTAGGCCTGCTGCAGTGTTCCTTCTTTCTTATGTTCTTAAAAGAACCTTATAAAAGTTACCTAAAATTATTATAACAAGCGCAATTTAATTTAGCCTAATCCAACTAAATATATTTTAGATAATTTTACAATAATTAATAATAAACAAAAACAATGAAATATATTTTTTTCGTTAGGTTCAGAATGATTTTTGCGACATTATTGCATACACAAATTTTCGCTTATCTTATTCAGCTATTTAACCCAAAATCGCAAGTTTTACTTATTCGGTACGACACCTCTGGTGTAAATTGTGGGACCCATAGCCTCGGAGAAGTGCATATAAAGGCTTCAAGGAAGAATATTTGGATTTCTTCTTTCTTATATAAAAACAAGTCATAATGTTTGTTAATAGTGTAATTTGTCCTCCTAATCCTAACGTTGGTCTTCTTACTTAGCATCCTGAATCCATTTTTGTTTATGTGTGCTGTTTAGGTTAGGTTACGCTAAATTATTAGAGTGTAACTAATAGCATACATTAACAAAAATGAATGCAATAACACTAAAGTGAAACTACAGGGAATCACAGAGGAAGAATAATGGTAGATCCCATTGCTATATTATTTTTATTTATTATTAACATTATCATTTTATTACTAGTCATAGGTGAGAGCTAAACACGTAGGAATCATGTAGAGCCTGTGGAATAAGGTAAGTGAGGAATTCAGAGTCAATCCAGGAAAGAGGAGGAGTAGCTCCAGTCCCTGTAATCAAAAGATCCCAATCTTCTCATTTTGTGTGACTGTCATGCTTCTGATGGAATACAATTACACCAAAGTTTACCCTGGAAAACAGGCTGAAGAGTTTGGTTCTTATAGCAACGGTATTTTATTTTGGAGGCCCCGGGTTCGAACCCTTTTCGTATTCGTCCACTTTTTCCAGCGAGTTTCAGCGTAAACATAAACAGTTATTAAACCATCTAGATTACGATAAATATTTCAAATATAAAAAAAGTCTCATGAAAGCTAGTAGCTAAAAATAAGCCACACCACATTCTGTTTATTACCACACAGCGAAAACTACTTAGACCGGATTAAAGGTTATCCGCTCCACGTGTGTCATTAAGGCTGCACATCACCTATGAAACACCAGTCAAGACCACTTTAATCTATATACGCTATGATACACACATCTCTAGCTGTATGTTCACTGTGTTGCTCGAGAAGAGGCTTTCCACAAAGACCATGCAAACTGACCACTACGTCAAACTGCAAATCTTAGTGGTCGACTGAACAAGAATGTCAGGTTTCAAGTTAGAGTGTTAGGGTTAAGCCTACTGACTGCACGAGGCTCTTTAGGCTGCAGTTTGCCTGTGCACCATCAGTCAAGAATAGTTTAATTCTGAAAGCAGATATTAAATAAAACTCTTAGAGTATAAATACTGATAGATACACTTATCCATGAATATGCAGCGTACCATCATTATGTTTACTGTGTATCTAGCGCTTTATGAGTGTATATGAATAGCACTAAATGGCCGCTGGCTAATGGTTTATTTGTGGAACTCGAAGAGCAGCCACTTCCACGTGGCAAGTTTTCGGTATTTTATATAACTGCAGGAACATAAGTAATTCAAAATAGCCGAGAGCTGCTTGCATTATATATATATATATATATATATATATATATATATATATATATATATATATATATATATATATATATATATATACATGTGCCGAATAGGTAAAACTTGCTATTTTGGATTAAATAACAACGCTCTTCTTGCCGAATAAGACAAGCGAAAATTTGTGTATGCAATAATTTCGCAAAAATCATTCTGAACCTAACGAAAAAATATATTTTATGTTTGTTTTTTATTAAAATATTGTAAACTTATCTAAAATATTTAGTTGGATTAGGCTAAATTAAATTGAGCTTGTTATAATAGGTTTAAGTAAATTTTCTAAGGTTCTTTTGGTACAAAATTATTAATTTTAGCATTAACATAAATGAAAAAAATATATATATAAAAGCATAAGAAAATTTTAAAAAGGACTTAATTTTAAATGAGTTTTTGCTAATTGACCAATTTTACCTATTCGGCACGACATATATATGTATATGAGATATACAACTCTCGTTGAATATCTTCATCTAGAATTAATATATTTATATAACTAATGAATAATATAGCATCATTTCTATGAAATTCTTGAACTCATCCTTAAAAAAAATTATAATTAGGTATCCCAGAAGAGGAGACCTTTAATAGACTGCATGATTTTTTCTTCGTAACTTTAAATACTATACATGTCAGTGACACTGGTCTGTAATTTAGTGCAGCCTGTCTGTCTCCTTTCTTTGCAGTGTTCCTTTTTCTTATGTTCTTATGTTTGCTGTCTTCCACACCTCGGGCAGTTGCCCTGTTTCTATAGACTTATTGAAGAATCTTGCATAGTGGCTCACACTGTGCATCTCCGACTCTCCGGACCCAAGGAGAGATATTATCTGGTCCCACAGCCTTCGAGTTATCTAATTTCCCTAATAGTTTCTTCACCTTTTCCTCGGTTGTCTGCAGTGTGTCCATTACTTGTTGGTGCACCCTAGCACCTCGGTTTGCTGGAAGCCTCTCTCTCTCTCCACTGTGAATACGTACTTTCCTGAATTGTGAGCTGAGCTATTCACATACTTCCTTGTCGTTGCCTGTGAGCTCCCCTCCTTTCCTCAGCCTGATTACCTGGTTCTTGACGGTTTTCCTCCTGATGTGACTGTATAACAACTTTGCGTTAGATCTATCTTTTGATGCTATGTCATCTTGGTATTGACGCTGGGATTCTCTCCTTATCCGTGCATATTCTTTTCTGGCTCTTGCTCTCAACTCCCTGTTTTCCTGGGTCCTTTGCCTTCTATATCTTTTCCATTCTCTAGGACACTTGCCTTTGACCTTGCACACCTCCTGGTAAACCATGGGCTCACTCAGGTCTTCCTGTTGTTTCTGTTGCCCCTTGGCACGAATTTCTTCACTGCCTCCGTGCACTTTGTGGTCACGTGTTCCATCATTTCATTTACATCTTCCTTTCTAGCTCACTTACCCACTGCACATCATGTAGGAATTGCCTCATATTTATGTAGTCCCATTTTTCGAAGTTTGGCTTCTCCCGTCCCCCTCGTACTGCTTCACTCTCCATTGTTAACTATGAATTCGAAACTCAAGACCACGTGATCGCTAGCGCCCAGGGGCCTTTCGTGAGTGATATTCCCTATGTCTGAGCTGATCAAGGCAAATATTAGGTGCATCCTTTCTGGCTCATCGTCTACTCTCTCTCTGGTTGTGTCCCTAACATGTTGGTACTCCAGCAACTTGGCTCTCCACGTCTCTGGTTCCCCATATGGCTCTATATTCTCCCAGTTATAGTTGCAGGGGTCGATTCACCGCTCGTGCGCGTGTATACTCACCTAATTGTGGTTGCAAGGGTTGAGTCATAGCTCCTGGCCCCGCCTCTTCACTGGTCGCTACTAGGTCACTCTCTCCCTGCTCCATGAGCTTTATCATACTTCTCCTTAAAGCTATGCATGGATCCTGCCTCCACTACATCACTTTCCAGACTATTCCACTTCCTGACAACTCTATGACTAAAGAAGTACTTTCTAACATCATTGTGACTCATCTGAGTCTTTAACTTCCAATCGTGACCCCTTGTTGCTGTGTCCCATCTCTGGAACATCTTGTCTCTATCCACCTTGTCGATTCCTCAGTATTTTATATGTCGTTATCATATCCTTCCTATTTATCCTGTCCTCCAGTGTCGTCAGGTCTATTTCCCTTAACCTCTCCTCGTAGGGTATGCCAATTACCTCCGGTACTAGTCTCGTTGCAAACCTTGCACTTTCTCTAATTTCCTGATGTGCTTGTCCAGGTGTGGGTTCCAAACTGGTGCTGCATACTCCAATATGGGCCTGACGTACACGGTGTACATAGTCCTGAACGATTACTAACTGAGATGTCAGAATGCTATTCTTAAGTTTGCTAGGCGCCCATATGGTGCAGCAGTTATTTGGTTAATGTGCGAATCAGTAGATGTGTTTGGCATTATACTCAACCAAGATCATTTTCCTTGAGTGAGGTTTGTAATCTTTGGCCCCCTAGACTGTACTCTATCTGCGGTCTTTGCACTTACCCGATCTACATGACTCTGCACTTGGTGGGGTTGAACTTCAGGAGCCAGTTTCTGGACCAGGCCTGTAGCCTGCCCAGATTCCTCTGAAGTCCTGCCTGGTCCTCCTTCGAATGAATTCTCCTCAATAACTTCATATTGTCTGCAAACAGAGACACTTCTGAATCT
The DNA here is from genome assembly GCA_009830355.1 of Cherax destructor. Classification (NCBI taxonomy): domain Eukaryota; kingdom Metazoa; phylum Arthropoda; class Malacostraca; order Decapoda; family Parastacidae; genus Cherax; species Cherax destructor. The sequence goes on from WNWK01002176.1 coordinate 108,847, forward strand.
ATTCCTTCCGTCATGTCATTCACATATACCAGAAACAGCACCGGTCCTAGGAATGACACACACACACAACCCGCACATAGAAGAGAGGAGCTTACGACGACGTTTCGGTCCGACTTGGACCATTTACAAAGTCACACTAACACAGAACAGGTAGAAGGAGTATTTATAGGCCAGCAGACAGGGGAGGGCACAAGAAAGTGGTGGAGGAGTAATAGTGGAAGTAGTAGTGGTAGTGGAAGTAGTAGTAGTAGAGTCAGTCATATTCTGGGAGAGAGGAGCACTGCATTAAAGCTGGCGGCCCGCATATGGTAAGGACAAGAACACAGAGGGGGGAAAATGAAAATAAAATAAAGAGGGACAAATACAAGGCAAAAGAAAAACTCAGAGGAGAAAGAAGAAAGAGGAGAAGGGGAAGAGATAGAAGGGGAAGGAATCAGGTTAAGTCACAGGTGTTCTGAAGTTTGGAGCATTTAACAATGTATTTGGAGAGGAAAGCATCTACAGAGACAAAGCCAGGGCTAAGATTCATACAGGGAAAGTTGTGTATAAGGGAGGATTCAACCAGACGGCGACTGTGAAAGTTGGACGTAGGGAAAACAGTTTTAGCAGAAGACCAATCAATAGGATGACTGTGATCTCTGACATGAGAGAAAAGAGCATTATTGGTGTCGGCAAGCCTAACACTATTTTTGTGTTCCCTAAGTCTGTCAGAAAGAGATCGGCCAGTTTCTCCAAAGTACTGAAGAGGACAGGAGGAACAAGAAATAGAGTAGACACCAGGATAATCTATAGAGGGAGGGGAGGTATGAACTAGATTAGTGCGAAGAGTGTTAGTCTGGCGAAAGGTAAGTTTGATGTCTAAGGAACGGAGAGAGTTGTTGAGATTAAAGAGACCAGATATGTAGGGAAGGCAGAGGACAGGAGGGTTCCCAGGAGTAGAGGGTTTAGGAGAGAAGAAAGTCCGTTTGGCACGAGAGAAAGCAGTCTATGAAATGGGAAGGGTAGCCAAGACGGGAAAATGAATTATGAAGAGTGGAAATTTCTGCATTTGTAATCCTCAGTTCCTTGAAGCAGAAATTTCCACTCTTCATAATTCATTTTCCTGTCTTGGCTACCCTTCCCATTTCATAAACTCTGCTTTCTCTCGTGCCAAACGGACTTTCTTCTCTCCTAAACCCCCTACTCCTGGGAACTCTTCTGTCCTCTGCCTTCCCTACATCTCTGGTCTCTCTAATCTCAACGACTCTCTCCGTTCCTTAGACATCAAACTTACCTTTCGTCAGACTAACACTCTTCGCACTAATCCAGTTCATACCTCCCTCCCTCTATAGATGCTCCTGGTGTCTACTCATTTCTTGTTCCTCCTGTCCTCTTCAGTACTTTGGAGAACTGGCCGATCTCTTTGACAGACTTAGGGAACACAAAAATAGTGTTAGTCTTGCCGACAACAATAATGCTCTTTTCTGTCATGTCAGAGATCACAGTCATTCTATTGATTGGTCTTCTGCTAAAACTGTCTACCCTACGTCCAACTTTCACAGTCGCCGTCTGGTTGAATCCTCCCTTATACACAACTTTCCCTGTATGAATCTTTGCCCTGGCTTTGTCTCTGTAGATGCTTTCCTCTCCCATTACATTGTTAAATGCTCCAAACTTCAGAACACCCGTGACTTAACCTGATTCCTTCCCCTTCTCCTCTTTCTTCTTTCTTCTCTGGGTTTTTCTTTTGCCTTGTATTTGTCCTTCTTTATTTTATTTTCATTTTTCCCCCTCTGTGTTCTTGTCCTTACCCTATGCGGGCCGCCAGCTTTATTGCAGTGCTCCTTTTTCCAAGAATATGACTGACTCCACTATTACTCCTCCACCACTTTTTTGTGCCCTTCCCTGTCTGCTGGCCTATAAATACCCCTTCTACCTGTTCTTTGTGTTAGTGTGACTTTGTAAATGGTCCAAGTCGGACCGAAACGTCGTCGTAAGCTCCTCTCTTCTATGTGCGGGTTGTGTGTGTATTGTTCCAGTCACGGTATTGTGCCTTTTTTGTTATTCTAGGAATGACCCCTGTGCAACCCAACTTGTCACAGGCGCCCACTCTGACACCTCGTAAGGTACCATGGCTCTCTGATGCCTTCCTGTCAGGTCTTCTCTGATCCATTACAGTACCTTCCCTGTTATACCTGCCTAGTCCTCCAGCTTTTGCACTAATCTCTTGTGTGGATCTGTGAGTGTAGTGTGTGTGTGTGTGTGTGTGTGTGTTTTATATTGTATGTGTGTCTGTGTGTCTTGTGTGTGTGTGTGTGTGTGTGCTTAGAAAAGTTAAAATTAGTGCGGGTTGGGACCCAGGTTTGCAGAGCAGCAGTGTTGCTGCTGACCACCTCGCCTCTTAGGAACACAAACTCACCATATCAAATTACCATTTTCTCTTTTCTCTTTAACGCAATTAATGAATATTTTAAAACCGAAAACACTTTGCCTGATTACATTCAATTATGGGCACTAATTACTTGTTAATCGTTTAATTAAGCAGGTAATCAGAAACCAACCCTCTGGTACACCGATTTAAAACCAGGGGTATGAATTGAAGTTCACTTATATATATATATATATATATATATATATATATATATATATATATATATATATATATATATATATATATATATATATATATATATATATATATATATATATATATATATATATATAAAATATATATATATATACATATATATATATTCTTTCTTTCAACATGTCGACCGTTTCCCACAGAGGCGGGGTGGCCCAAAAGGAAAAACGAAAGTTTCTCCTTTTACATTTAGTAATATATACAGGAGAAGGGGTTACTAGCCCCTTGCTCCCGGCATTTTAGTCGCCTCTTACGACACGCATGGCTTACGGAGGAAGAATTCTGTTCCACTTCCCCATGGAGATAAGAGGAATTAAGAACAAGAACTAGTAAGAAAATAGAAGAAAACCCAGAGGGGTGTGTATATACATGCTTGTACATGAATGTGTAGTGTGACCTAAGTGTAAGTAGAAGTAGCAAGATGTACCTGAAATCTTGCATGTTTATGAGACAGAAAAAAGACACCAGCAATCCTACCATCATGTAAAACAATTACAGGCTTTCGTTTTACACTCACTTGGCAGGACGGTAGTACCTCCTGGGCGGTTGCTGTCTACCAACCTACTACCTATAATATATATATATATATATATATATATATATATATATATATATATATATATATATATATATATATATATTATATATATAAATGCAGCGTTGTTAAATAATTGTTATTAAATTTACGCTGTGTATGTGTTCGTGTGTATGTTGGCCCACACATAAATTCCACTGCAATTGCAATAGATTGCAGGCACTGATTATTACGTCAGTGAATATAATAAACACGTGATGGCCGTAGCATGAAACATTAGTATAATTGCTGGGTTTAATCCCTAAATTATGATCATGACAGTTATATGTACAAATGAAAAAGTTTTTTCCAATAAAATTATCAGTTAATTAAAAGCAACGACAACAGTACACTTCCGCTGCCTTCCGAAATACAGTACCCTTCATTGTTCTCAGGTTGGTGTATATTATACAAAGATAGTTCATTATGTTTGGCATGTATCGTATTGTATCACTGTTGGCATGTATCATACACTATTACTGTTGGTATGTATCATACAGTATTACTGTTGGTATGTATCATACAGTATTACTGTTGGCATGTATGATACAGTATTACTGTTGGCATGTATGATACAGTATTACTGTTGGCATGTATGATATAGTATTACTGTTTGCATGTTACAGTATTACTGTTGGCATGTATGATACAGTATTACTGTTGGCATGTATGATACAGTATTACTGTTGGCATGTATGATACAGTATTACTGTTGGCATGTATGATACAGTATTACTGTTGGCATGTATGATAAAGTATTACTGTTTGCATGTATGATACAGTATTACTGTTGGCATGTATGATACAGTATTACTGTTGGCATGTATGATACAGTATTACTGTTGGCATGTATGATAAGTATTACTGTTTGCATGTATGATACAGTATTACTGTTTGCATATATGTTACAGTATTACTGTGTGCATGTATGTTACAATATTACTGTTGGCATGTATGATACAGTATTACTGTTTGCATGTATCATACAGTATTACTATTATTATGTATCATACACTATAACTGTGGGCATGTATCACACATTATTTTTGTTGGCATGTATTATACAGTATTACTGTTTGCATGTATCATACAGTATTACTATTATGTATCATACACTATAACTGTTGGCATATATCATACAGAATTACTGATTGTGTGTATCGTACAGTAATCTTGTATTACTGTGACTTGTATCATACAGTAATAATACAGTACGGATGCGTCTATCTTACAGTAATAAGATTATTATTTTATACGGCAATATATATATATATATATATATATATATATATATATATATATATATATATATATATATATATATATATATATATATATCATACAAAGCTGCGACTAGCCGAGGGCTCGAACCCATGTTGCTTTTGTTTTGGCCCTTATCATGGTAAGCGAAAATCACACGAAGCTCTAACCCACAGGACCACCCAATACTACAGAGATCACACACCCAGTAGAGCTAGGTGTTGTACCATGATCCGAGGACATACGATGGTTTGGGTGCCTCAAAGCTAATTTCATTCTATTCCCCGTTTGGTGTACTAGCCTCCACAAGCAGTATATATTGTATTGTAACCACGAACGAGTGGTATTTAATCAATAACAACACCTCAACTTGTCGAGGGCTCGAACCCATGTTGTTTTGGCCCACCTCATGGTGAGTCACCCATACCATCGTATGTCCTCGGATCACGGTACAACACCTAGCTCTACTGGGTGCGTGATCTTTGTAGGATTAGGTGGTCCTGTGGGTTAGAGCGTCGTGTGATTTTCGCTCACCATGAGGCGGGCCAAAACAACATGGGTTTGATCCTCGACTAGTCGCAGTGTTGTTATTGATTAAATACTACTCATTCGTGGTTACAATACGATATATATATATATATATAAAACCATTGTCTCCATGTTCACAGCAGGTCACGAACCTGCAAACTGTGTATCAGATTCCATAGTACTTTACCACGGAGCCAGACCCCAGATAAGTATGGACGGCTAGCCGAAGCTAGACGATGTTACCCCATACCCCAGTGCCTGGTGCCCCGGGGTATGGGGTAACATCGTTTGCGAATTGTTACGCATATATATATATATATATATATATATATATATATATATATATATATATATATATATATATATATATATATATATCATGTGTGTGTGTGAGTGTGTTTGTGTGTGTGTCCGTGTCCGTCCTGGGGAAAGAATACTTCTAGTACTATGAAATGACTATACCGAAATATTTCTGCTCGAATTCCTGTTTTTGTTATGGTCATAAAACGATACACAAAGGTTAACTTTAGAAAATACATTCAAACTTGAGCTCTTCTGTTGTAAGTTTTGGTTTGTTAGCATTTTTGGCGATTTTTGTTGTTGTAGATTACATGAAAGATATTGGCAATATAAAGAACAAAAGAGGCACAATACCCTGGCTAGAACAATACATAAATAACCCGCACATTTACAGAGTCACAGTGTGACTTTGTAAATGGTCCAAGTGGGACCGAAACGTCGTCGTAAGCTCCTCTGTCCTATGTTCGGGTTATTTTTGTATTGGCAATATGAGCATGTGTTCCCTGCTCTATGCCTGCATAACTACTCACTGGCGTCTTATCCTGATTATTTTCTTGATCGATGAGGCTGTTGGTGCCCGCCACTCGCAGTCTTACGTATGCACCACAGCCTGGCTGATCTGGAATTAACTTGTGGAATTGACAGTGTTCCTCTTAAAGAAAACGTGACCTTATGTACCAAGAAGCAAAATATATAAGAATGCCGCGATACGTCTGGCAATCATACAATCAGAAAAGGTCAGAAACTGAACGTTTATCATTCTTGGTGCAAGAGCTGAAAAAAATAGGCGCTAAACCCGTTGGGAACCATGCAGCAACGGGGGAATGGGAGGTAACAGAGTTTCATAAGGGGACGCGGTAGCCCCAATTCCTTGGCTCAAATGACCTTCACCAGCGTAGAGGCACCCGTCCCCCTCCTCTTAACACTATCAAAACATATAAATTCTGGAATAAAACAAAACCTTAAGTAAAAAATTTCGGACTCCTTACGAAGTATTATTATTATTATTATTATTATTATTATTATTATTATTATTATTATTATGGGGCAGCGCTAACCCCGTAGGGCTCGAACTGCTCTTGGGAAATTGAAGATAATTAGGTTCAATTAACAAAAGCTCCAATTACGTGGATCTAGAGCCCCCTCACCGGCATCAACACACCAGGCTGGCCACGGACAACAAGTGTGCAGTTCGAAAAACAAGGAACTCGCTGAGCGGACGTTAAAACAGTTAGCGGTGGTTGATCACATTAGGATCACCAGCGCCGACAGGGAAGCGTCGATATTTTTTCACACTGACAGCTACACCAACAACCTGGTGGATCTCCTCAATCAGGCTCATGCATACATGCATGTACATGCATGTCATACAGGTACATACAAATATCTCACAAAAACTTGTCTAGTCAAGAGTGATCCTCAAGGGGTTAGGTTCCCTCCTTGGGGTGAAATTTTTCTTAGAATCTTTATGTTTGCTTTATGGGCAACAGATGGGTGAGTCTAATAGGGAAAATTTGAGGGAGATATAGAGTTGAACACTTCTCAAGGTTGAGGGAATGACCACCTCAAAACTGCTGCTTTAAGGCTAACAGACTGATAACGTCATCTTTACCTCTCCACTGCTTCTGCTGTCTATAATATTTGTCACCTCTCTGCTCGACTGAAGAAGCCTGCATAGTAAGCAAAACTTTTCAACAGCAAAGATACCCAACTGTTGCAAATGTCTTACCCATCTACTTGTCGGTATTGTATGCCATTGTTTTAATTACACTGGTAATGGTGATAAATATTCCGGGATACCCCTCAAATCCATTATTTCGGGTTTAAGCAGTGTACCTCACGGACTGGCCAGGGGATTAGAGAAATCCTTTTCCAATTTACTTAGCAACATTAGTGATACACACCTTCGGTACTCCAGCGATCTCTTCTCCTGGATCAGACGCGAAGACAATAAACAAGAAACTCACCATTTTGGATGCTATCATCCTCCATAACATGGCCTCGCACGGCAAAGTGACCTGTGCCCAACTAAGATATCGTTGATATTACAGATTTGTGTATTAAATACAACTGTTTCGTATTTTGAAACCAACTCTATAAAGCAGACAAGTGGTATAGCCACAGGGCCCCAGTCAATGCAATCCTCGCTAATCTCTATATGGAGTTGGACACTCAACGTAGTAGAATGATATTACCAACGGCTCTGGTGTGAGAGGGCTGGGGATCAATTCTCATAAGAATATAATAATAGTTTTTTTTATCTACATGGAGTTCCACGGCGACATCTTTTGCTGAAACATCTTAGATGAATATGTTGATAACATTCTCAACGTTTCAATTAACATAGTTGAACTCTTCCGGCTCAGATATAACCTCAACTCCTTCCATTCAGATCACTTTAGGGGAAGAAAACAATAACTCTCATCCATTTCTTCAAGTCAATATATACAAAAACATCACTAGCATCTTTCCCTAATTCGGAGAGTACCTTAATCTTAGCAACCAGAATGATCTCATCCATGTCTGGTTGCTCTACTCCACTACTTCTAAAGTCATACAAAATCTTTACCCCGATTTCCTTGACGATGAGTGTCTCAAGATCACCAAGATGTTTCCCACTTTATATTTCTCTGCCTCCTTCAATTAGGATTGAAGAAGAAAAACATGCAAAATACTTAATATTACTGGTTTTTAAATTTTCTCACATTTATAGTAAATGAAAGAAGCTTTTAGGTTACTTATGAAAGCTAATAATGACAATTCTGCCATCACTTCCACCACTATCAAACACATAAGATCAAAACAAGTTAACGTTAACCCAAGGAAAATGCAGGAATTTACACCATTCCTTGAAATTGGGCTAAAGTGTACGTGGGTGAGGCGGAGGAAATCCGACCTCAGGTCAATGAACACAGATATGCCTGCCGCACAAACAGTACCAACAACGCCTGTGTTTACATCATAACGAGGCCCAGTACGACGTGCAGTGGCGCATGACTAGTTTAGGTATTCGTGAAAAAAGGCAAAAACTGAAGAAGCTGTCTTGAATTTACGTTCGTACATGCTACGAATACCATTACCAAAACTATCTAGCGCCGCCTCGTCATGTGTTCTTTCCGCCTGTGTAAGTTTAAGCCTACCATATACTCTCAGTAGGCCTGAGATTATTATATTAAAAAATAAGCGCTAAGCCTACAAGGGTCATACAGCTGTAGACCTGAGAAAACTTAGTTTCTAGGTGAAACGATGTCGTGCTAAAAATTCAATTCTACTATGGGGTCTCTATCTGAAGACTAATTATCTGAGCTCAACCCGAAGAGGTCATACGGTGCCTGGAAATGAGATAATCAGATTTGGTCAAAGGGGAGGGTAGATGTAATTCCATGGATCAGGAACCCTTTACTAGATTAGAGGAATCTCCTACCCACCATTTTCCTAAAAATGAAGAGACTAGTTACTGACCTACAACAGGTGAGGACATAATTTCGGTGCGCCTCTATACCTGTGCGTCAATTATTATAATCAAAATGAAGCGCTAAACCTGTGCATCAAGGAACCAGCTTTTTCCCTCTATAACTACAATCCTTCGTTAATTACTATCATGGGGAGCGTTAAACCCGTAGGAATTACACAGCGCCTGTTGGGGGGTGGGGGAGTGGAAGGCATTCAAGTCTTAATTCATGGAATTGGAGCACAGATCCAGTTCCCTGGACCAAGAGCCCCCACCAGCATCAGGTAATTTCTCTAGATGGGAATCCTTCGTTAAGAGGCATTTTTTTAGCAACGTGAACAGAAATGTCTTATTATCCGTCAATCGTAAGCATTTTCTGCCTTCATAACGAAAACATCGTATAACAAAGATACTTAGAATCACATGGGTGGAGTGGATGGAGAGACAATCACATGGGTGGAGTGGATGGAGAGACAATCCCATGGGTGGAGTGGATGGAGAGACAATCACATGGGTGGAGTGGATGGAGAGACAATCACATGGGTGGAGTGGATGGAGAGACAATCACATGGGTGGAGTGGATGGAGAGACAATCCCATGGGTGGAGTGGATGGAGAGACAATCACATGGGTGGAGTGGATGGAGAGACAATCACATGGGTGGAGTGGATGGAGAGACAATCCCATGGGTGGAGTGGATGAAGAGACAATCACATGGGTGGAGTGGATGGAGAGACAATCACATGGGTGGAGTGGATGGAGAGACAATCACATGGGTGGAGTGGATGAAGAGACAATCACATGGGTGGAGTGGATGGAGAGACAATCACATGGGTGGAGTGGATGGAGAGACAATCACATGGGTGGAGTGGATGGAGAGACAATCACATGGGTGGAGTGGATGGAGAGACAATCCCATGGGTGGAGTGGATGGAGAGACAATCCCATGGGTGGAGTGGATGGAGAGACAATCACATGGGTGGAGTGGATGGAGAGACAATCACATGGGTGGAGTGGATGGAGAGACAATCACATGGGTGGAGTGGATGAAGAGACAATCACAAAGTTAAACGTATGAAAGCAGTGAATGAAAGGAAAGAAACACGGTCACCATAAAAACAAGGACGGGAAGAACATGTCTTAGAAACCACAACAATAACATGAGTTGCTGACAAACACATTATCCACTAACCATCACATTCCAGAAATTTTACTCGATTAATTTTAAACGAAATTTCAGGGTTAGAGAAAAAAAAATGCTAATTGATGGATTTAAGTGGGAAAACAACATTGTAGCGTGAATTATTCTCTGGCCAGTAATTAATCACCACATCACGGACACCAAAAATCAAGTTTAGAGTTTCGCTGATGGTTTGCAGTCACTTACATACGTTGAAATTACACTAAAATTTGTTGAATTAGGCTTCACGGTCTCATGAAACAAACCGCTTTATTTTTTATTTTATTTTTTGGAAAACAGAAGAACCGGTATTGGAAATTTGACGGATTGCATAAAAAATAGCCTTCCTGTTTTGGGAAACTTTCCAGTGTTGAGAAAAATAATACATATTTCATTGTGTGAATTTTCGCAATCTAGTTTCTTTATTTCAGGATTTTGCAAGAAGACACTCATATAATTTCGTCCTGCAAAAAGAAAAAAAAAACATTGGTCCTACAATCGACTGGTTTCACCGAAAAATGATCTTAAATAAATGATGCAAAAAATCAACGTTCTAGCACATAAGTATTGATCATAAAAATCATAACAAAAACATTGGTCATAAAACAAGGGAGCGGATTGTTGGACCAATTCTTTTAATTGGTCCAACAATAATAAGCGATTTCGGCCATTAATGATAGTTTGAGTTATACATTAGAAATAATTTACTATGCAAATACTTTAAGACGTAACCTAACAAAACCCTAAAATAACCTAATGTACATTGAACTTATTCTGCCATCGGTAGATATGCGTCCTTACGTTCGGCCAGACGTATGACACGACTCAGTATTTAGCACCGAGTGGCTCAGACGTATTGCACGCTCAAAATAAGAGTATAATATCGATAATATCTCAAAGAATACCAATTTGCACAAGAAATACTTATGCCGCTGACTAGTAGTCGTAAATCATATGACAAAAAAAATTTAATCTTTATAAGAATATAAAAATTTATGGCTTTAAGAAAAATTTGGCCTCGTAAAAAAAAATTCACAAAATTTCATTGGAATTACCAAGAATAGTAATTTAAAAAATCGTATTATCAAAAAAATATTAGTATTTTAAAAAATGCAATCTTCTTACAAAAAAAAATAATTTAAAAATAAAAATCTTACAAAAAAAGCATTGGTCTTACAAAAACACATCGGTCTTACAAACAAAAAAATCTTATGAAAAAATCTTAGGAAAAAAAAAGCATTGATCTTTCAAAAATACAGGAATTTAAAACTATTACGCTTCCAAAAGAAGATTGATCTTACAAAAACTATTTTGATTCCAAAAAAAGCGTTACAAAAAAAAAAAAAAGCCGTTCAATGCCAAAATCTTAAATCCAGTAAAATTTCCAGAGAAGAGGAATTACGGGAGAGAGAAGGGTTGAAGGGGCACTGAGATTTCATCAGAGGACTAGGAGTGTAGCTCTGACTTCTTGGACTCTCTACATGCTATGCTAGAAATATAAAAAAATAAAACATATTTTGGTCTGAATGTCAAATTTATATTTCTTCAAATTACATTAAAAATCAGTTCATATATGACAATGATTAAGCCTATGAACACAAAACACTGATATTGTAGAAATGCTTATAAAACAACCTTTATTTATATATATATATATATATATATATATATATATATATATATATATATATATATATATATATATATATATATATATATATATATATATAGATGGGGTCCACCTCAGGTGTAAATTGTGGGACCCATTGCCTCGGAGAAGTGGATAAAAAGGCTTCAAGGAAGAATATTTATATTTCTTTCTGAAGCCATTTGAATATTCCACTTCCCCTACCACCCCATCTTTTTATACAAACTTTATTTCAAGACAAAATACATTGACAAGAATACAATAGGGTTGATAATTATATATATATATATATATATATATATATATATATATATATATATATATATATATATATATATAATATATATATATTATATATATATATATATATATATATATATATATATATATATATATATATATATATATATATATATATATATATATATATAAATATATATATATATATATATATAATATATATACTATATATATATATATATATATATATATATATATATATATATATATATATATATATATATAATTCATGACTCACGAAACTGTAATAACACGATTGATATACCAGTGTTTGCACATGGTTGCCATGGGTTCGAGCCTCACCCGTTCTGTGATTTATAAATGTCACGCCGAATAAGCCGAATCGGCGAGTTTGTTTTGAAAAAAATGGTTATTTTTTGCCGAGTAAGTAGAATGAATTATTTTTTTACACAATAAATCCGTGAAAACCAGTGTGAACATAACGAAAAAATATAGCAGTGATTTTAATTCATTTTAAATAAATATATAGTGATATATCAAATATTTAGTAGAATTAGGCTAAATTATATAATGTTGGGTTAAGTTAGGTTTCTAAGTTAGGTTTGATTCAAGAACTAAGAAAAATTTACACCATTTTCAATCAAAAAATATGCCTACTAATCCATTAAAGAAAATTTTGAAGTTCAATTTCTATGGTAATTCGGCCTAAGTGACCAATTCGGCTTAGATATATACTACTTTGGTTTTGCTTCCATTACTATTCCCAAAGCTAGACAAACACATAGAAACACTGAACTTAATACCCTGGATTGGATTACACCGCTAGGAGCACTCTATCAGATTGGCTTTGCATTTCACTCAGAGGCGTCCATACCACTTAATAATCACCATATTGAGCGAGACACTAAATCCTCTCGAACAGCAGTGGGAGTCCCTGAGGATTCTGCTAAGGAAGATTCAAATTGACCCTAACGATAGCTGGATATGCATTTCTTGGAGGGACAGTTTGTCTGGATTACTATATTCTTGCGGAAGCGCCAAACCTGGTAGCGGTACATGCTTGAGGAATGGGAGGTAATCAGTTAGATCTGAAGAATAGCTCCAGTTTATTGGGTCAGTTGCCCTTCATCGATGTCAATTTTCACCCTTCATGAAGGAAAAAAGCTGCTGTAGAGTATTTAAAATCATGCTAAGCCTACATTCATGGTTTTGAAAAATAGTTGATAATTTTTTCTTCACCAAAGCTTCAGGCTATAATGTAATTTTAAGATACACGACTAATTCTAAATTTAAATATTACTTTATAAAAGTAGTGGATAAAGTAAAGAAAATGAGGAACCTCTTGACCACTTTGACCAGACGGCGCTACTCTCTGACGACCCTTCAGAAAAAGATGCCACCAAAACAAGACAATTGGTGATGCCGTTATAAGGGAATGTAATAATTTTCTTGGAGAAGTTTATTAGGAAAGAGAAATGTAAGGAAAGACAGGAGATAACAGAGAGGTTTCAATAGATTTACCCGGAAGACACGTATAAATTTGTACCAAAATGATAGAGATGAGTCTATTAGGGTTAAGAGGCTAGGCTATTATCAATGGTCTTATTCGCGTAAGTGTAAACAAAGCTACGTACTGTTATGCACACACATACACACGAGCTGTGAATCGACCCCTGCAACTACATATAGGAGAGTACACACACACACCCACACACACACACACACAGAGGTTAAGGGAAATCGACCTGACGACACTGGAGGACAGGAGAGATAGGGGGGGGACATGATAACGACATATAAGAAACTGAGAGGAATTGACAAGGTGGACAGAGACAGAATGTTCCAGAGATGGGACACAGCAACAAGGGGACACAGTTGGAAGTTGAAGACTCAGATGAATCACAGGGATGTTAGGAAGTATTTCTTCAGTCACAGAGTGGTCGGGAATGGAATAGTTTGGGAAGCGATGTAGTGGAGGCAGGTTCCATACATAGCTTTAAGAAGAGGTATGATAAAGCTCATGGCGCAGGGAGAGTGACTCAATAGCGGCCAGTGAAGAGGCGGGGCCAGGAACTATGACTCGAGCCCTGCAACCACAACTAGGTGAGTACAACTAGGTGAGTACACACACACACACACACACGCACACACACACACCCACACACATACACACGCGCGCACACAGTGGAAAAAGTGCAACGGTATGCAACGAGATTAGTCCCAGAGCTCAGACGAATGAGCTATGAAAGGCTAAAAAAAAAAGTGAACCTAACGACAGAGGAAAGAAGAACCAGGGAAAACATGACTTTGACATGCAAAAGGCTCAGAGGCCTTGATAAGGTGCACAGGGATAAACTGGTCGAAATATGGGAAACAGGTTCACCAGGGAGCAGTTGGAAGTTAAAGACACACATGAGTTACAGGATGACAGGAAATATTTCTTCAGTTACAGGGTGATCTGTAAATGGAATGACCTTAACGAAGAAATATTGGAAGGAGGCTCCATACAAAGGTTCAGGAATTGAAATGATAGGGTTCACGAGGTTAAGAGGGAGTAAATCCGGCAAGTGTCCAGAGGCAAGGCCGGCAGCTGAGACTCAACCCCAACAACCACAAACTGGTGGGCACGCATACACAGAAAGACAGACACACACACTATCTTTGCAGTCCTAAGGTGAGTAAGGAGGGGGACTAGAATCTGGAGCATAGGCTGGTGGTGGCTGATACTCCTGAGGTATAGCACTCTCAGGCAGACCAGACTTTCCAGATACAACTTCAGGAGGTTGGTAGTCAATCAACAAGTTACTTGGATCGGCAGCTGCTTGAGGAGTCGATGGATAAGCGATTGGGTGGCATGAAAAGGCGGCTGGCTGACTTGGATAGGTGGTTGGCTGGCTTGGATATGCGGATGGTTGGCTTGGATAGCTGGTTAGCTGGCTAGGATAGGAGGATGGTTGGCTTGGATAGCTGGTTGGCTGGCTAGGATAGGCGGATGGTTGGCTTGGATATGTTGTTGGCTGGCCTGGGAAGGTATCTATTTGTCCCGGATAAGTTGCCGGCTGGCTAGAAGGTAAGTTTATAACTCTACCTCTGTTGTTCATGTTATGGTGAAAGAAATTCTTGCAATTCCTGCGTCCGTAGACCCGCACAGCAAAGAACGCTATAATAAGCAATACTGCAAGCAGAAAGACAATATATTAGTGTACAATTACAGCGTTATTGTATTTTAATATACCGGGTAAAGGGACTGCTCTTTAAAAGTAGCATAAGTGCAGACTGTAAAAGAGGAATTAGTCAAAACTAGATTTGTAGATTTTTGCCCCTTTAGAATGGTCATTAGACAAACTGCTACATCCAGTGCAGGAAAAGCATCAAATGCAATTCGACAGGTGCCTAAAAGGCAGATGGGAAACCCTTTCTGAGCCTGCCTTTGTCATCGTATATTACACAGACCTTATGGGTATGTTACGTGAAGGGGGCTAATAATATGATTTTAATGTTTATAATTGTCGATAATGCCTGAAAAGTTATACTGTTAATTAAAACCCTTTACCGGGCAAGTAACACTGTGTTTATTCCTTTTTAGGTTATTTTGGAGGCTTTCAAAGGCTCATGAAATTTTTGACAGCCTCTATCCAATAGGAAAGAGGAATTAAGATGCGAAGCAGTGTCGTTCCAGGCCCCGGAAGGAGTGGTTCACAATTGCTAGTTAGTAGTAAAAATGACTGTTTAGACTCGCATTCAAACAATTACAATAAATAAAAAACAACGTTACAGGAAAAGTCGTATGAGTAAATAGGGCTTAGAATGCTCCAAACTACAAGGACACCGAAATTCCTCCAATATAAAGTTACTTATCCCGGTAAAAGGTAGAGATCTGTCAATATTAAAAACAAAAGTTACAACTGCATAAAAAAGCTAAGTTTAGTTTTTTTCAACCACTTACCGCCTACTGTAAGGAACACACTGCCAACCACTTGCCCTGGGTTCACATTTTGCTCGAAATCTGCCCAGAAATGGGGCTTCCTCATGGATATAGCGAGAGTCAAGGTGCCAGAGAGAATGAAGAACACACCGAATCCTCCCAGACATATCACCATCGGCGAGCCCAGTGTCATTCCACATATCTGTAAGAATTGACGCTAAGTGAGTACAACTTGGTACATGGTTGTTTCTCGCTTTGCGGACGGAGAGTCGAACTCATCCACTTCGTGAGTGCTTACACGGTTTCAAGGCTCCTCATAAACTATAAAAATAAAATGTTGAAAGATTTAGTACAATGCAAATTAATGTAAATGGCTTTACAGACTTCCTTGGTAAACAGTTCTGAAAGCCTTAAAGGAAGAAAATAAGTATATTGAATCTTCCTTATTTCCTATATCAAAAAGTGTAAAAAAAATGGAGGCATGAAGAAGCTGTCGTTTTAAATTTTGCTGGTTATTTACCGATTTTAATAAAGAAAAACATACGAATAGACTTTGAAGAAATCAAAATTTCAGCCACTCACTGAAGAAGGGATGACTGCAAGTTGAGATGTAAATAATGATACTTGAAAGTTCACAGTGTGCCCAGACGCCAGGTTAAATAGAGTTGTCAAAAAAAAAAAAGACATTTATGAAAAGATTTTAAGATAGGTAAACAGTCTCTGATATCAAGACTTCAAATACAGATATATATAAAAAGGAGACCTTGATAGGATGATTGTGATCAATATATGAGGTCAGGGGTACAGTGCTACTAGGATGGGAAACATATTGCCAAACATGCTTACACCTGTTGCCCCTGTTGACCTAGCAGTAAATAGGTATCTAGGGATGAACCTTAAAATGAGTTGCTGTTCTAAAACCTTCAATGGTTCTGCGTCAGCTCTCACGTAAGCTCCATTATGCAGACAGAAGGCACAATAAGATCACCAGAGCACACTGGCACACTCTTCACTCAGAAGAAACACAGTTTACCTGGCTGAGCTGGTACCTGGCACTCTTTATGCTTTGAAGAAATACCGTTAATCAAGCTGAAGCTGGTACCTGGCACACTACACTTTAATGGAACACTACCAGGCTGAAACTAGTACCCGGAACGTAGTTTGTCAGGCTGAATAGTCCTGTTACTCCCTCTACTTCCAAGGAAAACTGTTTGCCAAACTGAAACCAAAGCCATGGAAAGCAAGGCCAAGCTAACAGCTGAAGACAAACACTATAAGAGTTAATTCCAGTTACAGATTCCACGTCCAGCCTTGGTTGTGTGCGGGTGTGCTGGTGGTGCTCCCTGGCGGCAGCTGGAGGCAACGTCATTTTCAAACGATGGACGTCGGTTACAGGAGGAGAGTAAACACGGTCTGTGTTGACTTTGTCCAGGGAACCATATATCCGTCTAATGCAGAGGTTCTACTGCCTGCAATAATACGAGACACTTTTGGATTATCGCATGAGGAGATTTATGGCATATCATTAAACGGATCAAGGAGAATCTTCATCAAATTAGCTTGCACTGCAGCTTATCAACGAGTCGTCGATGCATACCAGGAGAAAAAGTTAGTGGTACATCAAGGCCTAGAGGTATGTTTGAAAGATGTTTATGCCACTTTTAAGTGGATTAAGGTGCATAATGTGCCCTTTGAATCCGGACAAGAGGATATTAAAGATGTATTTAAGAGTTATGGCATAATACATGCTGTAAACATAGGACGCTGGGCGCAGGGGCTATATGCTGGTGCTTTAGAGGGAACATACTCCATCAAAATTTCCTTGAGGAAACCTATTCCCTCTTATGTACTTATGGAGAATTTTCGCACACAGGTGTACGTCACATACCCAGGGCAGGTGAGGACATGTCGACTGTGTGGAAAGCCGGGGCACTTGGCTGCTGAGTGTAGCCAAAGGAGAGAGGATTGGCGTCGAGGTGGAGCAGAGCAGCGACAGAGAAACGAAGTAAGGAATGTAACGAAGGATGGAACAGAAGGAGGCATGGAGTGTGCGGCGATGCAGGGAGAAGAGAAGACATCATGGAGCGTGGAGGTGAACAGAGTGGAGATGGAAGAACAAAGGATGAGTGGGAGGAGCATGGAGGAGGAGGTGTCAGAAGGGGAAAAGGCTGGGCCAGACACGGAAGAGGAAGGTATAACTGGTCAGGAGGCTGAGATTTTGAGGGATCTCAATGATATTCTTGGAGGTGAAGAGCTGACATTGGAGGGGTCAACCAGTGAGGTGTGTGGCATTGGGGTTCTGGAGCAGAACCAGGAACAGGTGGGTGGAGGTGAGGCAGCAGGAGAGGGGTGTGGTAAAGCTGTGTTGGATGTCATACAGGTGGAGGTGGAGGTGCACAATGAGCAGGTAAATGAGGACCAGAGAGACAGGGGAGAATCTAGGAAGAGAACTGGTGAGGAGGCTGGTAATGATGTCCTCACACCAGCACAGAGACCTGGTAAGAAAATTTGGTCTGAAGTTGTAGTTGGACAACAGACAAGAGCTAGAGGTAGTGGGGGTGATAAGGGTAAAGGGGGATGGGAGGTGACAGGAAGGGTGGGAGAGGAGGGGTCACAGGTATAACTTTGGAGAGGAAACAACCGAAACCAAAAGGGAAACCTCAACCGTTACCTTCCGGTGTTTAAGTATGAACGTGAATGGCCTTAAAAATGAGGCCAAGCGAAAGTGGGTAGAAGTGACATTGATTAGGTACAGGGTAGATGTAGTGTTTTTTCAAGAGCACAATTATAGGTGTGGGTGGGATTTAAAGTTGAAAGGATATCAGTGTTTTGTGGGAGGTTCTGAGTTGTTCAAGGGGGGTGTGGTTGTGGGTATTAGGGACACGTGCCCATTTGTATTGCAGTCATGGGAAGAGGGAGGGGAGAGTGGTGAGGGTTGATGGTCAATGGGGAGGTCCAGGTTAGTTTTATTGGAGTGTATATGCCGGCGATTTCAAATAATAGGGTCAAGGAACAATTCGTGAGGGATGAATTAATTTATGCTTTCAGGGGTCTGCCGCAGGTGGTCATCATTGCGGGAGACTGGAACAGCGTTATTAGGGTAAGGGACGTGGAGCCGAGAGGAACAGGTAGTGTTTTGAGGATCTTACGGGAAGTTTTGGTGCGGTGGGGTTGTAGATGCGGTGGGAGGCGGGCGAGCCTGTAGAATTCACTTTTTTTAGGGGCAATTATGCGGCTAGATTGGATAGGATTTATGTTTCGAGAGCGGTAGGGGTGGAGAAAGTGGAATGTTTGGATGTAGGTTTTTCAGATCACAAGGGTGTGTTGATGCAAGCGGGTTGGGAGGGAGCTGTGAGGGTATACTCGAGTTATTGGAAACTTAATGTGGCAATGTTTAATAGGGTAGAGGGGATGGTGGATTTTGAGGGATGGTGGGAGGGTCTGTGGAGGGGGAGGGGTGTAGTACATGCGGCGAGGTGGTGGAATGAGTATGGGAAGAAGGGGATAAAGGAGTACTTTGAGAAGGTGGGAAGGGAGGATGCTCGGTATAGGTATGGTTATCAGAGGTATTTAGAGGGTTTATTGAGGGATAGTTATGGGGGTGAAAGCAGGGGAAGGCATGCAGAGAGTGTGGATGAAGTAAGAAGGGCTCTGAAAGACATTCAGTATGAGAGGTTTCACGCTTTACGGGTACGAAGTGGGATGGAGGAGGTGTTAAGGGGGGATAAGGCGTCTGCGGTGGTGTTGAGGCAATTTCAGAAGCGTAGACAGGGTATGTTGCTGACATCTGTAGAGGTGGAAGAGGAGATGGGGGGGTATGAGGTGGGAAGAGTGTTGCAAACTACAGAGGGGATGACTGGTTATGCGGAGTGTTGGTTTGGTAGGAAGTTTGCAGAAGAGGAAAGGGATGAGAGGACTTGTGTCCAATTATTAGGGGGAATTAATAGAAGGTTGAATGAGGATGATAGGAAGGCAATAGAGGGAGACATAACGGAAGAAGAAGTTTGGGAGGCGGTAAAAGGGTTAAGGGCTGGAAAATCGCCAGGTATAGATGGATTACCGGGGGAAGTATACAGGCAATACTGGCAGGTGCTGAGAGGGGCGTTAGTTAGGGTCTTCAATGACATGAGGGAGACAGGAGTAATGGAGAAGTCAGTTAGGACAGGAGTTGTAGTGTTAGTGCCTAAATGTAAAACACCAAAGGGGTTTAAAGACTATAGGACCATTGCACTCATGTGTACTGACTATAAGATATTTGCAAAGATTTTATCTAATAGAATCAAAAGAGGTTTAGGGAATATGTTGCACGAGGGACAATTTGGGATACCAGGGAGAAGTTTTAGGAACGGTCACAGTAGAATAAAAGAGTTTATTGAAGTAAATCAAGGGGGAGGAGTGTTGGGGCTGGATTGGCAGATGGCTTATGACAGGGTGAATAGAGGGGTCCTGTTAGATATCTTAGAAAGGATAGGTTTTGGAGAAGAAATTGTAGGATGGGTAAGAACTTTATATGCAGAGGCGTTAATGAGGATACAAATAAATGGGATGGTTGGGTGGGCGGTGAACATGGGAAGGGGACTGAGACAGGGATGTCCTCTGTCACAGATCCTCTTTGCTTGTTTCCAAGATCCTTTTTATAGGGTTGTAGATGAGGGTTTAAGGGTAGAAGGGGACATAGGGGAGGGTAGGGCAGGGATTGTAGGTTATGTAGATGACACTACGTTGTTAATAAAGACAGAGGAGAGTTTGAGATGGGTTAGAGGTTGGGTGGAGCTTTTTGGTCAGGCAACAGGAATGAGGGTTAATAGAAGTAAATCACACCTATTAGAGGTAGGTAGTTGGAGTGGGGGAACGTTGGGTTTAAGGGAGGGTTGGCAATGTGTAGAAGCTTTAAAAATCTGTGGGATAGTGTTTTGTAGTGATGGCAGGGTAGCAAGAAAGAAGAATTCGGTGGAAGTGGTGGATTCAGCTTTGAAGCGAATGAGGGGCTGGGGAGTTGGGGAAATAACGCTGTTGCAAAGGGTGGTGGTCATTAATGTTTTAATTTTTAGTAAATTGTGGTTTAGAGCGGCGGTTTATCCATTATTAGATGCTGATGTGAAAAGGCTACAAAAGGGAGTGCTTAGGTTTATTTGCGGGAATGGAAGGCATTGGTTGAGTAGGGAGGTGGTGGAGACAAGTGTTAAAAATGGAGGGATGGGTTTGATTCCGTTGAGGAGAAGGTTGAAAAGTGTGTTTGTAAAGCAGGAATTTATGATGAAGGGGGAGCTGAGGGGTAGAAGGGTGGGTGCAGTAATGTGTGAGGTTAGGAAATGGTGAGGTTAGGAAATGGTGGGGGTACTACTTGTGTTGAGGGA
Organism: Cherax destructor; assembly: GCA_009830355.1. Classification (NCBI taxonomy): domain Eukaryota; kingdom Metazoa; phylum Arthropoda; class Malacostraca; order Decapoda; family Parastacidae; genus Cherax; species Cherax destructor. The sequence goes on from WNWK01002176.1 coordinate 129,953, forward strand.
TCCGGGGAGTGTGAGAGTAAGCAGATTGGATAGGGCAAGTGTGAGGGAGAAGATAGTAAGGGGAGTTGAGGTGTATCCGTTGTATAATTGGAAGAGTATTTGGGGTTGGTTAAAAAAGGTGAAGGTGAGGCCTAGGGTGAGAGAAACAGGTTACAGATTCTTAAATGGGATACTGGCGGCGAAAGCTCAGTTGTTCGAGATGGAAGTCACAGGGAATGGGTCTTGTGATAGGTGTGGTGAATGGGAAACGGCATTTCACGTGGTATATTTTTGTGAGGGGAGGGGGCGCGTGAGGGATTGGATTGGGGGGGTTATGGGATTGATTGGGGGGAGGTTTTCAGTGTTAAAGGCACTTTGTTTGGACTTTGGGGTGTGTGGGGAGGAAGTGCATAGAGCTTTGGTTTATATAATGTTAGAGTTCGTGTTTTTGTCATGGAGTATGAGGGGTTCAAATAGCGAGGTTTTAATTCATGCTTTGGCTGTGGGTTTTTATAGAACAAAATGTAGGAATAGGGAGGTTTATGGCAGGGTTTGGGTTTCTAAATTTCCGGCTGCATATAGGGTTTTGACAATGCAACAGTTGTTAGGAGTGGAGAGGGGGTGTTTAGGGCTTGTTCCAAGTATAAGGGTTCTGTGGTTGCGGGGGGGGGGTTTGGCGGGTGAGGAGTTTTTTGTTTTAAAGTGGGGGGGGTTGCAGTATGAGTGTGTGGGGAGGTGGGGGGGTGGGGGTTTAGTTTCAGGGTGAATGAGGTGTGAGTGAGGTTGGTGGGGAGGTGTAGGGTAAGGGGTTTTGTGTATCGGGTGGGGTTGGTTTTGGTTTCGGTTGTTAAGTGCAGTCCTCTCATTGGGGTGTTTAAAAAAAAAAAAAAAAAGATGTATTGAATCTTATATATGTCAAGAGTGATGGGTATATGTTTGTAACACATGGGTAGCATGTTGCAAGGTTGGTTATTTGTGTTAGCAATAACATGAAGGTCACTGACCATATTTATTGTTTCATTGGGTATAGACTGTAAACTGTGGTCTTGGGAGGTGATTATATTCATAATTTATAACAGAGTACAATTGTGGTAATTGTTTCGATACTATCCAGTTTTAAGTTTGGCAGTATAGCTGAGCCTTGTTAATGTAACTTTGGTGTATGTGATTTGATGTTCAAATCTTGCTGGCGAACTATGACTTCAAATGATTTATATGATATTTGTAATGTGTCCTTTAGAGATTTACGCCTTCTACTTGACAGGAGGAGGTTTATTTCGAGATATTAAGTTTTTTAGTCAAATGTTGCAAGTAGGTTGAATAAGAAATTGATGTTGTATTGTACTTGGGTACTTAGGATACCTCAATATTTTTCGTGTAAGGAAGTTAAGGTATGGTGTAACAATTACGTTGCATTGATATGGGTATCATGTTTTTGAGATTGTGTGCTGTTCTTTGTTTTGGTGTGATGTTGACACACATATATGTAATTATATAGTTATTGATGATTGATCTGTATATAGGATGATAAATGTCCGGCAGGAATTGATATATTTTACATAATACGTACAGTGAGTCGGGAATAAGGAAAGGGAATAATCTTGCTTTGTACGTATTATTTTATGTAACTAGTTTGTTTAAGAATTTTTTCACGTATATGTTATGTACGTAATTTTAGTTTTGTTACCACTTGGTTGTTAGGAATGTGTAAATATATTTGTATTATCTATTATCTCCTTGTGGGGAGTTCTATGGGTTCTTTTGTAATAGTGTTTTCAGGAGATAACGTTAAAGCTTGGGAAAAAAAAAAAAAAAAATTATGTATAGAGGGGATAAGGACATGTGTGAGTCGAGTTTCAAGGTTGGGTTGGGTTGGCTGGAGTTAAAGTTTTGACATCAGTCAGTGTGGCTGTCATGTGGAATGGGTACATGTTATTATGGGAATTCCTTTTTTAGTAGATGGGATTAAGGGATGGGGTATATATAATGTTTTTGATTATTATATTTATCAAGTTAATGTGCTTATGATTATTAGCTTTGGTGTACCTTGGTCTTCTGATGCAAGTCTGTCTTACTGGGTCTTGTATAGTGAGGAGTTATGTGTTAGTATATACGGTTGATGGTTGTATTTTGTGATAACTGTTTTGTAACAAAGTATCATTTTGTTTGTGTTTTGTATAATTTCTGTTTTAAATAAAATAAAAAAAAAAAAAATTCCAGTTAAATTTTTTCTCAATCATCTCTTCAAGATTATACACTAATTAGGCTTGTGCCGAGCATTCCGCTGCTGTAATGAAACCGTACTTCCCATTGCAATGTTTTCCTTCAAAAAAATATAGCGTTTATATTGCTCTTGTTGCTACCAAATTCTTACATTATGTTCTTTTTGTAGATTTTCATGTAATGTCGCTTAAAGAATATATGTAAGTTCTTCGTTTCTTATAAGGAAGCCAATATTCAGGCAGTCATTATTTTTTTTATTTTCAATAAATTAAGTACATCAGCAGTGTACAGCTACTCTATGAGTATTAGTAAGGAGAAATTCAGTTATGTGGAACTTTTATTGATAATGTTTCTCCACATATGCTTTATTAAATTACCTGTATGAACATTATATTTTGGAACAAAAGCTAATTATTTTTCCCAGTCATAGTTCTCCACACATGATGGGTTTCATACATGAAGTAATAAAATCTCTTAACCTGGGCCGGAAGACTTCAGTAGAGCGTTGAGAATATTAACAATTGTTCCACTATGGGCTCAGTGGCTACGATAGCTTTAAATGCTTCCTTTCAGCAGGGCTGGAGGTATTATTACTTGCAAATTTTCAGCTCTCAAAGAAAGGATGTTTGGGTTGGAGGATGGCGAGGTTGGAGGTTGGGGAAAAGGCCATGAGAGAGAAAGAGGGAATTTGAAGAGGAACCTGGAGCAAATATAGAGAAGGTTGTGGATGAGATATTTTGGGATTAAGCATATGATGGGATGGAGTAGTAAGGGAAAGAGACAAGCGTATTTTCAATAACGGATGCCTTTTATCCAACATCTGAATACGTCGAGTAGGACTGGCGTGTTTTTATACATTTGAGTGGCAATATTACTTGCTTGCAGCCCAATGCAGTCAACTAACACAGGTCCCTATTTTCTACTTCTGTTTGAGAAGGGGCAACAGATGCGTCAGGAAGTCGAACCCCAGACTTTTCAGTTGTGAGCCGAAGAGTTACGGCAGTGAGCTGAAGGTCACCTGAAGTATGTGCCGTTCCTGTGGGAATAATATGGATGGGACGGTAACATAATTTTTAAAACCGATACTGATGGCATAAAAATTAGCCAATACTCACCAGCACTCAATTTTAGGCCGATACCCACACCATCAAAGCTGATACCACAGGCTTATTTTGATAGTACTTTAACATGTCCCTAGGGAAGAGATACTCTAGCATATTCCTAGGGAAGAGATACTCTAGCATATTCCTAGGGAAGAGATACTTTAGCATATCCCCGAGATGTCAGGCTCAATCCTTCGACACAGTCACTGACCAGTCAGGCTTATGCCAGCTATGGGAAAGGAAGAACGTGCTGCATGAGAGGAAATAAAGAGAATGAAGTAATGATAGGAGGGAGAGGGGATGATAGGTGTCAGTAAGAGGAAGGATGGAGCGACAGGTGTCATTAGGAGGAAGGACGGGAGACTAGGTGCCTATATGGTAAGGAAGGAAAAAAAAACCAAGGTACCTTTTTCTATTCTACTGCGAGGTCTCTGCTTAGATTAACCTTCTTGTACCTCTCATACCTTGTAGAGATCCTCTGCTCGCCAACTGATGTTTCAGCAATTTTCAAGAACACTTATCGTATTTTCCGGCTTATAAGACGCGCAGGAAAATACGGTAATTTCACGAGTCGACTCCTCCTCCCTCCCTCTTTCCCTTTGTCATAAAATTCATAATCCTGTTTCTTCCTCCATTCACACTTCATTCAATCGATTTTTAATCTCCTTTATCCTCAGTTCTCTCGTTTTATTTCCTCCTTTGTGTTCCAGCGCTTCAACTTCCTGTCATTTTGTGTTTTCTGTAAAAGCGTTTCTCAATTAGTGTTGCCCATGCCACGGTAGGTCGCAGTAGGTGGGTCACAGTAGTCTAGGTAGGGCCCAGTAGTCTAGGGTGGGTCACAGTAGTCTAGGTAGGGCACAGAAGTCTAGGTGGGGTACAGTAGTCTAGGTAGAACACAGTAGTCTAAGGTGGGTCACAGTAGTCTAAGGTGGGTCACAGTAGTCTAAGGTGGGTCACAGTAGTCTAGGGTGGAACATAGTAGTCTAGGTAGGGCACAGAAGTCTAGGTGGGGTACAGTAGTCTAGGTAGGACACAGTAGTCTAGGGTGGGTCACAGTAGTCTAGGTAGGGCACAGAAGTCTAGGTGGGGTACAGTAGTCTAAGGTGGGTCACAGTAGTCTAGGTAGGGCACAGAAGTCTAGATGAGATGCACTGTAGTCTAGATGGGGCACAGTAGTCTAGGCGAGATGCACAGTAGTGTAGGTGGAATGTATAGTTATTATAATTACAATTTTTAACTATTAATGAAATGTTTTTTTCCTCTCTATTTGGGTTTCAGTTATAGCAATAAAATTTATCCCCCAATAATACTGCTGCAATTTTATATTTATTATGTTTGTGTTTTGCAGTTAACGTAGCAGTAAAATTAATACCCAATAGTATTGTTACAATTTCAAATACTAATGAAATTATTATTTTAATGTTGTAAACTCATAGCAATATAGTTTACTGTTAACACTGCTAATGTCGAGGATAAATTTAATAGCAGAATGCGTGTACACACACATAAGTTATCTCATAGCATGAAGACTGTTTTGTTTCAGTTATGGTTAGACTCGGGCTCTTGGACAATGATTGGTGGGAGGGAAGATAAAATTATTATTATTATTTTTTTTTTTTGCAAATTATGTTTTGCTCTCTGTTATCTCCAATGATCGCAGAAACGTTTTGTCTCATCCATTTTCCTGGTCTCTCTCTCTCTCTCTCTCTCTCTCTCTCTCTCTCTCTCTCTCTCTTCCATCCTCTCAGCCTCCCACTGTAGTCTCCCCGGCTTCACCCGTATCACCTTGTATTTCCAATTCCGACATCCTCTCCCTCTTTCTTGCCTCTAGGCACAACGTTATTTTTTACCCTTCCATACCTTTCTCTCCTCGTCCTGGTATCTAATAATTTCTTTACCACCCTCTTTATCCCTTCTCTTTACTGAAACAGTATTTCTATTCTTTTGCCCTTCCAATGGTCTGGTCATGCACGATCTACTGTTTCAGTCTGACTTTCATTTACACTGTCCATCATCATTCTCTCTCTCTCTCTCTCTCTCTCTCTCTCTCTCTCTCTCTCTCTCTCTCTCTCGCTGCCTGCTGCACCCACCCACAGGGCCGGAATCACGAAACATCAGTTATAGGGTTGAATCACCGTTCTTAACAATAACGTTGGAGTCGCCGAAGTCAAGGAGTACCCGTGGCGGTGGCCCGTAGCCTGGTGGTAAACGCTCTCGCTCCACACGGTGAGGGGTCCGGGTTCGATTTCCGTCGAGGGTTGAAACATTGGGAGTGTTTCCTTACACTGGTTGTCTATGTTCACCCATTAGTAAAATGGGTACCTGGGTATTAGCCGACTGGCGTGGATCGCATCCGGGGACAAATCTGACCTAAATTGCCAGAAATGCTCAGCATAACAAGCGGCTTTCTATATAGTAGTATATCATTAATGTCAGCTAGGCCAGTATACCTTGTACATGTACTTGTAGAAATAAAGATATATTATTTATCACTCTTTTTTCCCCTACGACAACACCCCTCGATGAACCACTCCGAGGGTCATCGTCATGTGATAAAAACTCGCCTCATAACTCGGCTTCCTAACGAAGAGAGGACACAAGAGCTGGGTGTATGCAACTGCTCCGTCTTGTAAGCTGTCTTGATACCACTGTTTCTCCAGCTTGCTTGTTAGACTGTGCAACATCTTGGTATATCTAATTTTTAGACTCTTTATCCATCCATTGGAGGGCGAAACATCTACAAATTAAAGAGACCCAGATATTGCACAAGTGTCTAATTCTTCATCCTGTCGGAACTGTATACCATTCACATATTGCTTGTTAGTCTTCACTGGGAAGCGTGTTCACCCCTGAGATGAATTCCTGTATTCTTAATATTCACCTTGCTGACGTAGTCTAGTCATGCCGATTTTGGTTTTGAAGCCTCGGAAGAATTCAGATTCCACTACGTCATTTCCTAGTTCGTTGTAAGTGTTGTTACAGTACTACCGTCTCGGCGACTTCTGGTAGTAATCGTAGTAGGAACTAATTGTTAAAAACGCTTGTCGATAGACACTTGGCCTATGGTGGGTTGGGTGTCTATCAGTAATACAAAAAAAGGCTCTCGTTGCGACAACGTTTCACCGGTTATATAATTGACTTGATGAAGCTCTACACAGAGCGAAACAAGACTTGAGGTTCAAGTCTTGTTCCGGAACTGAACATGTTAAGGGTTCACAGAGTTCCATATTGCATTCCTGGTGATGGACCAGGTGCTTCGGCTCCCTCAGTACCCTGGTGATGGACCAGGTGCTTAGGCTCATTCAGTACCCTGGTGATGGACCAGGTGCTTCGGCTCCTTCAGTACCCTGGTGATGGACCAGGTGCTTCGGCTCCCTCAGCACCCTAGTGATGGACCAGGTGCTTCGGCTCCCTCAGTACCCTGGTGATGGACCAGGTGCTTCGGCTCCCTCAGTACCCTGGTGATGGACCAGGTGCTTAGGCTCATTCAGTTCCTTGGTGATGGACCAGGTGCTTCGGCTCCCTCAGTACCCTGGTGATGGACCAGGTGCTTAGGCTCATTCAGTTCCTTGGTGATGGACCAGGTGCTTCTGCTCCCTCAGTACCCTAATGATGGACCAGGTGCTTCGGCTCCTTCAGTACCCTGGTGATGGACCAGGTGCTTCGGCTCCTTCAGTACCCTGGTGATGGACCAGGTGCTTCGGCTCCTTCAGTACCCTGGTGATGAACCAGGTGCTTCGGCTCCCTCAGCACCCTAGTGATGGACCAGGTGCTTCGGCTCCCTCAGTACCCTGGAGATGGACCAGGTGCTTCGGCTTATTCAGTGCCCTGGTGATGGACCAGGTGCTTCAGCTCCTTCAACGCCCTGGTGATAGATCATGTGCTTCGGCATATTCAGTGCCCTGGTGATGGACCAGGTGCTTCAGCTCCTTCAGTACCCTATTTTATAGTGCCCTGATTATCAAAGCATATTCCATGGATGGAGTAGGTGGCTTGGATAGGAGTTTTTGTTTGTGGGATTGGTTTTGGGTTTTGCCTAGTGTGGATCAGTTGTCTTGATGCAGTGTTCCTTATTTCTGTGTTCTTGTGAGTGAGAGTGGTTGGATTTGAACGGGACTTGCACAGTTGTTTTGTGTTGTAGGGGCTTCTTGCTTGGATGGCGATGGGGATGGGTTGCACAAATATTTTTGTTGGTGGGTTGGTTTTGATATGGACCTGCCAAGTATGGGCCAGTAGGTCTGTTGCAGTGTTCCTCCTTTCTTATGTTCTTATGTTCTTATGATAAGGTCTTCACACAACAAAACAAGATTCGATAAAACTGTGTTCGGAGCGAAATACGACTTGAAAAAGCTTTACACGGAGCAAAATCTACAAAATACTGTCACAATAAAGTCTTGCTTTGCACCCGTCCATTCATCAACATCAACAGTACCTACCTGAAAACTCTGGCGAAGGAACGCCGAGGTACCCTGTCGGACGCACGCCGGGCTTGTGTGTCTGGCGTAGCCATGCCTGCGGGTGGGAGCTACCACCACAACAGTCCCTGGTGTCGCTCGGTAATCTGTAGCGAGAGTAAATATATCTAAGTAAATATATCTAAGTATATTTATATACCATACGAAGGTTAGCATAGGCCACCACTGTGACCTCAAATGCAAGTTTTTATAGATGAATCTCCCGCCAGCGTGGAAGAGTCGAACTCTAGCTCAAGTCCCCTCAAAGCTGTCATCATGACTCTAGATATGAATGGCAGTGGTGATCCGAGGAGGGGCATTGTCGCTCCATTTTCTCGGACCAAAAGCCCGTCACCAACATTGAGAAGACAACACGAAAACTATTTTGAAAAAATCCAGAAATTAGATTTTTAATCAAATTCAGGAAAAATTTTTTACTCATATTATAATGAGCTACTGTCCTGAGCTAACAATCTGGTGACAAAGCTAAATACTGAGGTGATTTATTGGTAGTGAGGTAGTACCGAGGTGGTGCTGAGGTGATTTATTGGTAATGAGGTAGTACCGAGGTGGTGCTGAGGTGATTTATTGGTAGTGAGGTAGTACCGAGGTGGTGCTGAGGTGATTTATTGGTAGTGAGGTAGTACCGAGGTAGTGCTGAGGTGATTTATTGGTAGTGAGGTAGTACCGGTGGTGGTGCTGAGGTGATTTATTGGTAGTGAAGTAGTACCGAGGTGGTGTTAGTTTAATATTTTTATTATGCACCCCATACCCATCCTGTGGACGGTAGTCAAAAGATTACAGAGGTACATAATGGGTTCGGGGACTGGACTCCAAAGTTATGATAGCTGAACAAGTTACAGCGGTAATGAACTAGATCTGGTCACAATTATGACCAAGTTGCAAAAGTAATGAGTTCCAGGTAGAGCTCGTCGCACTCATGACAAGTTACAAAGGTAATGAACTAGAGCTGGTCACAATCATGACAAGTTACAAAGGTAATGAGCTCCAGGTAGAGCTGGTCACAATCATGACAGTTACAAAGGTAATGAATCATAAACAAGTCCAACATGGTTACAATCATGAACAAATTACAGAGTAATGAGCAATTATCAAACATTATAGGGAATGCATCCATTGCCCCAACAACAGATGTTGCTATGTGCCTGTCCCTCTTCGGCAAAACAGCCAGACAGCCATTGCAAACAGCAGCAGGTTGCGCCAGTATATATTGCTTGCAGGAGCACCATTGACCCTTCCCAAGAGGTCCAAGAGGTCAGCGACTCCGCTAGCAGCCCGAGGAAGAGCTGCCCTGGGGACGTGTCAACGTCCTGGTGGACGCCAATTTGATTGCAGATCCCAGGCCCTCTCTGTCTGCTGGGAGGTGCTGTTGGTTGTTCCCACCTGGAGCCCTCCCTGTGCCCAGATATCCACCGTGCGCACAGATGTTGAAGCTTGAGGAACTAAGTGCACACTGCCTGTGGCACACCTGACAGCTGTCTCGCAGTCGAACTCCACAGCACTGTGGTGCTGAGGTGATTTATTGATAGTGAGGTAGTACCGAGGTGGTGCTGAGGTGATTTATTGGTAGTGAGGTAGTACCGAGGTGGTGCTGAGGTGATTTATTGATAGTGAGGTAGTACCGAGGTAGTGCTGAGGTGATTTATTGATAGTGAGGTAGTACCGAGGTGGTGCTGAGGTGATTTATTGATAGTGAGGTAGTACCGAGGTGGTGCTGAGGTGATTTATTGGTAGTGAGGTAGTACCGAGGTGGTGCTGAGGTGATTTATTGATAGTGAGGTAGTACCGAGGTGGTGCTGAGGTGATTTATTGATAGTGAGGTAGTACCGAGGTGGTGCTGAGGTGATTTATTGGTAGTGAGGTAGTACCGAGGTGGTGCTGAGGTGATTTATTGATAGTGAGGTAGTACCGAGGTGGTGCTGAGGTGATTTATTGATAGTGAGGTAGTACCGAGGTGGTGCTGAGGTGATTTATTGGTAGTGAGGTAGTACCGAGGTGGTGCTGAGATGGTGCTGCTCTCCAGTGTTCGTGGAAGTCAGTGTTCGCAAAAAAACAAATATTTGTAAATCTTGCGTAATATTCTGGAAAATTTGGAAACGTAACATTTTACACTTCTTATGAATGAACAAGGAACAATTCAACGCACTAATAAGGAAAAACAAAACTTTTTTGCTACACAATGCTGAGACCAAAGGATCATTTTCTCAAGATGCGTAAGTCAAAGGGATCTCTTTTTCACCTTGCATAAATCAAAAGGATGACTTTCTTGCCATGCATAAATCAAAGGATAATTTTTAAAACAATGCACAGACACTTTTACACAACTCGGAAAACAGAGAAACACTTTCACAAAGACGGGGAGGCAAACACCGTACACAGCTACAAGAAAAGATATGATCGATCACGCATACGCAAGAAATCAATTTTCGGAGTGGACAGGAGCCGAGAGTCGGGATCAAGAGCTATGACTCGACCTCAAGCAAACAGAACTAGGTGAGCAAACATCTCGGAATTCACAGTAAAAAATTCGTACTCAGCGAATTATATAATCACTCCAGCAAACACTGGGAAATTCATCTGTTCAATGGAACACTCGAACGATAATTTTAAGACTCACTCAACTAATCAGTGGGTATAAATGAAACATGCATATGATCAATGAAATATATTTAGATCATCAACAGAACATTCAAATTATCAATGGAACATTCACATCATCTTTGGAACATTCATATGATCAATATAATATTTAAATCGGAAACGGAACATTCAAATCATCAGTGGAACATTCAGATCATCAATGTAACACACTATGTAACACACTATGTAATACACTGTGTAATAAACGGCCAATAAAATATTCAGGTATATTTTTTGACTCATCACATTATTTCACGGTATTGCATTCCGTTCTGTGAACTTGGAATACATACATACATATATATACATACACTCTCACACACACACACACACAGTAAAGAGGCGGGGCCAGGAGCTGTGACTCGACCCCTGCAACCACAACTAGGTGAGTACACACACACACACACACACAAGTTATCAGAAATCGGGGAGTGAATGGAGTCTCTGTGTTTAAGAAAGGAGACAGACAAGAAGCGTTGAAATTCAGGCAAGCTTCACTAACATGTGTACCATGCAAGGTCATGGAGATCAATGGAGAGTTGTGAAGCACTTAGACAGAAGTGGCTTTAGAAACAACCTACAAGGATTCAGAGATTAGTAAACCTTGTCGTAGTGATCTAATGTTACAAGTGCAAGAATGCACTTGATGCTGTATTTCACAAGAGACTTGGGCAATAGCTTGTGGTACAGGCGGCATAACGTGGAATGTACTTCGGTGGGTCAAAGAGTACCTTAGGGGAAGCCCGCAAACAGGGATATGCTGGGAAGGTATGTAAGAATTGGGAAGAGTATAACAAGCGGAGTTTCACAGGGTTCGGTACTGGACCAAGTACTGTTTCTGGACCGAGTCATAAATATCGCGGCTGATGTATGAAACTAACGAGAATAAAAACATAAGAGGACAAAGAGAGACAATAAAGAGTCCTGTACAAACTGCAGTATTGATCAGATAAGCTATTGCTTGAATTCATCCTCTTCAGAGGCAAGGTTATGAAGGATGGAGAAGGGACAAGAAGATCGGACACGGATTATGGACCCAGGCCACGGAGGCTGCAGGCCTCACTCAAAGAGAAAAACCCAGGAGGGGTGAGCTTTGTGCACGGCATATCACCAAACGCTCAAATCAACCGAATAACTTCTGCAACAAATGCTCTCCTGGCAAATCTAACAGTAGCCTTCAGGAATCTCAAGAAAAAGTAATTTCGGATTCTTTATCCAGCAAGAAACCCACACTTAGCAAGTAAAGAGGCATACAACGAGGCTAGTTTCAGAACTAAGGGGAATGAGTACTAGGAGAGACAGTTGGAATTAAATCTGACAACACTGGAGAACAAGACAACTTTTATAATACTCAAAGGAATTGATAAGGTATACAGGGATAGGCTGTGAGAGGCGGGAAACAGGTACTCTGAGGTATAACCGAAAGTTACGAAGATAAACCTCAAAGATGTCAGGAAGTATTTCTTTAGTCTCAGGATGATCAGGAAGTGGAGAGACCTCGACGAAGAAGTGGAGGAGACAGGCTTCATAGGTGCGATAGGGCCCATGAGGCAAGAAGGGAGTGAATCTGGCAAGCGGTAACTTGAACGGTGCGGACAGGAGCTAGTACTCGACCCATACAGTCACATACAGGTGAGTACATTATAAATGTACACACAAAGGCTCTTTGGAACTGATATTTATTCATTGTATTAGGGACATCAGAAAATTGATGCAATTATTATATGTATTTTCCCATTTTATCTAATATTCTATTAAAAATGTTATTTTCGTTAATAGCTAAAGCGAAAATATCGTGATTAATAGTATCATCTGTCCTGTATATTTAGCAACATTGATTGGTAGGATGCACCACATAACCTACACTTTGTGCTGGCAGATTCGAGAGTTTTGATTGGTTGACTTCTTTGCTAAACTGCCTCTGGGATGCGAGGCAACCAAGAAAGCACCTGATCTTGCACCTGCAGCCGCCCCTTCATTATCTTTTCCTGGCTGGGCAACATCGAGGGTAACACCTCTCCTCTCCGCTCTGGGAGAACGCTCTTCTCCTCTGCTACTGTCATGTGGACTCATTTTTCTGGTAGGATATGCATTAGTTAGTGAGCTGGAACATACATCTCGTACTCTGTGTAACTCTGTGAGCAGTCTTATTTAGAATAAGGATTTTTTTACATTTTCTGAGGTGTCGTGAAATACTGAGCCTAGACCTAACTTGTTATGACTGGCTTCTACGCACTGTCGTAATCGGAGTTTGAAAGCTGCTGAACTCAGATTTAGTAACTTTGAAGTTTTTTTGCCCTGTTTGGAAGACATATCGATTGTCCCTAGTCAGGGTCGCTTCTGTGTCTCCTTCCTTGCCCGAGCTGTGCTGCTCAGCGCTCTTTGTGCATTTATCTGTTTGGTGAACTGGTCACTTTATTGTTCAAGCAAGCTGTACTTATTGCCTATCGGTTGGTTCATAGTCTGTTGTTCTTACTATCATCAGTCACGTTCTCTGTCAAGTCTTGCTGAGAACGCTAAGCACGCTAAGAAAAGCCCAGTGTGGCACAGGATAATTGGTCTTGAATTTTTAGTTACGACTTGTTACAAAACCAGAGACAGGCTAAATGCTAGAGGGGGATTAATGGGTTGACCTGTTAGTATTCTCTGGTACATACCTGTGCAAACAGATGCCGCATATAAAAGAGTAACGATATATGACGAGAGAGAGAAAAAAGAGAGAGGCAGAAGAAATATAGCACACCATCATATATCTGAACCAAAGTTTCGATTTGGTTGAGGAGCCATACAAATATGAGCTTTATATATAAAGTTTACAGTCTCCCGAAAAAAAAAAATTGTCCATCATAAGAAAACTCTTATTTCAACATATTTATCTCATGACGATTCTGACGCCTGTTATGATTCATGATGTGTATGCTTATGAATTCTTTCCACTGGCACTTGATGCCTTGACAAAGGGAGACCATGAATCCTCGTATCTCAAGGAAAAACTATTACCAGCCATCTGTTACTCAAATTTCAATAATGCGAGTGTGCGTGAATTATTTTGTCATAACCCTGTCAGACATGATGCATGAAGCTCCTGTTATTGTTTACCTCCCTCCGGATGAAGGACGAGGTTAGTACACACGCACCCACACATGCATGTATACGTACTTGAGCAAACATGCACACACATGCAAAAGCAGGTATGCGAAATTATAAGAATGTTGAATGTTTCGTAAGCAAGGGATGCGTTAGTGTTTACTACATGGTGTAGCTGACTATTGTGTTGAGGTTTGATTGACAAAGTAGGTTCGAATCCTTCATGGCCCAGCCTAGACTAATATATATGTCGTGCCGAATAGGTAAAATTGGTCAATTAGCAAGAACACATTCAAAATTAAGTCCTTTCTAAATTTTTCTCTTATACGTTTATAGATATATATTTTTTCATTTATGTTAATGTAAAAAATAATAATTTTGTACCAAAAGAACCTTAGAAAACTTACCTAACCTTATTATAACAAGGGCAATTTAATTTAGCCTAATCCAACTAAATATATTTTAGATAAGTTTACAATAATTTAATAATAAACAAACACAATGAAATATATTTTTTATCGTTAGGTTCAGAATGATTTTTACGAAATTATTGCATACACAATTTTTCGCTTGCCTTATTCGGCAAGAAGAGCGTTGCTATTTATCCAAAATCGCAAACTTTACCTATTCGGCACGACATTATATATATATATATATATATATATATATATATATATATATATATATATATATATATATATATATATTTACGCAGGTAATGAAGAGGTCAAAAAGGTCTATTAAAGATTTAGGAATGTTGATTAGTTTTCATGGTTATTCCTGGGTTACTGGCCATCCAGGATTAATAATCCGAATAAATTTGTTCGACTTGAACTCAGCTAAAAATGCATAATATTCAATCACTGCTGCACATGTACGATCTCGTGGTGACTGTCATGCGTGTGCGCTTATGACAAGGCGTGCTTGCATGTGCATTAACTTAGTTTATCTGATATTACGAGTGTTGTGTAAAGCTCCAGCTCATGGGCCCCGCCTCTTTAAATTGTTATAGCCGTGGTCTATCCCCGACGCATTTTCTCATAAACTAGCAAATGCTTCTGGCATTTAACTGGAGAGCTGAAATTCACTCACAGTTTTTAGAACATTAATTATTCTCCTATAAATAAACCTTTACGAAAACGATACTGTAAACTTACCATTGCGAAACATCGTGGAAATTTTTCCTTAAAATTAGATACAGCTGAACACCAGAGGGACCTCTGTATCCTTCGGTCTGTTTACTTCGTGACGTCACTCTGAGAAACGTTGTGTACTCCTTGCCAAATCTGCCAGATTATACGTCATAATGCTTCGTTTAATTGTGATAATTTAGTCTTGACGAAATTATTTCTTCACGTTTCCGATGATATGAGGATGACTTGAGTAACGTGGCAAAGGAAAACAAGTGGCAATGTTACAAAAGCAAGAGCAGGTAACCCCGCGCCACTGCATACCATCAACACAAGGTCGTCAACTAAAATTACTCCATTAATCTTTTTCTTTCCCTTTTTTGTGTTGTTTGTCCACTGGAAATTTACAAGGTGTTGAATCCACTGGACTTTGTAGCACTTCTTGTATTACAGGGGCCCCACTCTACGCAATAATAAGGAGAATATCACAAGGTTTACGAGAGTACACCCACGCAACGCAATGCTAGCCGAACTAACTAGTGAGTGACGTGCAGTGAAAACCGGGCCGGATGCCACACACCCCTACGGAATCCAACCCACAAAGTATCTACTGTAATATTGATTTCCCTTATACACTGAACAAAACCGGAACGTAAAATTACTAGCAGGAGAAACAGAAATTATGTTAATTTCATTGTTATTTGTCAGAATTTTAGTCATATTGAGTGTTATGTAAGGGAATTATTTCATGAGGGAAATTATTCAA
Organism: Cherax destructor; assembly: GCA_009830355.1. Classification (NCBI taxonomy): domain Eukaryota; kingdom Metazoa; phylum Arthropoda; class Malacostraca; order Decapoda; family Parastacidae; genus Cherax; species Cherax destructor. Next base: position 145,356 of record WNWK01002176.1, read on the forward strand.
ACACCGACAGGATAAACTTTGACAGAATGGTTTTTGTTTGGTAACTAGCGTTTTGCTTTATGTTCAGACAGTCTGAGGACAATGACGACGATATCTTCATTCGAATTATTAACCCAGAGGATTAGTAACCCAGGAAAGTTAATCAGTGTGGGTTCATTTCCATTTGGATCTTGTTTCCCCCAGGATGCGACACCACACTAGCCAGCTAACACCCAGGGTGTTAATGACTACTGGGTCAACACGCCAAACGTCTCCACTCGCCCCAGGATCAAATGTTGGTCACAACAGTAGTCAAAACTCCATTTCACTGTGAGTATGAAAGAAGGAATGTACTCAATGTCTGCCAGAAAACATGCGAGGTTTCTCTGTATAGCAATAGGGGACAAACTTTTAAAAATTATAAAGGACTGTATTGAATGTACCAAGTAAACTACAGTATATGGTATTATTATAATCATAACCAGGCGCTAAACCCATAAGGGTTATACAGCACTGCAGGGTAAGTAAGTTTACTCAGATACGGGTACACATAAATACAGTTACATAAATTATCATACATAGCAGCATGTGTAGATTACCTAAGATAACCCAAAAAAATCAAAACCACTTCCACTGACTAAGACCCGCGTCAGGAAACACTTGTCCGGTGTCCTGACGAACCTTACCTAACCTAAACCACTTCCACTGGGGTTTAGGGTGTGTTAAAAGTGTAATATTCTTGATCAGAGACCAGTGAGGGTGAAGTGAATGACAGAGGTAGAGTTAAGAAGGGCAGTGCTGAAGGAAGTATAATCAAATTTGGTGTAATAAAGCTGATGCTGACAAAAAAAAAAAGACGTAGAGGGATACTGTGTCAAAGTTGGGGCACAGAAGTGACTGATGAAGTGACTACAAAACTACAGAGTGAATTTAGAACAGGAAAAGAGCGTGTGGATTGAGTGTTTGCGCTGGAGCACATTAGTGAGCAGTACTCAGATAAGGAAAAGCAAATGTTTACTTAATTTATCGGTTTTGTAAAAGGCATATGAGTGGAAGGATCCGGGAGCCATTTGACTTTTATGAAGATTGGGACCCAGAATATCGTACACAGGAACAAGTGAACCACGGAACGGGTGGGGTTTTGAACCCATGGTAAGTGAGACTTAAAACTCCAGTCCAGTGAGTAAGCCACTCGTTCCGTGGTTTGCTTGCAATTGTATTATTACGCTTTCGTGAGTCAGGAGCAAATGGAATGTTGCCAATTTTAGCAGACAAGTCTATTTGCTTCCCAGGTTGTCTCTCCAGACCTGTCTCCAAAACTTTTTTTTTTTATAACGTGACAGAAGCGACTACTTCTACTACCTGTTGAATACTCAACAGGTAGTTGAGTATTCAACAGGTAGTTGAATACTCAACAGGTAGTTGAGTATTCAACAGGTAGTTGAATACTCAACAGGTAGTTGAGTATTCAACAAGGTCCTGGACTAAACCTTCTGATTGCTTGCTTGATCAGTAAGGATCAAATCAAGGTCCTTCTTAATGACAGATAAGGGTGTGTTGATAATATATATATATATATATATATATATATATATATATATATATATATATATATATATATATATATATATATATATATATATATATATATATATCACATGTGTGTATAAGTGTAATCAAACAAATGGAAGATAAGCTACTAGCGGATGGAATGACTAGCTCTAGGCCTTTTCACTGCTCTCTCTCTCTCTCTATCTCTCTCTGTGGCCACTTTATTAGGTACACCCTTCTTTACAGGGTAGGGGCCCCCTATTTGAGGTTCTGCCACGTGATTGGATGACTAGATATTCGCATTAACAAGCGGGTGTTCAGGTACACAAACATATTTCATGTCGGGAATGTGGCTCATATCCATGAATAATGTCTCTGTTAGAATAAAATCTTAATCTCTTGTGCCCTGTACCACTACTCTCATCGATTCTCTTTTAAGTGTCATCGATGGTTTTGCCCCTCTAGTGGTGAGTGCCTGGCAACGGTTGTGTACACACCTGACAACGATATATGAAGAGAGTCAACCAGCGACACCAGTAGACGAGGCAGGAGGTAACCAGCTGCTTCGTATAACTAGGCTATACTTCATTCCTTCCCTCTCGTTCAAACAATAGATTAGATGGAACATTGAAGGGAATAAGAGGGATATCACTCATAACAGTTACGATACGACGGTGAAGTTTGTTTCTGAGAGGGATGATTATATGTGTCATTGCTGGTGGGGCGTTCGGCTAGTGAATTACAATACTTTGGTGGATGGCCAAAGTGCCAGCAGTGACAATATCGCTGAGGATTTGGAAGAAACTGTTAAACAGTTACCCACTAAACAGATTGATAAGAGGTGTTATCGGAATTCCATTTTAGTTTGGAGACGATGTTTGGTTATCGTCGTCTTCCCCACGCTGGGTGGTCAGTGCTCTACTGCAGTGGTGGGCAAGTTTCAGAAGTCTAGTTAGCAACAACGATTTTTGCATCTCGGAAAGAATATATTCAGAGAGAGAGTGAGAGAGAAACTTGTGTGTGGGGGTGGGGGGGAGGTGTTCTGGTGAGCCCCTTTGTGAGAGCAGGGCGAGCTTAGAGCACTGAGGCTCAGAAACAGTAAAATAACAGCACGCTGTTGATGCACCCAATAAATACTTAATAAAAATAATGTCTCTTGATTCCGTGAAGACTGGAAGTATCTTTGAAGACACGACGATGATGAGGGTTGAGTGGAAATTAAGTGATAGCAGTCAAACGTCTGGAGAAGAGTTCGTGAGGTCATGTACCGACATGTGGGTATTAGAAACATACTGCAGAGCAAGTCTGTATTTAAGACGATGTACCGTTCAATCCTGATCGAAACGTCTTCTACGGTATAGGTTTGCTATGCATTACGTGTCTGAAGAAAGGATAGGATTTTCTATGACTAGCCATTATGTGTATGGTAAAAGGTCGTCCCATTTTTTCCAGATTTGTATTTATTTGATCTCCAAGTGATTAATGTCGGTATATCTCCGTCATTGTGTCCTTCACCTGACCTCCAACCCCAGGCAGTGGTCGAGTGCCTTGTCTTCGTAACACTATGATATTCACCCTCCCGTTCACTGCCGTCTCTTATTTATCCCGTCTCTCCGTTTATAATCGTTTATTACATATTCTCTCATCCCTCCCATGACATTTGTATCCTCCTCACACTTCAGGTCACGCCTCTCTCTCCCCTCCCTTCCACCCCGACCACTCATTTTTCACCCTTCGCCACATTATAGCTAACATCTCATAACCACCACTTTTTTGCTGTCATTTTCTGACCAACCCCTTGCATTTCCTACACGGATATGGACATCAAGGGAATATTACCAGCAACTGACAGCTCTGAGAGGTTGTTGGATTAGGAAATGTCCTGTCTGCGAACAATGTGTACATCATCATGACTCACGAAATCGTAATAACACGATGCTGGTGGGGTTAGAATTTATGGCCTGGAGTTTTACAACTCATTTGCCATGAGTTCTAGCTCCACCCGTACCCTGGTTTGTACATCATGTACTGCACTAATGTTTTTCTTACGGATAATTTTGTGATCAACCATACGCCACAGGACAAAATTATAATGAACTTTATCCACACTGGATGTCATAATACATTATGCAAAGATTCAGAGGGAGGATTTTTATTAGAGAGAGAACAAGGTGAGCGAGAAAGTTCAGGGGGGCTGTTGGTGGTTGAGTGCTCTTGTGAGCAATGCGGAGAGTATTTCCCTTTCAAGTCTGCTTGTCCAGTCATTAATGACCTGATGGAGAGCCGCTCTTAGCCTCCGCCGCCGCCAGGTAAGTCCTGGCCGGTACACCCGACGGTATGAAAAATTAGACATGTGTGCAACATCTTTATTGTAGACGTTTCTCCATCCAGTAGCTCTATCAATATAAATTCAAGAATATAATGGGAAGTCAGAAGAACTATTTACAGAAGATGAAGTAATCGGTCAATCTTCAAGAGACCATAATTTTTTAAAGGGGTGGACCGGTAAGCCAGCGGAACGCCTCGGTCAGAAGACTAAATGCTCCAACGGCGGGTCATCATCTAAGACCCGCCGTTTCCTGACGAATCTTACCCTACTCTAAGAGACTGACTCTTCAAGACTACGGTGCTCTTCACCAGCTTCAAGGCTGAGAGACTGATTACCTCATCTTTCGTATATAGTTCTTCTGATTTCCCATTATGCCCTTGAATTTGAATTGATAAAGCCACTGGAGGGCGAAACGTCTACAGTAAAGATACCCAGATGTTGCAAATGTGACCAATACTCCACCTTGTCGGTATTTGTATACATGTACTGCTGTGGAGAAAATTCTCCAGTAAAGGGGATATCTCTCAACCCTCTCAGCCCCCTTCAGCCCTCTGAGGGACTTAGCCCTCCCAGATGAGGCTAATGGAATCATCCACGCCGTAAAACTGACTGTACACAGAGGGTCATGTTAGCCGAGAATTATATAACCTGATCTAGCCTGTGAGTTCATTACCGAGTATGACCCAGACAACAGGAACACAAGCACCCTTCGCTATTGCATATGACATAATTAATGATGTCAGTGTAGTGTGGGATGTACCCGGGCCTCAACGTTGACATCAATCTGCCTGAAACAGGAAGCGCTTGCTTCCGGCATGTTGTCACTGCTTGTGTTTACGGAAGTGATATGACTCTTACTTCCTGTACGTTGTTAGTTCTTGTATATGTGACGACGATCTCAACAAAACAGTTTACTCTAAGAAAAAAACCATGATAGACATGAAAGTGATTAAAATCTGCTAAATAAAAATATGCTAAATATGAAGGATGGCATCTTGCGTATTTACATTTAGCTAAATGTAAATCGAACCTGGTAACCTACAAACCTGAATTTCAATGAAATAACCGTACGACTTGCTAAGGTTTACTCGGGATGCGGGTTAAACCAGTTAAAATATTTTACCCTCTGCTTAAGTAGCGTGGTGGTTCAGTGGTACGGTATCTGACACGTGTAGGTGGCCCAGTGGTACAGTATCTGTCAGGTGTAGGTGGCCCAGTGGTACAGTATCTGAATAGTGTAGTGTGGTGGTTCAGTGGTTCTGTATTAGTGTGGTGTTTCAGTGATACGGTATTTGTCAGGTGTAGGTGGCCCTGTGGTACAGTATCTGTCAGGTATAGGTGGCCCAGTGGTACAGTATCTGTCAGGTGTAGGTGGCCCAGCGGTACAGTATCTGAATAGTGTAGTGTGGTGGTTCAGTGGTTGTTTTAGTGTGGTGTAGGGTGGTGGTGGTCCACTGGTACTGTATATGTCTCATTATGTATCTTACAGCCACTCCCGTTCTGGGAGGTGCTACAGGTTCTGGGAGGTGCTACAGGTTCTGGGAGGTGCTACAGGTTCTGAGAGGTGCTACAGGTTGGTAAGCATTTATATGCAGCTCAGGAACAAAACGAATTTACTTAATTATATGCATGTACGCCTGCGTGTACTCACCTACTGTATACGTGGTTGCGGGGGTCGAGCCTCGGATCCTGTGCGTGTGTGTATGTGTGTGTGTGTGCGCATATACTCACATAATTGTACTCACCTAACTGTGGTTGCAGGGGTCAATTCATAGCTCCTGGCCCCGCCTCTTCACTGGGGGGGTCCAGTCCCTGGACCCATTATGTACCTCTGTAATCTTTTGACTACCGCCCACAGGATGGGTATGGGGTGCATAATAAAGATATCAAACTAACTAAACTCTTCACTGGCCGCTACTAGGTTACTCCCTGCTCTGTGAGCTTTATTATACCTCTTCTTAAAGCTATGTAAGGATCCTGTCTCCATCACATAACTCTGTGACTGAAGAAATACTTCCTAACATCCCTGTGACTCATCTGAGTCTTCACCTTCCAATTGTGACCCTTTCTGTGTCCCATCTCTGAAACATCCTGTCCCTGTCTACCTTGTCGATTCTTCTCAGTATTATATATGTTATCATGCCCTCCCTGTCCCTCCTGTCCTCCAGTGTCGTCAGGTCTATTTCCCTTAATCTTTCCTCGTAGGACATGCCCCTTAACTCAGGTACAAATCTCGTTGCAAACCTTTTCACTTTCTCTAATTTCCTGACGTGCTTGTCCAGGTGTGGGTTCCAAACTGGTGCTGCATACTCCAATATGGGCCTGATGTACTCAGTGTATATATATATATATATATATATATATATATATATATATATATATATATATATATATATATATATATATATATATATATTATATATATAAGTAGTCTTTTATTAGACGAGATCATGCTCCTCCCTCCCTTCCTCTTGTCTGTGTGTGTGTGTGTGTGTGTGTGTGTGTGTGTGTGTGTGTGAGAGAGAAAGATAAGAGGGGGGGGAAGGAGGAGGAAAGCTGCCACATATGATCTCGTGTAATAAAAAAATACTTTTAACCAGTAACTTTTTCTTCTCGAGGCTCTGTTTCTGATTAATCTCTCCAGCGAGCATCAGAACTCGTTGATTGATATTATTCGAGGAGTAAAACACTCGAAGCTCCCTCTGGCCACAGCACAGAACCTAATTACTTTGCTACCTGATGCTTTTCCGAGATAGGGTAAAAAGGTGATCTGCAAGTGTCACTGACTGTTATTATTTATAAACACAATGTATATCCGCTGACAAACCATTTTAATCCCTTTTATGACAGAGTAAAATATTATTAATACTAATGCTCATACAGCTCTGGAGAATGGAAGGTAATCATGTTTAGGAGGAGGAGGGTGGCTTGAATTTCATGGATCAAGAGCCCTTCACCATAGACAATGTGGCCTTGAATAGATCTAATAGTCGAGGGAAAGAGTTCATCTGTGTTATAATTTGTGCCTCTGACGGAATATAATACAGTAAGTTTTAGTTCCGGATACTTCCTATTAGAGGCCAGGGTCAGCCTAGACGGTAGCGGGTCGGACTCTCAATTTACGGACCACAGTTCGGGCCCCTCGTCCACTCTTCCGTTTATTCCTTGACAGTTGTTTATTTCAACTTCAATATATATATATATATATATATATATATATATATATATATATATATACATTGGACCCTAGGTTTTCGTTGAAAATTCTTTCCAGAATGCTGTTTGAGTGCCATTAGATTAGTTGTTTCAGAACCCCAAAAATACACTTACAAAAGCTCTTACAATAATACATTTACATAATTGTTAGAGTCTGGAGGTGAAAAAAAACCGAGGGTCCACTGTATATATATATATATATATATATATATATATATATATATATATATATATATATATATATATATATATATTTATATATACGTGTGACGTACCAATATTCTAATTTTTTTTTCATTCACCTACATGTTTCTCGTTACCAATGAAAGTATATTATAATAATTTATATCCATCATCCAGTCAGTATTAATGCATTTCATCTTAATGCATTTCAGTTTAGTTAAATACATATAAATTCCCGTCATTCCCTCAAAATGCTAAAACCGGTTTGTTTTCAGCTAATATCAGTTAATTTCTTAAAAATGATGTTCTCCCGTAGCATCAACTGTCATTACTGTATTCACCTGAAACATTCATTTTCCATCTATTTCTCCAGCTCCATCATTTATACCAGGGATAAAGGAACAACACATCATATTGTATTCGATATATAGTTTCACTATCATTCCAGTATATACTATGCAGTAAATTTTTTCCCTAAAACGTCACTCATCTCACGAGCAAGGTATACTATTTCACCCTCGACTTTTACATCAAACATGCAATGAATTACTCTCCTATAATTTTTTATCCCCGAGTGGAACATGTGGTACAATGTACTCTCCTGATCCACCCGGAGGCTTGGTCAAGAACTGGGCCGCGGGGACGTTGACCCCCGGAAATAATTCCAGATAGACTGTATTCTTTTATTTTTCGTATGAAATCAATATCCACTTCATTGAATGACATTGCTTCTGACGACGGTTGATACCGAATGGCGTAAACCATTGTTCATAGCCTTTTTCCCTCTCTCTCTCTCTCTCTCTATATATATATATATATATATATATATATATATATATATATATATATATATATATATATATGGGGCAAGTGTGCTCTGTTAAAGTTCCTCAGAGAGCTGGTTGAAAAGCTCATCACGGAAACCAAGGATCACAGAGCGGCCAGCTTCATTTCTCAGAGACTCAGTGTTGCGATCCAAAGGGGAAATGCCTGCAGCATTCTGGGCACTTGGCCCACCGTTTGGGAGCTGGATGAAGTGTTTGAGATGTAGGCTCTGAGATGTTATTTATGTTGTTCTCCTTTCTACTGTATCTTTGTTAATGTACTTTGTTTATAAATAAAGTTTACATAGAATATAGAATATAGGAGGTGGTAGGAGAAGGAAATGTTCAAACGCTCCGGGGAGAATCTCGAGTTTTCCCTGAAGTAAGTTTATTCTTTTCTCTGAGGTGCCTCTCTCTCTCTCATATATATATATATATATATATATATATATATATATATATATATATATATAGTTATTATAATATACTTTCATAGGCAACGAGAGATATATAGGTGAAAGAAAAAATAAGGTTAGAACATTGATAAGTCACTTTATCTAGAGCTGATGGTTATATGATAGGTGCGAGTGAGTTAGACTTAGTTAGGAGATATTGAACGTTTCCATTGTGAGTGTGCAGCACACACCATAGTCAAGCTCGACCCACCAGTCACAAAACCTCAACTCTTGCTAACCCACTGTCAGTGGGTTACCTGTGCTGGGTATCAATGGGCCACTGATACCCAGCACGGGTGTGCCAGTACTTCCTTAAATGCATAAATAATGTTAAGCGCTAAACCCATGTGAATCATTCAGCGCAAGACGTGGTGGAGGCTTGATTCACCGTCTGCTGAGAGCGAAACAGACACGCTTCCTATCTGCACTCACATATAAGGAGCCGCTAAGCAGGTCATTACATGAGGGCCTCTCTCATACAGCTCGAAATATGGCGGTGGTCGTCCTTCCCTTACGCTACTGTTGTATGACAATGGCGATAACGGCGGAGCAGCGGTTAAAGCACCGAACATAATGAACAATGGCTCAATTGAAAGCCAACAAAAACCTGGAACACTGAAAATAGGTGTTGTATACACGGAGGCCTCCTGTACATGACTACGACCCGAGTCAGCAGACATTTATTTCCCCGACGACAAATATTCCACCACCTAAAGCTAAGTGACTTAGGTAAGCAAGACAACTCCTCCATCCTTCAGGAGAACTCTTCTTGCATACACTGCACGTATCTGTTGGGCCAAGGCTGAGGCTCAAGTCGTCGTAACACACACAGATCAAATGGCAGGGTCACGGGGGCAGAAGTAAATTTGCCTACACATGTTATTTATATGTCATGGATGACCAGGTGACACGAGTATTAATCATATGATGACTCACTCGGAGCAAATACCCAGAGACAGACAGCGACCAAATATTTACATAAATTAGGTGACAAGTGAATACTGAATGGTACCGCGTCTGTCTCGTGATTAAGCAGTCCGATTCCGTGCCTTCACATCCCATAAATAACAATGCATAAATCATTTAGACACTTTAACTCATTATGCAATACTAGGTTAAAAGTTCGAGAAATATTTCTAGTTATTTTTTTTGACAGGAAGGTGAGAGTATTAGCTAGGGGGACATTTTTCACATTTTTGAGTCAGTCTTCATGAAAATCTTTCTCCCCGAAATCATATTATGGAATAAATCTCTTGATATCTTTAATGAAATATTACTCGCAGTATTTAATTTGTGAACTTGGCCTGAAAACTCTCCAGACTGCTTTCTTTCAGGAATATTTTAAAGAGTTTATGCTAGATGGTCTCCTCTCTGTTTCTTTATATCTTTCTCTCTCTCTTTCGCTATGTCGCTGACGCACCTCCATTTTTCATCTACATTTAGTGAGTGCTTAAGGGTTAGACTTAAACCCCAGTCTTAGCAAAAATTTGTTATAAATGAGATTCAGCTGCGGGTCAGAGCTTGAATTTGGGCAATTGACTTTAATTTGAATTCTCGAGCGCATATAACGTATAAGAACCTGGATTTAAATGGCGTGATGCCACTGTATGGCGAAACGTCTACATGTAAAGATTTTGCACATGTATCTACTTCATTAAAATTTCTTGTACACATACTGTAACATCTTCCTCACCATCAACACCATGGAAATAATAAGGGTAAAAAAAAATTCATTCTTCATATACTTGATAAAAACTCAGCCTTGAGCAAAGCGTCGTGTTAAAAAAAATTCTCTACTACAAATATATTTGTTTCCCGTTTGTAGGCCTTTGTCATTGTCTATCTTCACCATCGTTACTATAGATAATATATTTTAAGTCGCCATTTCAAGAGCGGATCCTTCGAAATGCAGCCAAAAGGAAGACAAGGATTCACTACCCTCCTCGAAGATCCTAGGAATTTGAGTTGTCCTTCCCTTGCCCAAATCGAACCGGATTATCTCTTAAGTCCCAAACGTAGTATGAGTGTTACAAGAACAGCAATGAAATTAATAATAATAATAATAATAATAAGAAGAAGAAGAAGAAGAAGAAGAAGAAGAAGAAGAAGAAGAAGAAGAAGAAGAAGAAGAAGAAGAAGAAGAAGAAGAAGAAGAAGAAGAAGAAGAAGAAGAAGAAGAAGAAGAAGAAGAAGAAGAAGAAGAAGAAGAAGAAGAAGAAGAAGAAGAAGAAGAAGAAGAAGAAGAAGAAGAAGAAGAAGAAGAAGAAGAAGAAGAAGAAGAAGAAGAAGAAGAAGAAGAAGAAGAAGAAGAAGAAGAAGAAGAAGAAGAAGAAGAAGAAGAGGAGTAGTAAAATAAGGAGTCAACATTTCCACTGCTTTTACACAGCAGTGACCGATCAAGCCATCAGGATGAAACACTTGTCCTGTTTCCTGACCAAATTACCTAACCTAACCATCAGGGGCCACAGTGACCACCGTAACCCCACTGATCGAGAGATTACACTCTGTCTAGTAGATGGATTTCAGTAAACATCTTCATCAAAATTTCATTTTTCGGCAAATTTGAGGCACAGAGCTGGTGGGCCAAGAAAGAGGATACACCAGCTTAAAGAAGATCTTGACGACGCTCAAAAGGATTTTTATGGGAGCAGATTCCTTGCAAAATAAAAGTTGCGATGGTAGGGACTTGAAAGGAATTGTTGGGGTAGGAAGGATAACAGAGAGAGAGAGAGAGAGAGAGAGAGAGAGAGAGAGAGAGAGAGAGAGAGAGAGAGAGAGAGAGAGAGAGAGAGAGAGAAAAGCGAGAGAGAGGAGAGAGGGGATCAAATAATTAGATATAAAGACAGACGGCCAAGTAAATTAATATAAAAAAGACGAGAAAATAGGAAAAAGATGAAAAAAATATAGAGACGAAAAAAAAGAAAGAGAGATAAAGAGACAGAGATAGACAGGAAGAGATAAAGACAGAGAGAAAGCAAGGGCTATGAAGGCACCTTTTTGTTTACGTTTGGAGTCAAGACACGATAAAGAACTTTGTTCGTTCATCACAGAGTTCCGCCTCCTTAATGACTGCGAAATCCTTCAAGGGACGGTGCCTTGATGCTCTTGATGGACCCCTTAATCGAGCTGCCTTCCTCTTTAGAACTTCAGGGAAGGATACCTTGATACTGGTGATAGACCCCTTGATCGAACTACCCTCCTCTATGAACCTTCAAGGAAGGATACCTTGATGCTGGCGATGGACTGATCGCCTCTCATTCCTGTGGTCCTGCGTGGCCCTTGCGAGTTTTGCGTGACAATAATAACGAGTTTTGCGTGACAATAATAACGAGTTTTGCGTGACAATAATAACGAGTTTTGCGTGACAATAATAACGAGAAGCCTTTCGGTCGCTGCGCTAACCAAGAAAGGTATTCTCGTTGCTCATAAGTTCTGCTCCCTCTACCTCGGTGCAACGAATTATAAAAATATGTGTAAGTGTGTGTGTGTGTGTGTTTGTATGTATTTTTAATACACCGAGTATTTAATTTTCTTAATACTAGGTATTACTACTCGGGTATTAAAATTTTTAACAAATGGGTTTTAAGATTTTTAACACCCAAGCATTAAGATTCGTAATACCTGGATATTAAGACTAACACAAAAGTGCTAAGATTTTAACACCCAGGTGCTGAGACTCAATACCTGGGTACTAATATTAATACAACATTAAGATTTTAATACCCGGGTATTAAGATTAATACCCCGGGTATTAAAAAATATCTGATGTTGTGATGCTGATCCAAGAAGGATCCTCCAGAGCAATCCCGTGGAAATAAATTCCGGGAATTGTCAACATAAAATTGAGCGGAGAGCAGAGCTGCTCTGTGACCCTTCACCTAGTAATAGTTAACTGGGGTTTGAACTTTAAAGACAATTGGATAAGGCGTTCTCAAGTTATAAACGATAAACCTTGGTGAGAGGAAACTGCAGCTAACAGATGGACGGCTTTGGCATGAGGTGTCCCATAGCTCAATTGCAAGCCCAATGATCTCACACACTGAGGTCCAGGAGTCGATCCCTCGTACGGGTGGAAACAATAGGACATGTTTCCTTATGGAACCTGCTGTCCGTGTTCACCTATCAGTAAAATAGGTACTTGGGTGTTAGTCGACTGGTGTGGGTCGCATCCTGGGGACAAAATTGACCTAATTTCCCCGAAATGCTCTGTATAACAAGGGGCTTTCTATATAGTAGTATGTCATTGATGTCAACTAGGCCTGTATAGTACCTTATACATGTACTTGTAGAAATAATAATTATTATTATTATCATCATTATGTCGTGCATCATTCAAGAGTTCACTCAATTCTGAAACTTTAAAAACACTGTATAAAATCAAAATTCTTCACGTCTTGATCTGACAAAGCCATCTTCATTACGTATATAATGTTGGTCAGTCGTATAAAAGTTTTGATGTATTTCCTGTACTGCGCCGAGTAGTTGTAGTAGTAATAATAGTAGGTAGTAGTACTAGTAATAGTAGTAGCAGTAGTAATAGCGGCAGTAGCAATAATATTTACAAAGGTTTTCAACCATATTGATCACTCAGGGAACTGAGAAATGAAAAGGTATAAACAGACAGACAGACAGACACACACACACACACACACACACACACACACACACACACACACACACACAAACACAAACATACACACACAGTCTTTTTGACACGAGTCTATGACAGATTGGTAACTATTACTACTATATAAAACAAAGATAAAATTAACAAACAATAAAAACTACGAACGTGAGCGAAACGCTCTACACGGATAAATACCAGCATACTAAGTTAAGCAGCCAGCATCAGTTAAAAATCACATTACATTATTAACGTCAAAAAAACTCCACTAAAACACTCCCTGGGGTCACTATTCCAGCGCCATGAAGATGGCACTCACTTCCCCAGACTACGAAGTAAATCTTACGAATATCGATTTTTAAGAACTGAACTGATTCAGTCTTACAAGACAATGGTTGCGAGGCGACTTAAATTAATTAGTTAAAGATATGACAATCTTGATTTATATAAATATTTTTGCTCTTCCCAAACATAACATACAACAATGGTTAAATAATTCTAGGCCAAGGTTTTTCAGTCCATCGAAAATAAGAACTTATATTCCAACGAAAATAAGAACTTATTTTCGTTGGAATAGATTAGCAGAATATTTAATTGAGAGGAATATTGTATATACACATAAAATAGGCTGGATGAATGCTGCATAATTTTATATAATGTATAACTGCAGTGCTGCATTTCTTTATCAGTGTATTCGTATGATAGGACAATAGTACCACTGTATTCGTGATTTTGGTGAAGCGCTCTTGATCCAATGATCAAAATAATTTGAGCTTGTTTTCCCTTTCTCAATTCAACCCTAATTGTCTCCCTTACCAGTTTAGCGCTTCCCAGTGAGTATAATAATAGTGTATGAGACTGTTCAGCTAACCGTATCTCAGTGTGTCTGCATCACTATCAATGCTTCTCTTCACAATGGAATCGCAACTATCCCTCAACCAGCCACGCAAAAACCATAATTCTACGGCGATATCAACTTCTCAGTTGAAATGGAAAATTTCTAATACTTTTTCCAGGCAACCTGACCCAGGCGGCAGCCACTGGAAATATAATATATCCGTGATTTTAGAGATACGATATGCAAATTTATGACTTGCCATTTTATACAGAAAACTTCTCCATGTGATAAAATATCCTAACAATTATCATATTCGGTTTGATGTTACCTCGTTCTAGAATATACCGATTATTGACATGCGTTCCATGTACTGTTATTAGTTGGGCCGCATTTCAGTTCAACGAGGAAGAATCTAGTTGTGTAGCTTTGTTTTTGGACACAACTATTAGTGTTTGTTTTTATTCAAAGTACAATATGTAAACATGACTCTCACTACGTAGTCTTACAAGCGTGGGCGTCCGCTGGGCCTGTAAAGAAGGGTAAAAAAAGAAGGAATTAGGTTAGGCAGTTGTGCCCCTTGGCTCTGATCTGTGTCAAGGAAAAACACTTTGATGACTTTGTATTCCTCCTGGAAATCCCTGCTTCCCCTTCTTCCTTTCATCCCTGGAAAAAATCCAGCGGACGCCCATGCTGAGAGGTAGTTCAAAAGTTTGCGTTCCTCTTGCATCAAGTTTTCCACGCTTGTAGGTGCGTTTTGGCGCTTAGAGATCACCAAATTCATGGTAGCTGCCATCTTAGAGAGGAGAGGCTTAAACCCCTGACAGAATTGCAACAATTTGCTATAACTATGAGTGATGTATATTATACTGACCTACTTCAGTCCCTAACGAACACTTGGAGACGAATTTGAGGCGTACTTAAGCGAGTATAGAGTTCCCTACTAGAACAACCAAGTTCTCAGGGCAGCCTCCACTGTGAGCATAGCTATCATCATCACTGTCTCACCACTACAAGTTTGCTATCAATCTTCAGTCTCACTCAGAACCATTGTACCGTTAGGCAAGATAAATGCTCGGTTGCCTAGAGCCTTATTTTTGGGGGAGGGAGGAGGCAAAAAATTGGATGCAACAATCTACCCTCGGAAAACACTGGAGGAACTGGTTGCAAATCAGCACACTTAAATTGCTCCTTACGAAAGCAGAAAGAAGGATGTAAGGTTCAAAATACCTCCAAGGAAAAGCAGGGGTGTAGTAAGTGCACTAACACAAGTCAGAAGTCCCTTAAGTGTCTTCTAGAGTAAATTTGATGAGTTCTTCTAGACATTCCTGATCAGCATGCCTGGAGAGCTTTCATAAGACTAATTGCTGCAGCACCCACCAGGCTTCTAGCCTGGTGGCTTTCTTTACTGCTGTGCTCCCATGCTTTTCTGGGAATTTTGTTTCTTGCTGTAGGGCTGAAGCCTACTGCCACCCTATTTGTATCTCCTAATATTACACTTCAAAAGAAGTTAATCATGAACCCGGTGAATTATGTTGCTAACAGTTTTTCAGCCCTTCATGTCTCTCTGGTCTCTGTGAAATCCATCACACAATATTGTTTCCAACATTCTTAATATATTTAAGTTCCATTGTGTTGTCTCTCTTAGTTCAAATTCTAAATCCTGTCTTCATTTGCCTATCGACCTTCGAGGTTGTTTTTGGTGGCTGTAAACACTGGTTTATGGAATAGCAAGAAGAGTCGAGGAAAATGGATGAGTGGGAGTAGGAGTGAAGTATTTGTGTGGGTGGTACAGATGGCTTGGTGTATAAGGGGTAGGGAGTGTTGAAAGGTGAGTAGGGATGAAGTATTTGTGTGGGTGGTACAGATGGCTTGGTGTATAAGGGCAAGGGGGTGTTGAAAGGTGGCAGAGGACATATTAAATGAAAGGGACTCGTTGGGTCAAGGGAGGGGATGGAAGTGTGTATTATATATTTCAAATAGCACTTACACTTCCAAATTTCCTCCACAAAATTTATATAAATTTCACCTATTTTTATCATATATGTTTTAATTATTATATCTCTGTCCATATATAAATATTAAGGTTTCTTTTAATATTCAGGAAGTCTCCTGTTTTTTCCATCAATTCTTCGTACGTCCTTTCGTTGATTAATATTGCGCATATCAAATGATTTTTATAGTTCAGTTATTCCTTATTGTGCACTCCTCTATTATCTCTTTTGCTTGTTCTCTGTTTGTCTCTTGAGTATTTCTTGGATGATTTTTTTGTTTGTTTGAATTTGCTTAGTCGTTTCAGTTAATTAATTTTGCTTTTTACGACACTGCTTTTTCACGAAAAAAAAACAGCCTTAATCTCGATATTTGGGAAGTATGACTGTGTATGTGTGTGTGTGTGTGTGTGTGTGTGTGTGTGTGTGTGTGTGTGTGTGTGTGTGTGTGCGCGCGCGCGCGCTCACCTAATTCACCTAACTGTGGTTGCAGAAGTCGAATCATGGCTCTTAGCTCCGCCTCTTCACTGGTCGCTACTAGGTACACTCTCCCTTCTTCATGGGCTTTATCGTACCTCCTCTTAAAGCTGTGTATGGATCATGCCTTCAATACATCACTCTCTAGACTGTTCTACTTCCTGACGTTAGGAAGAAGTACTTCCTAACATCCCTGTGACTCATCTGAGTTTTCAACTTCCAATTTTGACCCCATTTTGGTGTGTCACATCTCTGAAACATTCTGTCCCTATCTACCTTGTCAATTCCTCTCAGTATTTTACATGTCGTTATCATGTCTTTCCTATCCCTCCTGTTCTCCAGTGTTGTCAGGTTGAGTTTTTAACCTCTCGTCGTTGGACGAACCCTTCAGCTCTGGGACTAGCCTTGTTGCAAACCTTTGCACTTTCTCTAATTTCTTGACGTGTTTGACCAAGTGTGAGTTCCATACTGGTGCTGCATACTCCAATATGGGCCCTGACATACACGGTGCACAGTGTCGTGAATTACTCCTTACTTAAACGTCGAAACGCTATTCTCAGGTTTGCCAGGCGCCCATATGCTGCAGCAGTTATTTGGTTGATGTGTGTCTCAGGAGATGTGCTCGGTATGATGCTCACCCCTTGAGTGAGTTTTTCAGTCTTTGACCTCTTAGGCTGTACTCCATCTGCGGTCTCCTTTGTCCTTCCCCAAGCTTCATGACTTTGCACTTGCTGGGGTTAAACTCCAGGAGCCATTTGCTGGACCAGGCTTGCAGCCTGTCCAGATCCCCTTGTAGGCTTACTTGATCCTCGTCCACTTGTATTCTCCTCAGTAGCTGCACATCGTCTGCGAACAGGGACATCTCTGAGTCTATTCCTTCCGTCGTGTCATTCACACATACAAGAAACAACACCCCACTCGACACATGTACCCACTCTGACACCTCGTCTCGTACCAACACATGTTGTTTCCTTCCTGTCAGGTATTCTCTGATCCATTGCAGTACTTTCCCTGCTATTCCTACCTGCTCCTCTAGCTTTTCAACTAGTCTCTTGTGTGGTACTGTGTATGTATAGCGTGCATGTGTACGTGCTTAGCGTGTGACTGTATGTATCCAGTAAAATGTGTGCACATCTGAAAATCATCCAAGTTCATTAAAAAAAATCCATGCCTGTGAAGGGACCTCAACTATTTTTTTCTTCTAATGTCTCTCAGAGTGTACTGGCACATCCCCCAAGAACTAAATGTCAGTAATCCACAACTTTCAACTTCCTCTCAAAATTCAAAGACTTCTTGCTCCTCGAGTAATAACAAGCTTTCTTGTTGAAAATAGCCAGGAAAAACACTTTGCCTTCTTCAGCGCAGAAAATCTGCTTCTGCTCATCCTACCTAAACTTTTGTACTATGTCACTGCTACACACGCACACAAAGAATACTTTTTCTCATTTTGCATTTTGTGTCTCCCTGGAGCTTTACCTAGACTACCTCAGGGAAAAGGGTCCCACAAGGGGTGAGGGAAGAGCGGGGATAGGTGAAGAATAGTGGGGACATAGAAAAAGAGCCAGGGCTAAACACAGCAATAAAGACATTGTTTGACATATGCAGTACTTGACTGGTAGGGCTCAGGAGGAAAGAATTGAATGTTGTTGGGGTCCCAAGCGACAATATCTGTGTCAATATCTGTGGTGTTATCATGGTAAGGATGTGGGGAAATGTATAAAAGCAAGATGGTGTTTGCAAAGATAAACGAGACGTTGCCATTGTCCAAGGTCTGCATCTGCAAAGGGCAGGAAGAGCTGCGTAATCGTTGTATGCTTTGCAACTAAACTTAATGAATATCTTGAGACAAACAAGCTAAGCTTATGTTGATTTTTCCATAAATACTGAATAAAATCAATACTGCATCACGAAATTAATATATTTAATTGAGGCAAATGGTACTAAGTAAATTCAGGACACTAAAAGGGTAATTTATTGGTACAACATTTCACTCAGGGGAGGGATTAGGAAGGAGTGCTTTTACAAGTACGTATATAGAAAACATGAGAACACTGCATCATAAACAATGCACTCTGCGACTGAGTTCAAGTGAGATCAGGAAGTGTGTCATCAGAGGAGCACTGCAAAAGATCTACTGGCCCATGGTGTTGCAAATTTCTATTTTTTTCTAAGACAGTGCGGACGATGGTATAGCCATGGTGAACATGCACTTTCCTGGAAAAAATCGTCTTTGATAGTTTGACAGCTGAAGACTCCAGACATTTACGTTTAATTTCCCCATTTTCATATAGTAATAGAAAGGCAATTTTCCCATTTTATGAGATAGGTTTGGAAATTGAACGAGATCTTATGAGGAAACTTAACTTTTCGTTTTTAGAAAATGGTAGGTGTAATTTTTAGAAAGAAACTAGATTAAGTTGTTGCATCTTCTTCATGTTTAGGGATTTGTAGAGTTAAGGGTTAGAGATAAAAAAATAGCATAAAAGTTCAGAGAAATCATAGATTTTCCTATCTCGTTTTTTTTTATGGGGTGGGGCGGGGAAATGAGAGGGGAGTATGTGACGTTGGGTGTCATCCCAGCCATCCACTCGTGTAGAGGGTGGGGAACAAGGAGTTTCTAGTAGTTGCGAGAGAGCCAGGCAGAGGAGACTCAACCAATACAGAGTGTGATCCTCTCACAGTGGCGTATCACGAAGAGTTCACCTTTTAATTTTAATTCTTTTGTCACTACACTGTATTTCCCATTTGGCATAGTTTTGTAACATATCATTGTAATAATCCCAATATAGTGCTAATTTTATACCCCATGCAGTAGCCTAGTAATTGTCTCTCTCCCATATAGAATAATTAATTGTAAGTTAATTTTAAGCTTGACCATAATGCTCTGCATATAAGGGGCTTTTGGTATGTACACCCCATTACTACAACTCCTTGTACATCTTTATATCATGTCACAATAAACTATTATTATTATTAGTGTAATAAATAACTGTACACTTGGGCCACATTAGTAATCTTTATTGACGAAACGAAAAACGATTTCTAGTGTTGCCCATATGTCTTAATCTTCAACATACAGCTGTGCATGAAGCGAGACGTTGTCCTATTAAAAGCTAGTATTCCAACGAATGATTTTCTTCATTAATGTCGGCAGTACGATATGTTGAAGCTAGTGAAGGTAGCTATTTTCTCCTTGTGGGTCACCCGCCGTCGTGGGAAACGACCACTGTGCTAAAAGAAATATACAAACTTCATTTATCACCGAGGAGAATTTACTATTGATAAATTGCGCGGTGGCATTCTCATTGCTTCACATGAGTTGTTTTGTTCTGTGCGGAAATCTGAGATGATTTAGCATATATTTTTTCAATATTATTTCCAAAGTTTCAACAGTTTTGTTATTTTATGGTTATGTTATGACAAGGAATGTTATAAAAGTGTTTGCGTGTGCACGCGCGTGTGTACTCACTTATATGTGGTTGCAAGGGTCGATTCACAGCTCCTGGCCCCGCCTCTTGGCTACTCGCAACTAGGTCCACTCTCTCCCTGCTTCAAGAGCCTTATCGTACCTCTTCTTAAAGCTATGTATGGATCCTGCCTCCACTACTTCACTCTCAAGACTGTTACACTTCCTGACAACTCTAAGGCTGAAGAAATGCTTCCTAACATCGCTATGGCTCCCTCTGTGTATGTGTGTGTGTGTGTGTGTGTGTGTGTGTGTGTGTGTGTGTGTGTGTGTGTGTGTGTGTGTGTGTGTGTTTGTGTGTCTGTATTTTCACCTATATACGTACTTGACTATATGTGATTACAAGAGTCGAGTCTCAGGTCTTGGCCTCGCCTAGTCACTGGCCGCCACTGGGTTCACTCCCTCCTGGCTTCGAGGGCCTTATCGTGCCTTTACTTAAAGCTGTGTATGGATCTTGCCTTTGCTACTCCACTGTCCAGGTCGCCCCAGTTCCTGATCACTCTAAGGCTGAATAAATACTTCCTAACGTCTCTGCGACTTATTGGCATTTTCATTGTTATTCAATGGGTTGGGATAATGAAAAAGATCAGTCTCCAGTAGGCTGAGGTCATAATTTACAGTGTTTCGTGAAATGCAGAAATGTAGCTGCCTAGTGAGAAGGGTAAGGTTTGTTGCCTTGTCGACATTCCCATGCCCGTTCACCCATTCTCACCCACGGCAACGCCATAGCTGCAGCCGGCGTCCCGCAGTGTCAGGCAATCAGTCCCCAAAGTTACCAAGCCCAGTACGACTAACGATAGGCCGAGTACAAATAGCAGTTCAGGTAACAACAGTCAGTCCAGTACAAAGAAATCGCCAACGAATTCGTGGACTAAGGTCAAACGTCACCAGCACACCACCGCCAGCACCACCTGCTAAGTGCGTGGTGACTTATTTTAATTGCAGTAAGCGAGGGCACTACCGTTCAGAATATTACCAACCTTAGTCCCCTCGTAGCGATCGTCACCGTCCCCATGCCCAGTATCGGGAAGGAGTTTGCATGTATCATAACACTTCAGGACATACCTCTAACGAGTGCTATAAGCTTTGGAGCCTAATGTCGGTGGAGCAGGGCAAGCACTCGGCGCCCTAAGCTTGTGCTAGTAGCAGCCTTTCCCACAGTTCGAGGGAAGAGGCGCGCCCAAGGTTGTCCTGGCCAACCTCGTAAGAGAGCTCGTTTCTCGTCACCTCCTGGCCATCAGCGCTCAGTTACCAGTGAAACCCAGTCTGGGGACGACCGGTCTGACCTTCACTCTAACTCCTGCACTGATGTAGAGGACAGCAGTTGTCAAGCGGCAGTCTCCCTGTCAACAGGTGACTGTCTGACTAGTATCATGGCATCACCAAGCAGAGTTACCGCCTGTACGAAGTATGACGTCACTTTGTCAGCTAACTCGCTCACTCCTGTTACGGTATATGTAAACAGAGCTTTCGAAGGAGATCACGTGCTAGTCGACAACGACACATGCAGAGTCAAGGGCCTCTTCCTTGAGCCATCCTTCACACTGTGCGATTTGGTAAGTTGCAAGTCCTTGTCATTAACATGCATAGTCAAAAATTTCCTCAGCAGAAGGACACCTCACTTGTCGATCTTGTCAGATTCCCTCTCCCGGTGAGAGTGGAGGGCAACATCCCAGCTGACATTCTCATAAGTGCAGTCCTCCCAGGAGAGTCTGCTACTGACTCTTCCGTCACCCCGCCAGTGCAGGATGATAATCTAGCTACGACAGACTACCCTGAAGAAGTTCCAAAACTTCTCCAGGTTCTCAATCGTGCACGTTTCACAGTCACGTTAGATGGTGAGTCCATGGGCCTGACCCCACTTATTTCTCACTGTATTCTACTTGATAAAGATACTAAACCCATTTATGTAGCTGCGTATCGCCTACCTCATGCTCAAAGAGTCTTTGCTGAAGAGCTCCTTGCAAGGATGCTCCGTGATGGAGTTATTGAGGAGCTCAATTCCCCGTGGAATGCCCCTCTCATCCTGGTTCCCAAGAAAGACGGAACATGGCGTCTTGTTATCAATTACAGGAAACTAAATGCTTGACGATCTCAGATCGTTTCCCATTGTCAGTTAAGACCATGTGCTAGATCATTTTCTTTAGTGGCTTGAGGTCATGAGTTAACTTATTTTTTCCAGTGGCTTGAGATCGTGAATTAAGTGGCTTTTCTTCATAAGGTTAATTATTTTTATTAATTTGCGTTTAATTTTAGCAGCAAGACATTTAACTTTTATATTATTATTACTATTATAATATTCATTTGAAAGTAGTAAACTCGTAAGAGTGAGAAGTGATCATGTTTGATCCAGGACGAACTTTTTTCGTGGAAAAACCTGAAGGACTTATTTAACAATCTCTATTTTCAGGGATGTTATATTTTTTATTCAGTTATCTGATGCTGAAGTTCAGTATGGGTGGTTCAGTTTTTGCCTCATTTTTCATATTAAGCCTTAAATGTTTTTTTTTTATGTTCAACAATAAATGATATGATTTTTATTTTTATTTATATGATTTTTGTTTAATAAGTGAAATTATGATTTTTTTTATCTTAACTGATATTACTATTTTAATGTTTAATCTTAACTGATATTATAAATTTAATATTTAATCTTAACTGATATTATAAATTTAATGTTTAATCTTAACTGATATTATAAATTTAATATTTAATCTTAACTGATATTATAAATTTAATGTTTAATCTTAACTGATATTATAAATTTTAATGTTTAATCTTAACTGATATTATAAATTTAATGTTTAATCTTAACTCACATTACGATTTTTATCTTCAATCTTAACTGATATGATTTTTGTATTAACCTTAACTGATATTATCTTTCATTTTTATTCCTAATGGTATGTATAATTTCTATATTTAAATTTTCTTAATATTTTTATAATTAACTGTGGCTCAAATTTTTATATTACAGATGTATTCAAACTTGTAAAGAAAATTAAGATTGCCATAAATTTCGACTGCATCAAGGGAATTGTGAAAAAAATTTAACAAATAAAATTGTATCATATTCATCAATGTATACAAAGTTTTCATTAAGACAAGAGCAAATTATGAGTAATAAAAGATATGATATGCAGAGGACCCCCGGATTACGTCATTATTTCGTTCCAGAATGCTGTTCAAGTGCCGTTACCGAACGAATTTGTTCCCATAAGGAATAATGTAAATTAGATTAGTTCTTTTAGACCCCCAAAAATACACTTACAAAAGCACTTACAAAAATACACTTACATAATTGTTCGAGTTTGGAGCAGTACTTAATCCGGGGGGGGGGGCACTGTACTTTTGAAGGAAGAAAATGCAGTTATTTCCCATTTTGTTATAATGGAACTCTAAGCTCGTAGTGATCATAGAACACCTGGGAAATGGGAAGCATCGAGGTGATTACGTTCCATTCGAGGAAGAAAAGAGAGTCTCCAGTAATCCTCCCCCCCTCTCTCTACCTTGAAGAGCACAGACTTAATTACTGCCTCAACACACTGATTATAATCAGTAATGTAATGCAATTACATTAACTTTAGGTTTAGGTAATGTGACCTTAAGTCATTGTTCCTAAAGAGGTATAATTAAAATCCTGATAGAGAAATACAGTAAACTATTCTACAATGCATTACAGAAAAGATCAAAATACTTAATATTAACGAGCACCCGTCGCCACTCACTTGACTGATTCATTTACGAGTTAAAGAATCTACTTAAATGGGGTTACTGTATATGGAGGAGGAATATCGCTTGAGATCTGATTTGGAGCAGAGGGAATATAGCTGTCTATGGAATCTCCAGACGGTCTTAAATAGTCAGGAATCGACCTCCCCAGTGATACTGGGAAGCCAGATATCGCTCCATTGGGTGACATCGGGAAGTTAGCCTCTCCGGGTGAAGAGTAGTTTAAAATCGGTCCACCAGGGCAGATAACAAGTCGTCGGCCCACCTGGTGGTAGTGAATAGCAGTAACTCATAGGTAGTCCTCCAGGGAGCATCGAGTAGGTAGGAGGCGTTCCTGCAACTTGTATTGAATAATTTGTGGGCAAACCTCCCAGTGGTACTGAGTAGCTTGGAGACGATCCTCCAGAGGGTAGCGGATAGCTAGGATTTGTATTGTCAAGCGATGCTGAGTTCCCCGAAGGCATTCTTCCATTTCGTTCTCGGTAGCCTAGTCTCTCTTCTTCAGAAGGTATCATGATGCCATTAAGCTGTTTTTTCGGTGACTCTTGATATTGTCCTGATGAATTTAGATATTGTCTTGGCGGCTCCAGATACTGTTCTGATGAATCCAGGTATCCTCCTTTAGACTGTTCCGAGGAGCCAACACCATCTTCAGTAACTGCAGGATAATTCACAATCTGAGATCCGGTTGACGAACGGCAGCCGCTGGAAGATGTCTCATTGTGAAATTGAAGTCTGACATCACCAGAAGAGACTAAACGCTTCGGTTGGTCCGAGTGTAGTGTGTTGTAGTCTTGGTCTGGCACATCACACATTCGGCAGCAAAATATGATCATTACAGCTGTGAAAAAAGAAGAAACAATAGTTTACATACCCATTTTAAAGATTTTGGGGGTAATGACATAATTACAGCCCAAGATCAACCTCTTGACTGGATTTAGTCATGTGCTTATCTAGGTGAGTGTGCTTAGCTAGATAATCAGCTCTTCAACTGCGTCTTAATTTTATGTTGGTTGACTTGTTTTTATATCGTTTGCTTATAACTATGCAAAGAGAAAGAGAGATATTGATATGGTTACAGGGATAGATTCATAGCTCCTGGCCCCACCCTGTGTGTGTACTCACCTCTTTGTGGTTGCAGGGGTCGATTCACAGCTTTTGGCCTCGCCTCTTCGCTGGTCACTCCTAGGTCCACTCTCTCTGCTCCAAGAGCTTTATTGTACCTCTTCTTAAAGCTATGTATGAATCCTACCTCCACTACATCTCTCTCGAGATTGTTACACTTTTTGAAACTAAATGACTAAAGAAATACTTCCTAACATCCCTGCTACTCATCTGAGTTTTCAACTTCCAGGTGTGACCCCTTGTTGCCAGTTCTCATCTATGAAACATTCTGTCGCTGTCCTGTGTGTGTGTGTGTGTGTGTGTGTGTGTGTGTGTGTGCGCAGTCACATAATTGTGGTTGGAGGGGTGGACTCATAGCTCCTGGCCCAGCCTCTTCACTGGGCGCTACTAGGTCCACTCTCCATGTTCCAAGAGCTTTATCATTCCTCTTCCTAAAGCTATGTATGGATCCTGCCTCCACTACATCACTTCCCAGCCTATTCCACTTCCTGACAATTCTATGACTGAAGAAATACTTTCAAACATTTCTGTGACTCATCTGAGTCATTGTGTGTGTGTGTGTGTGTACTCACCTAATTGTACTCACCTAATTGTGGTTGCAGGGGTCGAGACTCAGCTCCTGGCCCCGCCTCTTCGCTGTCTGCTACTGGGTCTCTGCTCTCCCTGCTCCATGAGCTTTATCATACCTTGTCTTAAAACTATGTATGGTTCCTGCCTCCACTATATCTTTCTCTAGTCCATTCCACTTCCTGACTACTCTGTGGCTGAAGAAATGTTTCCTGACATCCCTTTGACTCATCTGAGTCTTCAGCTTCCAGTTGTGTCCCTTGTTTCTGTGTTCCCTCTCTGAAACAACCTGTCACTATCTACCTTGTCAATTCCCCCAGTATTTTGTATGTCGTTATCATGTCTCCTCTGACCCTTCTTTCCTCCAGTGTTGTTAGTCCTATTTCCCTCAACCTTTCTTCATAAGACAGACCCCTGAGTTGTGGAACTAACCTTGTCGCAAACCTTTGCACTTTCTCTAGTTTCTTGACGTGCTTGACCAGGTGTGGGTTCCAGACTGGTGCTGCATACTCTAGTATGGGCCTGACGTATACGGTATACAGTGTCTTGAACGATTCCTTGTTAAGGTAACGGAACGCTAATCTTAGGTTTGCCAGTCGCCCATATGCTGCCGCGGTTATCTGGTTTATGTGTGCTTCCGGAGACGTGCTTGGTGTTATACTCACCCCAAGGTCTTTCTCCTTTGATGAGGTTTGTAGCCTTTGTCCACCTAGCCTGTACTCTGTCAGCGGTCTTCTTTGCCCTTCTCCGATCTTCATGACTTTGCATTTGGTGGGGTTAAATTCGAGAAGCCAGTTGCTAGACCAGATGTCAAGCTTGTCCAGGTCACTTTGAAGTCCTGCTTGGTCTTCATCCGATGTGATTCTCCTCATTAATTTCACATCATCTGCGAAAAGAGACACTTCTGAGTCTATCCCATCCGTCATGTCATTCACATATAGCAAGAATAGCACTGGTCCTAGGACTGACCCCTGCGGTACACCACTCGTCACAGGCGCCCACTGTGATACCTCATCACGCACCATGACCCGTTGTTGCCTCCCTGTGAGGTATTCCCTGATCCATTCCAGTGTGTGTGTGTGTGTGTGTGTGTGTGTGTGTGTGTGTGTGTGTGTACTTACCACACTTAATTCACCTAATTGTGGCTGCAGGGGTTGTGTTAGTTAGTTAGTTACCATTTTGTCCTAGGCACATGTCGATTAGACACTAGGCCTGTTGTATGTATGTGTGTGTAACGAAACACTTCGAAATGTTTCGGCCCCGCCGGGAATTGAACCCGGACCCTCCGTGCGTGAAGCAAGAGCGCTGTGTGTGTGTCTGTACTCACCTAGTTGTGGTTGCAGGGGTCAAATCTCAGCTCCTGGCCCCACCTCTTCACTGGCCGCTACTCGGTCACTCCACCCGCGCTGTGAGCTTTATCATACCTCTCCTTAAAGCTTTGTATAGATCCTGCCTCCACTACATCACTTCCCAGACTATTCCACTTCCTGACAACTCTGTGACTGAAGAAATACTTCCTAACATCCCTGTGGTTCATCTGAGTCTTCAACTTCCAACTGTGACCCCTTGTTACTGTGTCCCATCTCTGGAACATCCTGTCTCTGTCCACCTTGTCTATACCTCTCAGTATTTTATATGTCATTATCATTTCCCCCCTATCTCTCCTGTCTTCCAGTGTCGTCAAGTCAATTTCCCTTAACCTCTCCTCGTAGGACATACCCTTTAGCTCTGGGACTAGTCTTGTTGCAAACCTTTGCACTTTCTCTAGTTTCCTTACATACTTGGCTAGGTGAGGCTTCCAAACTGGCTCTGCATATTCCAATATAGGCCTAATGTACACAGTGTACAGGGTCCTGAATGACTCCTTATTTAGATGTCAGAATGCTGTTCTTAGGTTTCTCAGGCATCCGTATGCTGCAGCAGTTATTTGGTTGATGTGCGCCTCAGGAGATATGCCCAGTGTTTCACACCAAGATCCTTTTTATTGAGTGAAATTTGTAGGCTCTAGCCCCCTAGACTGTACTCTGTCTGTGGTCTTCTTTGCCCTTCCCCAATCTTCATGACTCTGCACTTGGTGGGGTTGAACTCCAGGAGCCAGTTGCTGGACCAGGCCTGCAACCTGTCCAGATCCCTCTGTAGTTCTGCCTGGTCCTCGTCCGATTGAATTCTTTTCATCAACTTCACATCATCTGCAAACAGGGCCACTTCGGAGTCTATTCCATCCGTTATGTTGTTCACAAATACCAGAAATAGCACTGGTCCTAGGACTGATCTCTGTGGCACCCCGCTCGTTACAGGCGCCCACTCTGACACCTGTGTGTGGTGTTAGTTACCATTTTGTCCTAGGCACATGTCGATTAGACACTAGGCCTGAGGTGTACTCACCTATTTGTGGTTGCAGGGGTCGAGTCATAGCTCCTGGTGTGTGTGTGTGTGTGTTAGTTACCATTTTGTCCTAGGCACATGTCGATTAGACACTAGGCCTGTTGTATGTATGTGTGTGTGTGTAACGAAACACTTCGAAATGTTTCGGCCCCGCCGGGAATTGAACCCGGACCCTCCGTGCGTGAAGCAAGAGCGCTAGCCACCATGCCATCGGGGCGTGTGTTAGTTAGTTAGTTACCATTTTTGTCCTAGGCACATGTCGATTAAACACTAGGCCTGTTGTATGTATGTGTGTGTGTGTGTGTGTGTGTGTGTGTGTAACGAAACACTTCGAAATGTTTCGGCCCCGCCGGGAATTGAACCCGGGCCCTCAATGCGTGAAGCAAGAGCGCTAGCCACCATGCCATCGGGGCGTGTGTGTGTGTGTATGTGTGTGTGTGTGTCTGTCTGTCTGTCTGTTACAACTCCCTTGCTGCTGTCTTGAATTTGTTCTCCTGTTTTGAAATGTCATTTTTGTTTTAAATACAATATTTCATCAATAACACTGATTTTTTCACTTATTAAAGAAACCCTTTATTTAGTTGTCTTAGTATACAAATATCTGATCTAATTTAACTTTATAAGCATCTCTTATCATTTCCTAAATTCATGATGTATACACTTTTTGATTTAAATATTTTTTTTATAAGAGGCTGGGTAAATTGGGATGTTTGAAGTCTCAGACTCAGAATTCGCTCTGTGTGTCTCTCACTCACTCTTATGCTCTCTCTCTCTCTCTCCCCCTTTCCTTCTTACCTCCAGCAGCTGCGAAGATGAGGCCAATAGCGAGCATATTGCTGTCCACGGCACATAATATGATGCCCAGACAGAGAGCTGCTGAGCCGAACACCCCTAGGGAGACTACAGGATAACCTGCACATCCGCACGCATTCTCCTGGTAATGTGAAGCGAAATTCTACGTCAATTTCAATGTCTATATAAATGTAAACAATGTCTTTGCCCTCAATATTAGTGAAAAAAACTTAATCATTTTGTACTAAAGAAATAATGAAGACACACAGAGGTGTTCAAATATTAATTATTATTAGTATTATTATTATTATTATTATTATTGTTCATGGAGAAGCACTAAATCCATAAGTCATACAGAACTTGGGGAAAGGAAGGTAATTTGGTTTGATCCGAGGAAGAGGAGGGTAGCTCCATTAATTTAGATAAGGAGATTAGGTTAGGTAAGGTTTGTCAGGAAACAGGACAAATGTTTCCTGATGCAGGTTATATAAGAACCCACAGCTGGAGCTTTTGGTCA
The DNA here is from genome assembly GCA_009830355.1 of Cherax destructor. Lineage (NCBI taxonomy): Eukaryota > Metazoa > Arthropoda > Malacostraca > Decapoda > Parastacidae > Cherax > Cherax destructor. Next base: position 174,404 of record WNWK01002176.1, read on the forward strand.
TCTGACCGAGACCTTCCGCTGGCTTACCAGTCCACCCCTTTAAAATTTAGGGAGAAATTTCTAAATTTTTAGATAAGGAGCTTTTCACAAACATCAAAACACCCTTCCCCCCTCCCTCGCTCCTCTTAAAATTATTTATGTTCTATCAAACACAATATTCCTGAGGTTAATTTTACAAGTGTATATGTTACCTGGCCACAGCCTCTTTTATCAACTACTTTAAAGTCTACTCAGATACTTTAAAAGTCAATTCAGAAATTTTAAAGTCAACTCAGCTACTCAAGAGTTCCATTCAGGACAGTAATTCAACTATCGTCATCTCTAGGCAAGTCGACATGCTGTAACGACACTAAAGAAAAATGATCTTGAATTAGTGATTGAATTAGATGATTCTGCAAATATGCTGAATATAATGCCTGGACTAAGCGAAAACAACTACCTTCCGGTCTAAGCAGACGGAGGATCGACCCTTCACTACTACTTGCGATTGGTGTAAATATTCAACAATACACAAGAGGGGTAAATATTTTACTTACCTTAAATATTCTCCGTAGGATGCCTCCCTCCTTCGCACCGGTGGTCTGCTGACCAGCATGAGACGGCGTAATAGCAATTACTTGTGGGTGCTGCTGATGCAGCTGCTGCTGTTGCTGTTGGTGATGCTGCTCGAGTTGCTGCTGGTGCTTCTGCAGCTGTTGTTTCATTTCCTGATACTGCTGCTGCTCAAGTTGCTGCTGCAGCTCCTGTTTGGTTTCCTGATGCTGCTGCAGCTCCTGGTTGGTTTCCTGATGCTGCTGCTTGCATTCCAGCTCCTTGAGTTGCAGCTGCAGCTGCTCGAGTTCCTGCTGCTGCTGCTGCAGCTGCTCTTGCTTTTGCACTTTAACAAAAATAAACCAGGATGTAATTAGGTACATTGTTAATCAAAATAAAACAATATTTGCCTGTAAATGAATAAGCTGGATACCAAGGATACAGCATCTACCTTTGCAGTGTGGCCTCAGGCCAGACTTGTATTAACTGCCAGATCAACCAGACTCTTGCTGCAAGCAGCGTGCAGGCCCACATAGGCATTACAGCCTGGCTTAACTTGATTCAGGAGAAGACCAGTTTCCTCTAGAAAACATTCACCATTGTTCCGGCAATATCTCTTATTTCTTCTGGTGGAAAGCTTGAGAGGTTAGGTTAGGTAAGGTTTGTCAGAAAACAGGACAAGCACTTTCTGACGCGGGTCTCAGTCATATGATGACCTGCCGTTGGAGCTTTTGGTCATCTGACCAAAGCCTTCCGCTTTCTTACCGGTCCACCTCTTTAAAAATTAGGGTTATAATCAGCTGGAGAGACATACGAAGAGTACATTAACACAGTGTTATCTAATTGTGCTGCAGTGAAATGCATGACACTCCTGCATTCACTTGATTTATTCTACATTTTCTCCCATTTGTACATCTCCACACATGTCTATCAATGGTTAGGGAAGTGTGCAAAATATGGATAGCTAAAATGATCATGTACTCAATACAAATGTTATAAATATGTACTACATACGTTGTGTGCTTTTAGAGTGGAACTCAGTAGTGTTTAAAATTATATTGATATAGAGGAAAAAGAAAGACCTGTGTTAGATGATATTTTTTGCAATATTATATAGTATATACAGTGGACCCCCGGTTTTCGTGATGCTCCAAACTCGAACAATTATGTAAGTGTATTTTTGTAAGTGCTTTTGTAAGTGTATTTTTGGGGGTCTAAACGGAATAATCTAATTTACATTATTCCTTATGGGAATAAATTCGTTTGGTAACGGCACTTGAACAGCATTCTGGAACGAAAAAATCATGAAAACCGGGGGGTTAACTGTATATATATACAGTGGACCCTCGGAAATCGAGCACTCCCAACTCGCCCTTTTATGTAAGTTATTATTGTAAGTGCTTTTATAGGTGTATTTTTGGGGGTCTGAAACAGACTAATCTAATTTATATCATTCCTTATGGGAGTAAAGGCATAGACATTCATTTAACACGGTTTTGTCGTGAATGTTTTGGTTATAGCACGATTGAAGAATTGCTGCATATTTTTGTTTAACACTTCGTAAAATTAGTTTAACATGTTTGAGGGAGGGGAAAAATTGATCCTCCCAGCTTTCAGTTCGGTTCATATGCGTGTACGACAACGATATTCAACGATATTTTCATTGCCATTTGTTAAATCTGCCAAGCAATCATGGCACCCAGTAAGTACATGTATACAAGTTTTCTTACATGTGACAAGAAAAGGTTTAAGCGTTCAAGTCTAGGAATTACAAAGAAAATCAAGATACAGTGGACCCTCGGTTTTCGTTGAAAATTCTTTCCAGAATGTTGTTCGAGTGCCGTTACCGAACGAATTTGTTCCCATAAGGACAAATGTAAATTAGATTAGTCATTTCAGACCCCCAAAAATGCACTTACAAAAGCTCTTACAACAATACACTTACATAATTGTTCGAGTTTGGAGGTGAACAAAAACCGAGGGTCCACTGTATTAGATATGCTTAAGAGTGGCTCATGTGTGGTGGATATAGTGAGGGCCTAATGAAGCGTCAATTCGTACAATTAAAAAGAACGAGGCGAATATACGAGCTTGTGTAATGAATAGCCCAAGATGTCACCTCATGAAAAGAATGACACACAGATCACTGCAGGTAAATAAAACTGAAAACTTGTTGCTTGAGTGGATCGAACAAAAGACAAAGAAAGGTGCACCACTTAATTTCCTCTTAATTAGGGAAAAGCCCTTACAGTTGTTTAAAGCAGTGTGTAATAAGGAAGGAAGGCCTGAAAAAGTGTGTTTAGCACAGGCTGGTTCCACAACTTTAAGTTGCATAATAAGTTACATAATATTAAGTTTTCTGGTGAAAGTGCTTAAGCTGATCATACAGCAGCAAGTAATTTCCCTGATGAATTGCACGAAATTATTTCTGAGGGTGGCTATGATCCACATCAAGTGTTTAATGCTAACAAGACAAGTGTTTTTTGGAAAAAAATGCCAACATGAACTTATATCAGTCAGCACTGGGCTTCAAGGCAGCAAAGGATCGCTTCACCTTGCTCCTTTGCAGTAATGCGTCAGGCGATTTCAAGTGTAAGCCCATGGTTATTTACCACTCTAAGAATCCTCGTGCTTTGAAAGGTGTAGATAAAAACACCTTACCAGTAATTTGGAGGTCAAACCAGTCAGCACAAATGACAAAGAAAATATTTATTGACTGGTTTAAGCATCACTTTATTCCTGAAGTCAAGGTTTACCTGCACAGCAAGAACCTTGCATTCAAGGCTCTCTTCATTCTTGATAATTCCCGTACTCATCCACAAGCTTTGCTGGATCTGACCCCACATGTAAAAGTTGTATTTTTACCTCCAAATACAACATCTTTAACACAACCACTGGATCAGGGAGTTATTAAGTCATTCAAGTGTAACTACACAAAAGAAGTTATGAAAAAATTAGTTGCATCAATGGACTCTGACTCCAACCTGGCAGTACCAAGCTTCTAGAATAAATTTAACATTGCAGATGCCATCAGCTATGCTAGAAGTGCATTGAATGAAGTGCCCCAATCAACATTAAATGAAGGCTTGGGAAAGTTATGGCCTTCTGTAATTAATTCTTTCACTAGTTTTTCCTTGCTTGAGAGTCAGGTTCAGGAAATTGTTTAGCTGGTGATGGTTTTGGAGATATGAATGAAGAAGATGTGAATGAGCTCTTAGAAGATGATGATGAAGAAGACAGGAGTCCAGAGGAAATGTTGGCAGAGTTCAATGAACATATACAAGGGAGCCACATAACAGAAGATGAAGATGAACCTGAAGAAAAACAGTTAACATTGCAGCAGTTATGTGAGCAGTCCCATGTTGCTGCTAAACTAGCAGACTTTTTCACTGAAAAGGACCCTGACAAATCTAGAAGCAGTGATTTGAAATGGGGTCTAGACCAGCTGATGATGCCTTACCGTCAGCTGTATAATGTACTGCAGGGTAAAAGAGCCCAGAGATCCATTACAGAATTTATGCACACTCCAATACAACCATCGACTTCAGTACCAGAACCTCTACCATCCACTTCTGCCAACAACCAACAACCATCCACCTCAGCCCAGTAGGGCCACACCATCCATATCCACTCTCTTTACCACCATCCACAAACACCATTACCCACAATTTAAGGTAAGAAATACTATTATTTCTATTGCATTTGTAGTCTTAAGCAGTAATATATCACGACAATGCACTACAATTACATATTCACTTTTATTTTGTAAGATCTGGAGGTGTAAAAAAAAAAGTTGTTTGGCTTTTTGCGAGCTCTCAGGAACGTAACCCAATTTTTCCCATAAATTCTTCAGTTTGTCTAACACAGTTTTGACTAACACGGCATTTTCAGGAACGTACCTACTGTGTTAAACGATGGTCTACTGTATATATATATATATATATATATATATATATATATATATATATATATATATATATATATATATATATATGCAGTGGACCCCCGAGTAACGAACACCCCGGAAATCGTACAATTATGTAAGTATAATATTGTAAGTGCTTGTGGAAGTGTATTTTTGGGGGTCTGAAATAGACTAACCTACGTGACATTATTCCATAAGGGAGTAAATTCGTTCAGTAATGGCACTTGAGCAGGCTTCTGGAATGAAGTTTTTACGTTACTCGGGGGTTCACTGTATATATACAGTGGACCCCCGGTGTTCATCCTGCTCAAAACACGCCCTTTTATGTAAGTGTTTTTTTTTTAAATGATTTTATAAGTGTAGTTTTGGGGGTCTAAAAGAACTAGTCTACTTTACATTATTTCTTAAGGGAATAAATTCGGTTGGTAATGGCACTTGACCAGCATTCTGTTACGAAAAATGGACGAACACCGGGGGTCCACTGTATATATATATATATATATATATAATATATATATATATATATATATATTTTTTTTTTTTTTTTTTTTTTCAACAAGTCGGCCGTCTCCCACCGAGGCAGGGTGACCCAAAAGAAAGAAAATCCCCAAAAAGAAAAACTTTCATCATCATTCAACACTTTCACCACACTCATACATAATCACTGTCTTTGCAGAGGAGCTCAGATACTACAGCTGAGAAAAGTCCCTCCCAGCTGTCACTATCTCAGACCCCTCCTTTAAAGTGCAGGCATTGTACTTCCCATTTCCAGGACTCAAGTCCAACTAAATCAATTAACTGGTTTCCTGAATCCCTTCACACAATGTTACCCTGCTCACACTCCAACAGATCGTCATGTCCCAAAAACCATTCGTCTCCATTCACTCCTATCTAACACGCTCACACATGCTTGCTGGAAGTCCAAGCCCCTCGCCCACAAAACCTCCTTTACCCCTTCCCTCCAACCTTTCTAGGACGACCCTACCCCGCCTTCCTTCCCTACAGATATATATATATATATATATATATATATATATATATATCAAAGCAAATATGCTTCCTCTGAACGTATTTGTTTGGAAATCCTCCTTTTTCTGTAACATCGCAAGCTCTTGATGTGTTGACTGCAACACGAAAGGCCTAGAGTTATCATTCAACTCTCCCAGTGGTTGTTTTGTATATAATACCGACAAGTAGATGAATAATACACGTGCAACATTTCAGAAAGTTTATTGTGGAGACGTTTCGATAACCTGTGACTTTATCAAACCAGTGCAGAAATTAATCGGTGGAAGACGACATGAGGTAAAATTTGAGGTGATTAGTCTCTCAGCCTTTACAGCTATTTAATCCATTAACTTTGATAAATCTGAAGCTGGTTACAATGAAGATGGAAAAAAGTTATATATATTTCCTTTTTTATTTCCTTTTTGGTAAGTACAATGGACCCTCGGAAATCGAACACTCCTAACTCGCCCTTTAATGTAAGTTTATTATTGTAAGTGCTTTTAAAAGTGTATTTTTGGGGGTCTAAAAGGACTAATCTAATTTATATTATTTCTTATTAGAATAAATTCATTTGGTAACAGCACTTGAACAGCATTCTGGAATGAAGAATGTTCGATTTCCGAGGGTCCACTATAGATGAGGCAAAGCAAAGCCTTTAAATTAAAATGGCAAAAACAAAAACTGCTTACTGAAGACAAGAAAATATTTAAATAAAATATGTTTAAATTCTGAACAAACTCTCTCTTTTGTAAACGAAAAACAAATATGAAAATGTAGTGGAATCTCTTTGTTTGATTAAAAGCCCACTGCCTATTTTTTTTTGTATTGTATTTAGAAATATTTTTATTTCTAGGTTAACATTTTTTAATTTTGTTGCTGAGCGAGTTATAGCTGGTGATGCTCACCTATGTGTGCTCTGCTAAAAATTTTTAATAAATTATAAAAATATCTTTATTTTTTAAGTTGATTTTGCTATAATGTACGAAACAGTATTTGTGCAGTCTTGGTATATATATCAATGTGTTCTAATGATAATGTCTGAAGAGGGACAGTGTGTTTGGTTATTGAAGGTGAAGGCTGTTTAGAATTCGGAGTCATGTGAACCTTGGTACGTCTGGTGACACCAAGATAAGGAGTCATGTGAAGCCTGGTACGTCTGGTGACACCAAGATGTGCTACTAGTGTTAGTACTGTGTACTACTGTGTACTCATACCAACCATTACTGATTCACCACCTCCCTATGTGAATCACTGACAGTTAAGTGACTCATGCTGACCTAGCATGACGTCACGAGCTCTTTGAATCCGTGCCCTCCAGGCACTGCCCTCAGTTCACTTCTATGCGAGACATAGCAGAGGAGACAGAACAGGCTCTGAGTGTCCTCCCTTATTTTACCATTAATATAAGTTACCAAGCCAATCGTGTGTTTAATCCCAAATCCATCAATCGAACCCTCCTACGACAATTGGTGGCAGTGTTGTGGGTATGGATTTAGGGTATTTCAGCACCTGTAAGAAAAATATTTGATGTATCTCCAGGCGGGTCGAGTGAGTGCCACCGGCGTCCCTCGGTCAGCAAAACGCCAACTCTACACCCCCCTACGACACTAGGTCTGATGCCATGCTCCTTCCTTAAGTGAATGTGACCTGACCTGACTATGTTGGGTCATTGGCTTAAGCCGGTAGGAGACTTGAACCTGCCTCGCATGGACCAGTAGACCTGCTGCAGTGTTCCTTCTTTCTTATGTTCTTATGTTAACTCAGGAAAGTCAGAGTGAGCATACACTAATCTATGGGGTGGCTTATTTTTAAGCTCATGCTGTTTGAAGCAAGTGGTCAAAAGTTATCTTTGTGCGCTTTCGAGTATTCCCGGGAGTACTAGAAATAACTCGAAATGGAGAAGAGAAGAGTAACTTTTTATTCAGGTACAGGAACACACAAATACAGTTACATAGATTATCATACAAAGCAGCATACATGTAGATTACCTAGGATAACCCCAAAAAAATCTGACTTATTTCCATTGGGGTCATTGAAGTGAATGAATATGGGCCACAATTCCTTGAGAAAGAAATTATGAGCGAAACTTACATTTTCAGTTATGGGTAGTTAACCTTTAGTTTTGAGTTAAGAAAATGAATGTGATATTTTTTTTTAGGTACAAAGTTTATCTAATATACCTTCCGCATGTTTAGAAACTTCTTGTAGGGATAAAATTAAGAGTTTAGGAAACCATACCACGGGTGGGGTTCGAACCCCACCCGTGGTATGGTTTGTTTGCAATCGTGTCATTACGATTTCGTGAGTCAAGAGTTTAGGAAAATTGTGCTGTTTCCTAACTTTTTTTCTTGAGTGTAGATCAGGATATGTGATGGTGCACCAAGGAAATCCTTACACATGAAGGGGTAGGAGGGTAATACAAGGGGTGTCTTGTTCCTTCAGTCTTGAGGAAGGAGATGACGCTCACACTCTATGGGGTGAGGCCAAAGTCACTGACTTTTTTTTTTTATCCTGGGTAATTTACACATACGTTACCATGAAATTAAATCACAGTAAATAGGTGGTATCACAATATGCAAAATAACCACTGGAAAAAAATAGTGAGTTTACAAGTGCTTTCGTAATTTCTCGCATAATCAGTTAATAATGTGATAAATGACGAAAGCGCTGAAAATTCAGCATTTTTATCACAGTGGTTATTTTGCATATATTACTGTGTATGACAATTGTCGTCATCTAAATTTGTGTAACTGTGCTTAGATATAACTGTACCTAAATAAATTTACTTAACATTCAGCTGCTATATTGGCTGGAGGTGGATGAAGGATCAAGCCACTTTTGAAAGAGGCGGTGAAAGATCAAGCCACTTTTGAAAGAGGTGGTGAAGGATCAAGCCACTTTTGAAAGAGATGGTGAAGAATCAAGCCACTTTTGAAAGAGATGGTGAAGAATCAAGCCACTTTTGAAAGAGATGGTGAAGGATCAAGCCACTTTTGAAAGAGGTGGTGAAGGATCAAGCCACTTTTGAAAGAGATGGTGAAGGATCAAGCCACTTTTGAAAGAGATGGTGAAGGATCAAGCCACTTTTGAAAGAGATGGTGAAGGATCAAGCCACTTTTGAAAGAGGTGGTGAAGGATCAAGCCACTTTTGAAAGAGATGGTGAAGGATCAAGCCACTTTTGAAAGAGATGGTGAAGGATCAAGCCACTTTTGAAAGAGGTGGTGAAGGATGAAGTTAAAGGCTTAGATTAACCTGCAGAGGACTAGTGACTGCAAATGCACCTTATATCAGTATATTTTCTGCTCTCAGTTCTCAAGGTTGTATATTAGATCACTGGAAACATCCCCCTTCCTCAAGTATTATTATTATAATCAAAAGGAAACGCTTAGTCAGCCGCTGCTAAAGCAACATCGCCATATTAAAAATAATAAAATAACTAAATTATAAAAATACAGCTGTACTTATAATATGAATGAAAATAAAAATAATTAGGAGTTGCAGAAGAAATAATCTGATAAACAATACACTATGGCAGGATTCAACCTTCAGTGAGACAAAGTTTCCCATGGAGACCCAGCTTTTTTAAATCCATGACAAAATTAGTACAATAATAATGATGTCTTTACTATTAGTATTCTTAGCTGTCACTAATACTTCCTTTCGCATTAATCACGTTTTTATCGTACCTCTTATATTATCAGTAACACACACACTCAGAGAGACACGTTTGGCTTGAGTAGATGTTTTAAACTTCTAACTATAATAATAATAATTATTATTATTATAATTAATAATAATTATAATTTATAATTATTATAATTAATAATTATAATTATAATTAATAATAATAATAATAATAAATAATAAATAATAAATAATAATAATAATTATTATGATTATATTATTTTTATTATTATTCATCCGGCAGAGTCAACAAGTTTCCAGATATCGCCGACGTGCGGCAGTGACTTGTGTTAAAATAAGTTGTCTAACAACATTATTAACGTTAGGTTAAGTTAGTGGTTGCCGATAATTTTAATAAATATATTCACAAGAGAACGTGTCGCCAGTAGGGAAAATGTCACAGATTTATCCTGACTGGTTTGTAATTTAGGAATGTTGAATTATTATTATTTTCATATGGAAGCACTAAATCGTCGGAGATATTATGGTATACAATACCGACAAACTGATGAATTTGACCCATTTGCAATAAATGGGTATCTATATTTTTGAAGATTTATCACCAACCAGAGGCTTCTTCGGTAAAGAGGTTATTAAATGGAGACAATAGAAGATAAGGTATTACGTTCCTCAATCTTATTCTTGATGAATCTGTAGCACTGGCTTCAGATTCTACTTTACTCGTCCCACTAACTAAATGGTTATAACTATGACCATAATTTTTATGGTCATAGTTATAACCGGTAAGCCAGCGGAAGGCCTCGGTCAGATGACCAAAAGCTCCAACGGCGGGTCATCATCTATTCCCGCGTCAGGAAACACTTGTTCTATTTCTTGACGAACCTTGCCTAACCTACTCGTCCTACCTATGCTTTAGATTCACCGAGACTAAGGTGGCGAGCACCTAGCTTGAGGGACTGATTACCTCATCTACTGTCTCCAGTTTCATCGTGTACTATCTTCGATTAACCTCTGCATTGAACTGATAAAACCATTGGTTGGCGAAACGTCTTCTGAACAAAGATACCCAGGGGTTGCACAGGTGACCATCCGTCTGGGTCAAACAATGCTAGGAAATATGAGGTAAATATATTTGAACGAAGGAAAGGAAGGGTAGATCTAATTCTCTGAATCAAGAGCCCTTGACCAGCATCAAGGTTCTCCCCGGCTGTTACTCAGCTTGAAGGAAACTGCTGAAGTGGAGACCTTAAGATGGCGTTTTCTCAACCAGGAGCTTGACGGGGCAATTGTTGGGTCAGCGTTGGTGATGGATGGATGTGTGCGCGCGTGTGTGTGCGTGTGCGCTCTCACCAATTTGTGGTTGCAGGGGTCGAGTCACAGCTCTTGGCCCCACCTATGTGTGTGTGTATACTCACCTATTTGTGGTTGCAGGGGCCAAATCACAGCTCCTGGACCCCGCATGTGTGTGTATGCACTCACCTATTTGTACTCGCCTATTTGTGGTTGCAGGGGTCGATTCACAGCTCCTGTCACCGCCTCTTCGCTAGTCGCTACTAGGTCCACTCTCTCCCTTCTCCAAGAGCCATATCGTATCTCTTTTTAAAGCTATGTATGGATCCTGCCTCCACTACTTCACTCTCCACATTGTTCCACTCCCTGACAACTCTAAAGACTGAAGAAATACTTCCTATCATCCCTATGACTCATCTGAGGTTTTAACTGCCAGTTGTATCCCGTTTCTGAAACACTCTGGTCCTGTCCACCTTGTCAATTCTCTCAGTATTTTATACGTCGTTATCGTGTACCCCTTATCCCTCCTGTCCTCCAGTGTTGTCAGGTTGAGCGTGCAGGCGTACATGTGTGTGGGGGGGGAGAGGGGGGTAAAGTTTTAGTTAGCTTCTGCGTACATAAACATAAAACATTTTACAATCGCCTTGAAGGAACACGGATTTAATGAACACGTCAAAAGTGCATTATACAGTTTTAACCTAGGAAAAAATAAAATCAAACAATTCATGTTATTTCCACTGGGTTCCCTATTAACTGACATAATCAGGCATATAGAAATGCCATCAATTATACTCTAAGATTATTAGCATTAGAGGACAAATTCCAGAAGAATAATCCAGATCAATGCTATATTAAGAATTCATTAAGAAAATATAAAATCACTTTTTTTTCATTCTGCAGCTTCATTATCTTTTATAGCTATTATTAAACTGTAGACAGAAAATTATTCTAATTTTTTTTGAGGCCTCATACATAATTAGAATTTTTTACAAGTGTTTCTTGAATAATAAATTATGTAGAATTTAACATAACCCCAAAACTTCAAATAATGTGACTTACTTTCACTGGGATCCTGGCCTTGACATGATTAAGTAGCCTGTTCCTGACCTTTATTGCTATATAATACATGATATTTAAGTCATGGCCACCTTCTATGGACACTACAAAACTGTGTTCACTTTCCAAAAATTCCCAGCAAGATAATCAGGACATTCGTCTTTAGAAATTTTGTAAATACAGACTTAGTTTCCGCTACTTCCTTTCATAGGTAGCAGTGCTTTTTTTTATTTTAATGGGTTATCTTATAATTATTTACACAAATTTCACTGTAAGACAACTGTAAAAAAATCTTAATTTTGGTGTAGTGAACTTGAATTAATACCTACGTACTTGCTAAGCATTTCCAGTTTTTGTGCATCATCCTCGTCTATATGGCTTGACATTATATATATATATATATATATATATATATATATATATATATATATATATATATATATATATATATATATATATATATATATATATATATATATATATGTCGTGCCGATTAGGTAAAACTGGTCAATTAGCAAGAACTCATTTAAAATTAAGTCCTTTCTAAAATTTGCTCTTATACGTTTAAAGATGTATTTTTTCATATATGTTAATGTAAGAATTTATAATTTTGTACCAAGAGAAACTTTGAAAACCTACCTAACCTTATTACGACAAGCGCAATTTAATTTAGCCTAACCCAACTAAATATATTTTAGATACGTTAACATTAATTTAATAATAAACAAACACAATTAAATATATTTTTTCGTTATGTTCAGAATGATTTTGGCGAAATTATTGCATACACAAATTTTCACTTGTCTTATATGGCAAGGTGAGCGTTGCTATTTAAGCCAAAATCGCAAGTTTTACCTAATCGGCACGACATATATATATATATATATATATATATATATATATATATATATATATATATATATATATATATATATATATATATGTCGGCACGACATATATACATATATACATATATCCACTTCTCCGAGGCTATGGGTCCCACAATTTGCACTAAGGTGGACCCCATTCTATATATATATATATATATATATATATATATATATATATATATATATATATATATATATATATATATGTATGTATGTATTATATATATATATGTGTGTGTGTGTGTGTGTGTGTGTGTGTATGTGTGTGTATGTGTGTGTGTGTGTGAGAGAAAAAGGGAGAAAAGGAGAGATAGGGAGGGAGGTGGAGGGAGAGAGAGGGAGAAAGCGGGGGAGAGAGGGAGAGAGAAAACCAATTCTTACCAGTTATTTCTGTCGCTTTCACAATTAACTAAAGGTGGTAAACAAATGTTTAAACTTACTGTTGCTAGCGAGTGAGAGAAGCTTCAGTGTTGGTCATGGTTCTCACTCCATGGAACGACAGACTCCTCAGCACACTGCTTTCACACAGACGGATCCTTATTAATTGTAATTTGCAAGACATTAACAGCGGAGTGGATGCTCCAGATGTCAAGTGGCTGGAGCAAGTAATGTTAAGATGAAAATTGTCAATCACACGCGTTTTCTAGAGTAATTGAAAATATCTCATGTGAATCTGTGTATGAAATATTGGATCCTAGATGAAATTGTAGGACTCTCTGAGTGAGAGATTTAAAAATTCTTGGGGATTTTTGTGTGTTAGGAACATGGAATATGGCAACTGAGGGCAGACTGCGCCGCCATACTGCCGCCGTCTCTAGGCTGTAGTACTGCTCAACCGTTTTCTATATATTTTTCAGATTTTCCCGTGATCTTCCCAATTTTTAAAGCGCTTACTGCAAGTTTCTGAGCCTGTTAGGCTTAGCCGTCGGGGTAAAAGACGACGACAACCCCTCACTGAGCCAATTAAAGCCACCAAAATAGGGAAATATCTCCCGGATGCGACAAGCGTGGACGTTTAATGGGGTGCGAGGAACAACTGATTCGCGGAGTCTGCTTCCAAGTCGTGGATACCATGGTTACCGTCCCACCAATACCCTCCACCCCTGGTCCAATCTTCCATCCCCTCCTCCCTTTCTCTCCTTCATCCCTGCACCAGGGGATGCCCCCTCCCCCCAATAACCCAATGCCCTCCCACTTCCTGCCCAAGCCTTGGTTTCCACCCTACCCACAACCACCCACCCACATCCTCTCCAGGCCATGGATACAACCCCCGCGGCCCCACCTACACCGTCTCGTTTCCGTCCTAAGCCCAGGATTCTACCCTCGACATACCATAGGTATTTTTAGATTTTGCCTTGATGGGCGATTTCCTTGGGGCAGTGCCACTCGCTCTGAGTGAGCATGCCATAATAAAGGCAGTATTAGGCAGTGCCACTAATCAGCTGAGTGACAGTAAGTCACTCTGTCTGACTTGTTTGGGTTATCCTAGGTTCTCTACACATATGCTGCTATGTATGATAATCTATGTAACTGTATTTGTGTATACCTGAATAAACTTGCTTACTTAACATACCGTCATAAGACATTATTAAACAGTGCCAATCATCCTTGGGGCAGTGCCACTTGTTCTATGAGTGAGCATACCACCATAATATTAAACAGTGCCAGTCATCCTGTGATTGAACATATCAAAACAGATATTACTGGAAAAGATGTACTTAAGAAGAACCAGCTTAGCAAATGAGATCAGTCCCACTCCAGTGCTCCTCCATTCTTCGTTATTTCCATAAGTAAATTTACAAGTACACATAAGTATAATTATCATACAAGTATCTTCTCCAGTTGTCAGATCAACCAAGCTGTGATGGATATGCAGCACTGCGAGCCACCAACAGCAACAGCCTTGTTGACCAGGCAAGCACCAGGCGAGCCTGTGCCCGTGCTCCGGGAGTAGAAAAACTCTTGGAACTCATCAGAGGTATATCAAAGGTAAGTATAAATTGCCTAGTCTAGGATCTGTAAAAATGAGTCTTATAAGTCTTCTGCTGTCCTATTATTTTTACCGTTCCTTGATAATGTGAGAAATCACGAAACCACTTGGAAATTCACTATTTTTTTTACAGTGGTTGTTTTGCATACATTGACAAATGAAGAAGCAGAAAAAAATGTCACACAGCCACGTTGAGATTAAAAAGTATTAGTTAAGCATCACCAGGGTGTCATCTCACAAAACCATCCTCTCGCAGGTCATCTCATAAGTCATCATCTCTCAGGCTGTCATCTCAAGTCCACAGCATCGTAAGGTTATTTCACACTAGTAGCATCAATAGCTCGTTTTCTTAAAAGTCTTCATCTATCACCCACTGCACCACAAGACAGTCATCTCTCACCCACAGCACCACAAGGCCGTCATCTCTCACCCACAGCACCACAAGACAGTCATCTCTCACCCACAGCACCACAAGACAGTCATCTCTCACCCACAGCACCACAAGGCCGTCATCTCTCACCCACAGCACCACAAGGCCGTCATCTCCACCCACAGCATCAAAAGATCGTCATCTCACAGTTTGTCATCTCACATCCACAGCATTACAAGGTCATCTCACCCACAGTATAAAAGAAATCATTGTCTCACTGATGGTCATATACCCACAGCATCACAATGTCATTATCTCACACCCACAGCCTCAAAAAGTTATCTCAGTGGTTGCCATCTCACTCCCACAGCATCAACAGGTCGTTATTCCACAGATCATCTCGCATCTACAACATGACAAGATCATCACACCCACAGCATCACAAAGTGGTCATCTCAAACCGGCATCATCACAGAGTTGTCAACTCACATCGCATCGTCCACATTGCAGGTCTCCGAGAGAGACAAGTAGAGATCAATTTAGCCATAAAAAAAAATGGCCCAATTCTCCCCGCAGGAATGCAATTACCTCATTTTTTCTTTCTCTCCTTCCTTTCTTCGGTTTCTTTGGCATTCTCTGCGTCACCCGTGACGGCTTCGGTATGTTTGTGTCACACACAGCTTCTGCCTCGCCGAGATATTACGAAATACCAAGGGTTAGGAAGGATGGAGAGGTTATGACAGGTTATATGCGAAAACGAAAACCAAAGCAAAAAACGAAGCCACTACGAAAGACGGTGAGGTTTTTAGACGGACGAAGCGATAACGAAATGCGAAGCAAAATCGAATACGAATGGATGGCAGAAGGCAAGCGATAGAAGAGATACAAATAAAGCACAATAAAAAAAAGATCACTAATATGAAATACGGCGTGACTGAAATAGGAGATTATATCACAAACGGCAACTTCAGAAAAGAAAAATATGCTGGACAGTAAAATATGCTGGAAAATCAAATATGCTGTGAAACTAAATATGTTAGGTAACAGGAAGCAAGAGCAAATACTGAGACATTTATTATATTTACGTTTCGCCTTGTTGAGTGAAATGGAGCCGTAATGTTTCATTAGTTACTGTACTCTCCTCTTACCTAACATATTATCACTAATTTTACCAATATCTATGACTAAAATATTTTGAAAATTTTAGATGCCTTGAAAAATTAGCATATAATATTTACACTCGTGAATCATTTATTTCCTTAGTGTCTCAATAGACGATACGACAGTGTTAGTTTTCCGGTGTGAATTAGCGGACGAAGGATAGAGCCTCCACTCCTAGCAGTGAAATATAATTCCACAGGGACACAGTTGCAGGAGCACATCACCACGAGAGAGAGAGAGAGAGAGAGAGAGAGAGAGAGAGAGAGAGAGAGAGAGAGAGAGAGAGAGAGAGAGAAAAGAGAGAGAGAAAGAGAGAGAGAGAAAGAGAGAGAGAAGAGAGAGAGAGAAAGAGAGAGAGAGAGAGAGAGAGAGAGAGAGAGAGAGAGAGAGAGAGAGAGAGAGAGAGAGAGAGAGAGAGAGAGAGAGAGAGTCGTGTTTCGTTATGGTTTTAATCTTAAATAGATCTGTCGTTGCTGTTCTGTCATTGTTGCTCTGTCCTTGTTGTTCCGTCGTTGCTGTTTTGTAGTTGCTGTTCTGTCGTTGTTTTCTATTTGCTGTTCTGTCGTTGCTGGTCTATCGTTGCTGTTATACACTGTTTTTTTCAATGCTATGACTCGCTACTTTTTTGTGTGTTGCTGCGTTTTGCCAGTTTCGTCAATGCTGTGATTCACTAGTTTTCTCAGTGCTGTGATTCACTAGTTTTCTCAATGCTGTGATTCGCTAGTTTTCTCAATGCTGTGATTCACTAGTTTTATCAATGCTGTGATTCACTAGTTTTCTCAATGCTGTGATTCACTAGTTTTCTCAATTCTGTGATTCATTAGTTTTGTCATTACTGAGGTTCACTAGGTTTATCAATGCTGCGATTCACTAGTTTTCTCATTGCTGTGATCCATTAGTTTTCTGAATGCTGCATTTCACTAGTTTTCTGAATGCTGCATTTCACTAGTTTTCTGAATGCTGCATTTCACTAGCTTTCTCTATGATGTGATTCACTAGTTTACTTAATGCTGTGATTCACTAGTTTTCTCAGTCCTATGATTCACTAGTTTTCTCAGTGCTGTAATTCACTAGTTTTCCCAATGCTGTGATTCACTAGTTTTATTACAGGTTCTGTATAACAATCTAAATAAGACTCGGGGGAAAAAAACAGGACTAGCATGAAAATTATACAGTCCCTGGATCTCTATTTGAAAATAAATAAATTGTAACTTTGACTGTGGAATAGACACACTTATGCATTACTTAAGACGCTTTATTCAGAAACATTTTTCCCCATTATTTTTTAAAACGTCTTAATAAAACGCCTAAATGTCTTAATAAAGGCTTGTACTGAATACACATATTACTACTGTCGAATAAACTAGTCTCGATTTCAAAAAGGTATTGAAAAACTAGTAAAAGCAAAATCTGGTTTATTGAAATTACATTTCAAGTGACTGTCGTCTAATGCAGACCTCGTCTGGCATCAGCGGACTGAGGCAGTGTCAGGAACTTTGCGTATATGTGTACTTACCTGGAGTTTACCTGGAGAGAATTCCAGGGGTCAACGCCCCTGCGGCCCGGTCTGTGACCAGGCCTCATGGTATAATCTTTGAATATTTTTATTCTCCATTTGAATACAATTGTAAAAAAAAATTTTTTTTTATAGGTTTGATATGTTATTTTTATAGCATTTGAATATCCTTGGGCGAGAGATGATATTGTATACATTTGTATATCCTTAGTATAATAGTATAACTTTATATGTATAATCTTGGTGCAACCTATGAATACATATGTTCATTGGTACAATCTCCGAATATATATACGTATAATTTTGGTACAATCAATAAATACACGGATGTATAATCTTTGTATACCATTATAGACCTTCGTATAATATTTGTGCAACAACTGAATACCATTGTATAACCAAAAAGAGCATTTGTAACTTTCCATTTGCAATCTGCTGCCGAACCAAATACCTTTCCCTTTTATTCCTTTGTTCTGGTGAACGTTGTTTATGACAAAAGGAAATTTTTTAATGTTTATTTATACTTTTGTTAATCTGCATGGTGAAACTTTTTAAATGTAGATAAGAAAGTTGATTTACACTTCGTTCGTTCGTTCTCTCTAACACACACACACACACACACACAACCTCTAAAACTTATAAATGAACAAAAATGAATTTCTAAAAAAAAAAAAAAAAAAAAAAAAAACAGGCAGTACCTGTAACTTATAAGAGAACATGGTTGCAAATATTTGTCTTTCTTCTACAAGCTGCTCACGCCTATGGCGAGTACATAAAAATGTTTATCAATGCTTGTGTTGTTTTTATCCTTCTTCTGGAGGCGTCTGCATCGTATTAGTGAAGATGTTTGCCAATGCTCGACTTTTTCTTCTGGCGGCGTTTGCAATTTTTGAAGGACTATGTTCATATACACATGTCTTTTGACTGTCGTCGTTTCTATAGCGGAACTTTTTTGAAATACTGTTTGGACTTTTTATGCACTCTATACCTATGCTGTGGGTGGTTGTTGGATAATTAGGTTTTAGGCCTATCGATTACACAAGGTGCATTGAAGATCCATGTAATCTATTCACCACTATTCAAGGATAATCCTTAAAATGGAGATTAAACTCTTAGTATACACGCATACATACACATACATCTGTGACAAGGGCTGACACTGATACCTTCTGCCTTGCCTCAGAGAATTTCCCCTCTTATCTGTTGCTGTCTTGCAACATTGCATAGCTCCTGACGAAGCATGAGTGTGCGAAAGATCCAGAACTAAAGATTTCCATTCCCATGTGACTTGTTCTGCATTGTTAAGATCGTTCTTTTGCGACTGTATTGCACACGAACACACACACACACACATAAATACTATCTCGATGGTAATTTATTTTTTATTTTAAAGAAGGATCTTTAAGAGCGTTTGACTCTTAATGCTTATTACGTGATCTCTGGGTGTACATATTTCACCTTGCTTTTTACTAGGGCCCTTTTTTTTTTTGCTTAGTTTACCCCTCTCTTCCCGCTCTCGTGAGGAGTTATTTTATCGTGAAGACTTGGAACCAGTCTTTTCAGTATTTTCCAGGGGTAAATTATCATATATCTTTCTGGCCAGCGCTCCAGGGACTACAGCGTGATGGATGGCAGACTATCTCTATAATTTAGGTAATTGAATAGATGTGGACAGTGAATGTTCTCTGCAAATTCACCACATCACCAGTTTCGCCAGGTTCAAATGAGGTGTTTAGTCCTTAGCAATATTCCCGTCTTGAGAGTGCAAGTGCCTTAAAGAGTGTCATTATTCACTTGCCATCTCTCGCTGGGATGCAACTACTCGCTTTCACTGCAAGACCTTTTAACACGCATGCTCCCAGGTTTCTCATTGTAAAGAATGCTTTACCTGAATTCTGTCCTTGTTTCAATTTGTATTTAACTTTTTCATAGTGCCGTAGCTGAAATTAATCCTCTTTGAACATCATATGGTTTCCAGCTGCTCATTGGAAGCCTTGTCCTTACATCGGCACGATAGATGTTACTCAGAGATTCTAGTATCACCTGCGAAGGATACTGCTGTCCTTTTATTTATATAATTGTCTACATTCAACTCGTCCCTCAACGTCAACAAAATATTTAATTTTAGTTGATGCTTAGATCGGGCATATAACAACGAGCTATAATGGATGCAAAAACTAGCGTCATGTTTGTAAGACAATTTGTTAGACGTCAGTATTTTATACTCGATGTTGTTAGGTCTGGAATCATGAATAAGGAGACAAACAGCTCTGAAAGTTACTTCTCAGATTTAGTCATGTATGCATACTGTTACTAACTTTTTTTTTTTTTAGATTTAGTAGTGCTGTGTTGTGCTGAAGGATTCCAATCTTTTTAAGATACATAACAAGAATTAAATTTCAGATTATTATTATTATTATTATTATTACTGTTATTGTTATCACTAATAATATTACTTATAATAATAATAATAATAATAATAATAATAATAATTCATTATTATTTTATATACCACAAAAATGGCCATACTTTAAAAGAAAACTAACAGAAAAAAAGGAACTGCAGTAGTATTTATGATTAGTTATTCAATTAAGGCCGTGGTCGCTAGTGGGTAGACCAGCACCTCTGCGTTTAACCTTATCAAAACAAAAGAGGTTAGATTAGGTAAGATTCGTCAGGAAACAGGACAAGTGTTTCCCGACGCGGGTCTTAGTCATATGATGACCCGCCTTTGGGGCTTTTGGTCATCTGACCGAGGTCTTCCGCTGGCTTACCCGTCCACCCCTTTAAACCTTTAAAAATTATGGTCAGTTATAACCCTTTAGTTAATTATAACAAAAGAGGTTATAGAACCGTAAAATATAATACAGAGCAGAAAACAGGGACTCGCCGGGCTTAAATAAAAAATACACTCACCGTCTGACGGTCTTAGCAACAATATAAATGATGACTGTCAGTAGTTCGTAAAGTAGTACGTAAAGAGTACAATACAGTGATATATGTACTACTATTCATTACGATTTTAACAGAAGATAATGAGGCAGGGGGAATGTGTGGATGACATTTAACATGGATAATTCTTAATTACAAGAAGTATTTCATCTAGGGCGGAAAGCATACTAGTTACACAGGGTAGGTGTAACTTTTGTGAAGTGATGAATAGTGAATAAACAAATTTATATATATATATATATATATATATATATATATATATATATATATATATATATATATATATATATATATATATATTATGTGTGTGTGTGGCAGCAATACTTCCTTACATAAAAATAAGGAACATTTAATTGTTGTTTTTTATATTAACGGAGATTAGCTAAGCGTCACATTTTCTTAGCTCGACATCCATATCTGGCTGGGCCAAACAAGACAGTCTGAGCTTATAATGATCAAACTTGCAATTGTATTTGATTATATTAGAGTGCGAGGTTGAATAATCTTGGTGCCCAAGTGGGTGTATCTGGCAGCGCGACCTTTCCCAAACATCTCCTCCCAACTGCAGTTGTTGTACACCCCTGCCAAGGGTGTGAACGTGTGGAGTCACGGGATACCAAGTTTTGTGATTCCGATCTTAAATTACCGAGTGCCAGCACGGTATTTGTGCTAATCTAAATAACCTGCTACCGAAGGCATGAAAACTCCCAAGAATAATCCGGTGTAGATAACATTTTAACAGAAATATGGAAAGAGACACTGAATACCCGATCACAGACTCGACCTGTGGTGTTGGCGACGCTCTGGCAGGAGAACCATACTTAAAAGACGATCAACAATGACCTTATTTTATTGTATGCCATTGTCTCCAGCGCCCATAGCACATACGTCAACAAGGATAATCTCATATTTACCAGTGGAGCGTTGTGTAAGTCATATAATATGAATTCAGACAGTAACAAAACACAATATGACGCAAGGGGCTGCAACAAGTGGCAACTCGATGCTCTTCAAACCCTTGTAATTTGACAAGTACTGAAGAAAACTTATGATATTTCGCCAGTTTATCATCGACACGTTAAGGACTCAATCTAAATGTATACAACTTGTAAGTACTAAGAGTATACCAGCAAGAAAAAATCACTTTCAGAACGGAGGAATGTTTAACACGTGCTTGTGCAAGACTGGTTTATGAACGTGTTTACTCACCTAGTTATTTGTGTGTGTGTGTGTGTGTGTGTGTGTGTGTGTGTGTGTGTGTGTGTGTGTGTGTGTGTGTGTGTGTGTGTGTGTGTGTGTGTGTGTGTGTGTGTGTGTGTGTGTGTGTGTGTGTGTGTGTGTGTGTGTGTGTGTGTGTGTGTGTGTGTGTGTACTCACCTAATTGTACTCACCTAATTGTGGTTGCAGGGGTCGAGACTCAGCTCCTGGCCCCGCCTCTTCGCTGTGTGTGTGTGTGTTTGTGTACTCACCTAGTTGTAATCACCTAGTTGTGGTTGCAGGGGTCGAGTCATAGCTCCTGGCCCCGCCTCTTCACTGGCCTCTACTGGGTCACTCTCCCTGCGCTATGAGCTTTATCATACCTCTTCTTAAAGCTATGAATGGATCCTGTTTCCACTACATCGCTTCCCAAACTATTCCACTTCCCGACAACTCTGTGACTGAAGAAATACTTCCTAACATCCCTGTGATTCATCTGAGCTTCAACTTCAACTGTGTCCCCTTGTGCTGTGTCCCATCTCTGGAACATTCTGTCTCTGTCCACCTTGTCAATTCCTCTCAGTATTTTATATGTCGTTATCATGTCTCCCCTATCTCTCCTGTCCTCCAGTGTCGTCAGGTCGATTTCCCTTAACCTCTCCTGGTAGGCCATACCCCTTAGTTCCGGGACTAGTCTTGTTTCTTTACATGCTTGACTAGATGTGGGTTCCAAACTGGTGCTGCATACTCCAGTATGGGCCTAACGTACACAGTGTACAGAGTCCTGAACGATTCCTTATTAAGATATCGGAATGCTGTTCGTAGGTTTGCTAGGCCCTATCTGCAGCAGTTATTTGTGATGTGCGCCTCAGGAGATGTGCCTGGGTTATACTTACTCCTAGATCTTTTCCTGATTGAGGTTTGTAGTCTCTGGCCCCTAGACTGTACCCGTGTGTGTGTGTGTGTGTGTAGGTGTATGATGTGTCGTGTGTGTGGTGCTGTGTGCTACCATCTGACACGTAGTTTTTACTCACTAGCAATTGTGGTTTGTCTGGCCCGTCGAGTACTCAGCTCCTGGTCGCCTGCTTCTCTCATGTGTGTGTGTGTGTGTGTGTGTCGCGTACGTACTACGCAATTGTGTTTGGGGTCATATCAGCCTGGTCCTTCCAGGCGCTTCGGTTTCACTCTCCTGGCTGCGTGAACCCTATCATACCTATTCTTAAACCTATGTACCACTTCAATGTCTAGGTCGTTGCACTTCCTGGCCACGCTAAGGCTAAAAAAGTATTCCCTAATATCCCTTTGACTCATCTGTCCTTTTAACCATCTGTGATCTCGAGTACCTGAGACTCGCCTCATAGACAGATTCTCCCTCTCCACCTTGTCAATTCCTCTGAGCATTTTGTATGTCGTAATCATGTCACCTCTGATCCTTCTATCCTCTAGTGTCGTCAGGTCACATTTTAAATTTGCCACTCTCGCGTTTGCTGCAACGAATTGCTTTAAGCATAATTCTAAGCATTTGCTTAGAATTATGCTCACCCTGAGGTCCTTCTCTTTTTGGGAGGGTTGTAGCCTTTGTATCATCCCTAGCTTGTACACTGTTCCCAGACGTCTTTGCCCTTCTCTGATTTTCATAACTTTGCATTTGCTGGGGTTATATTCCAGTAGCCACTTGTCAGACCAGTCATGCAGCTTGTCCAGATCCATTTGTAGTTTATCCTGGTCTACCCCTGTTTGTATTCTCATTAGTTTCACATCATCTGCTAACAGGGACACCTCTGACTCGATTTCCTCTGCCATGTCGTGCACATATACAAGAAAATTACTCTTGCAAGTAAACATTACTCGTACAGGTACTGACTGACCCTTGTGGAATTCCACTCGTCACATTCACTCATTCTGACACCTGTACACAAACACACACACACAAGTGCTTTCCCTGTAATTCCTGCCTGCTCCATTAGCGCGCTCGCGCACGTGGGTGTACTCACCTATATGTGGTTGCAGGGAACGATGCACAACTCTTGGCTCCACCTCTTCTCTGGCAGCAGTGTTGATGACATTGTTGTGTCCTCAATTTATGTCACTCTCATACAAATTCTAGTATTGTCTGCAAAGCATGATGCAGTGCTATGATTTATGTCTCTATCTTTGTCGGACAAGAGGGTCAGGAGGAGAGGGGGACCAAAGCTTTTCCCTGAGGCAGCCTCTGACTTAACTCTTATTTACTATTATTGCATTTTATTAGAAAGTTTAAAATCCATCTGCCAACTTCCCCAGTTAACCATTTGCACGAATTTTGTGTGGTAGTACACCATACCTGGAGTATACCTGGAGGGTGTTTCGAGGGTCAATGACCCCGCGGTCTGGTCCATGATCAGGCCTCGCGGTAGATCAGGGCCTGATCAGCCAGGATGTTACTACTGGGTGCACGCAGACCTACGTAAGAACTACAGCCTGATTGGTTGGGAACTGACTTTAGATGCCTGTACAACTCCCTCTTGAAGACAGCCAGGGGTCTATTGTTAAATGCCTTTGAAAATCCTGTGTATATTGCATCTGCATTTTGTTTGACAGTGCATCTAGGAGCATGTCATAATGGTCTAGTAGTAGTGAGAGGCAGGATCGACCTGCTGCCCTGGGTTGGGTAAGTGTTGTGATCTCATTTCATTAGCGATCTTGCTTCAAACTCTTTCAAAGATTTTAATCATGTGGAACGTCAGTGCTATTGGTCTATTGTTCTTTGATATGGTTTTGCAACCACCTTTGTGGAGTGTAGTTCTTGATACACATGGAGTGTAGTTCTTGATACACATGGAGTGTCATAGTTTGTGCCTGGGGCAAAGTGCCTTGGCATACTGTCAACGATTCTTTCGAAATCTAGCAGGGATACGGCTGTATCGGAAACTTTGGAGATTTAGACAAAGTTTTGAGTCTCGCTGAGGAAAAATTAATTTGGATTGTCAACCTTCGTCTAACATCTTATTGAACGAGTCATACTGAAACCTCAGTATTTGACTTTTTGTTGTTGCTGCTATCGTCTGTTGGGTGTCGTGATGGAATTGTACCATGAGAGACAACACAATAAGTGTCAGGGGCCCAAGACTGTTCAACTGCCTCCCAGCGTACATAAGGGGGATTACCAATAGACCCCTGACTGTCTTCAAGCAGGCACTGGATAGGCACCTAAAGTCGGTACCTGACCAGCCGGGCTGTGGTTCGTACGTCGGATTGCGTGCGGCCAGCAGTAACAGCCTGGTTGATCAGGCTCTGATCCACCATAGGGCCTGGTCACAGACCGGGCCGCAGGGGTGTTGACCCCGAACCTCTCCAGGTAAACTCCAAGTATCACCAGGAGGATGATGGATCCGGTTATGGGTCTCATCCCCAGGAGGAAGATGGGTGTAGTGAAGGTCTGTGGTTAGAGCGGTCAGATTTGCGGTTGGGTTCATTTGAAGGTTAGAAGGGTTTGTTTCTTTCCGCTGGCAGTACGATGGTGCGGACTGTTGAAAATTCTGCTCTTATTCTCTGAAAGAATTTCTTTTTTTATTCACTTACCATAAGGTTTGCCTGTTCTTGTTTAAGTACAGGTATATATAAGTGCAATTAAAGCACAGTAACATTTGTGTAAATCACTTTGTGAATTGCCCTCTGTGTATGATTCTGTGAATTGTGTTACTGTGTATGATAATTGTACTTACGTGTACCTGTATCTAAATACTCTTACTAAAATAACTTTCCAAAAACACTCATCCCAAAGGCATCCACAAAAACACCATCAGAATATTCCCTCTCTAAAACATCTTCCCCGAAAAGCAACTTTATTGCTATATCCTCTGCCTAACATCAACTAAAAAGTTATATTACATTTCATCTGTACCTCTTTGCAGCGCTTATATTACAATATTTATTAATATAAACACTGCTAAATCTTACACACAGAAAATATTATAAATAACTACTGCAGCAGCAAAAGCACCAGCAGCAGCAGCAGTAACACTAGTAGTAGCAGCAGTAGCAACTATACTAGTAGTAGCAATAATAGTGGCACTAGTAACAGTAGTAGTAATTGTGGCAGAAGTAGTAGTAGCACCAGTGTTACCAGTACTAGTGACACTAGTAGTAGCTGTAATAGTGTCAATACCACCACCGGCAGAACCAACAGCATCGATAGCAGCAGTACGAACAACACTAGAAGCAGCAGAAGCACTAGCACCAGCTCATTATAACTAGCACCAGCACCCACAATATCACCAGCAGGAGTACTAACAACAACAGCAGCAGCAGCAGCACTGGCAGAATCAGCAGTAAAAGAAGTAATAATATTAATATAAGAGCTACATCATCGATCCGAAATACAGTTCATGGCCAGTCATTAGTGGGTAATCTCTGGGGAGATTAAGCGAGCAATCACAACTAATTAAGGTGATCAAGAAACAACGTCAACCTTGACTTACTGCCGTCAACATCAACTAATTGATGTAGAGAGAGTTGAAAGAGGATGTGACGTAGGTAGACATGGTATAATACACTTGAGGGCAAGAAATGGAAAAGATCATGTGAGGTCGGAGTCTAAGAATCAATTTATAGGGTTGTGAAAAGTGAAGATAATGTCTGAATTAAATCTTATTCTCCAATTTTCCTTTTCTCTCTCTCTCTCTCTCTCTCTCTCTCTCTCTCTAAGTACAGAGCATGTACATACAAGCAGAGCCTTGTACACTGGACTGCTGTTAATTCAATTAGCCTGGGACCTATCATATACCTCTGTAATTTGTTAGAACTTACACCCAGAGCATTGGTAAAGTGTGCACAATAAAGCAATCACAATACCATGGGAGGGTCACGGAAGCAACCATGGGACACTCAGACTAACATGACAAATGTACTGAGCCTAACACATTACAGGCAAATAAGGCACATCAGGGGTGTGCTGGTACACTATTCTATGTGGTACTTATGCAGAGGGAACAAAAGCCTTCTTTCCCTGTCATATTCCTTCATAAAGAAGGGAGTTCCCATATTAGATACCATTTTCCGTCAACTTAAGCTGGGAGACACCAGTGAGGCGATGAGGATATGATCAAGCATTCCAAGAACGTATTCAGTAAATTCTGCTTATTAGTGATAACCATAACATTGTGAGGCGTTTTCCCTGGCTTTCAACGGAATGATAGCTTGAGGGGGGTTTCAGGGATCATCGCCCCCGCGAACCGGTCTGAGACCAGGCCTCGCGGTGGATCAGGGCTTGATCAACCAGGCTGTTGCTGCTGGCCACACGCAAACCGACGTACGAACCACAGCCCGGCTGATCAGGTACTGACTTTGGGTGCCTGTCCAGCGCCTTCTTGAAGACAGCCAGGGGGTCTATTGGTAATCCCCCTCATTATTATTATTATTATTATTGGTATTTTTCATGCGAAGCGCTAAACAAGGGGTGTTAAAAGCTCGATCTTTCGTACGCTTTTCCCGTTATTTTTTCTTCTGAGCTCTTAGGTTGTTGCCAAATTAAGAAGAAAGTAGAGGGAGAGTTTATGTTAATATAATTTGTTAGTAGGATATGTTAGTAGGATATGTTAGTAGAATATGTTAGTAGAATATGTTAGTAGAATATGTTAGTAGAATATGTTAGTAGAATATGTTAGTAGAATATGTTAGTAGAATATGTTAGTAGAATATGTTAGGTAAAAGGACACTAATGCGACATTTTATTGTGGCAACGTTTCGCTCTCCAGGAGCTTTGTCAAGCCGTTAAAGTAACGGCTTGACAAAGCCGTCGGTAATTCTACCAACATTATTACACTCTAGAGAATAGGGGCCTTGTACACTAGAGTTCATGTACACTGGAGCAGTGGCCATGTACATTAGATCAGTGGCCGCGTACACTGGAAGCTATGTACACTGGAGCAGAGGTATCATACACTGGAAGCCATGTACACCAGAGCAGTGGTATCATACACTGGAGTAGAGGAAGGACTTGTACACTGATGTAGAGGAGAAAGCCTTGTACGCTATAACAGTGGGATGACTTGTACATTGGAGTAGAAGCCATGTACACAGGATTAGAGGGGAATGGGTTCCTATACACTGGGTTAGATGGAGGCCGTATATATTGGAGCAAAGGAAGGATTTACACACTTGGGAAGAGGTATTATACTGTACAATGAAGTAAAAGGCTTTATATATATATATATATATATATATATATATATATATATATATATATATATATATATATATATATATATATATATATATATATATTGTAATAAAATATACCTATTGGTAAAAATAAAATAAAAGATGGGTGGTATGGGAAGTGGAATATTCAAATGGCTTCAGGAAGAAATCCAAATATTCTTCCTTGAAGCATTTTTATCCACTTCTCCGAGTCTATGGGTGAACCCCATCATATATATATATATATATATATATATATATATATATATATATATATATATATTACAATAGTATATTTTATTACATAATATGGTACAAAAGATTTAAGAGATACATTTTGATATAAAGATGGCATATACAGTACACGAGGTTGAGAGATACATGTCTAGTACATATTGTTACATGTTTGTCACTGATTATAATGCGAAAATCTCATCCAGCTCCTCTGAGCTGGGGCGTGCCAGAATACAGCATGCATTACCCTCTGAAGCAGCGCTGAGTCGCTGAACAATAATATTATATATATATATATATATATATATATATATATATATATATATATATATATATATATATATATATATAATATATATATATATATATTATATTTATATGTATATACATACAAAATACGTAAATTAATAAAATTATGCATGAATATGGAACACGATGATGTGTTCAGAATTTACATATTAAAATGAGTCATTCATCAAGAGCTACAAATTTTAAGAGTGATACATTATTACACTGCAAGGTGACTCATGGTGCCAGTGATACACTGCAAGGTGACTCATGGTGCCAGTGATACACTGCAAGGTGACTCATGGTGCCAGTGATACACTGCAAGGTGACTCATGGTGCCAGTGATACACTGCAAGGTGACTCATGGTGCCAGTGATACACTGCAAGGTGACTCATGGTGCCAGTGATACACTGCAAGGTGACTCATGGTGCCAGTGATATACTGCAAGGTGACTCATGGTGCCAGTGATACACTGCTAGTTGACTCATGGTGCCAGTGATACACTGCAAGGTGACTCATGGTGCCAGTGATACACTGCAAGGTGACTCATGGTGCCAGTGATACACTGCAAGGTGACTCATGGTGCCAGTGATACACTGCAAGGTGACTCATGGTGCCAGTGATACACTGCAAGGTGACTCATGGTGCCAGTGATACACTGCAAGGTGACTCATGGTGCCAGTGATACACTGCAAGGTGACTCATGGTGCCAGTGATACACTGCAAGGTGACTCATGGTGCCAGTGATACACTGCAAGGTGACTCATGGTGCCAGTGATACACTGCAAGGTGACTCATGGTGCCAGTGATACACTGCAACGCGACTCATGGGGCCAGTGATACACTGCAAGGTGACTCATGGTGCCAGTGATACACTGCAACGCGACTCATGGGGCCAGTGATACACTGCAAGGTGACTCATGGTGCCAGTGAGAAAGTTGCTGATCTCCTTGAAAGTTTATTGCTTTGGCGTCTCAAGGGTCGTCTTGTGGGGGCACTTAAAACCACTCTCTCTCTCTTACCTCAGACTCACACACACACATCCACTCACTCTCTCTCTCTCTCTCTCTCTCTCTCTCTCTCTCTCTCTCTCTCTCTCGGTAGTACAGAATACATTAGTGATGCGTTCTGTGTTATGTTCTCACAGGGCTGGGCATGGGAAAGCAGGATCGAGTCCTAGCCTGCCGCAGTTCTGTTAATGCAAATTACCAGCTC
Source organism: Cherax destructor (assembly GCA_009830355.1). Classification (NCBI taxonomy): domain Eukaryota; kingdom Metazoa; phylum Arthropoda; class Malacostraca; order Decapoda; family Parastacidae; genus Cherax; species Cherax destructor. Next base: position 203,854 of record WNWK01002176.1, read on the forward strand.
AAGAAGTTTTGTACAGTTGCTAGTGCTTCGTCAGGTGCTCTGCAATTGAGGAAATTGTAATAAGAAAAGAAAAAACTCAGGAGATTTTTCATTGATTTTCACAATTTCCTTAACTGCAAAGCTTCTAACGAAACTCTGGTGAAAGGCCTTGAGATAATGTTCTATCCACCATTGGCTTGTTTTCCATATATGTATATATACATGTGTGTGGGTATGTACTCAACTATTTACTCACCTATTTGTGGTTGCAGGGTCGAGTCACATTTCCTGGCTCCGCCTCTTCGCTGGTCGCTATTAGGTCCACTCTCTCCCTGCTTTAAGAGCCTTTTCATACGTCTTCTTAAAGCTATGTATGGATCCTGCTTTCACTACTTCATTCTCCAGATTGTTCCTCTTCCTGACAACTCCAAGGCTGAAGAAATACTTCTTAACATCTCTATGACTCACATGTGTATGTGTGTGTGTGTGTGTGTGTGTGTGTGTGTGTGTGTGCGCGCGCGCTCATCTATTTGTACTTACCTATTTGTGGTCGAGTCACAACTCCTGGCCTCTCCTCTTCGCTGGTCGCTACTAGGTCCACTCTCTCTCCCTGCTCCATGAGCTTTATCGTATCTCCTCTTAAAGCTGTGTATGGATCCTGCCTCCACTACATCACTCTAAAGACTGTTGCATTTCCTGACACCTTTATGACTGAAGAAATACTTCCTAACATCCCTGTGACTCCTTGTTGGTGTGTCTCGTCTGAATCATTCTGTCCCTATCCACCTTGTCAATTCCTCTCACTATTTTATATGTCGTTATGTCTACCCTATTTCTCTCTCCCTCTGAATGTGTGTGTGTGTGTGTGGTGTGTGTGGTGTGTGTGTGTGTGTGTGTGTGTGGTGTGTGTGTGTGTGTGGTGTATGTATGTGTGTGTGTGGTGGTGCGTGTGTGTCTGTTGTGTGTGTGTGTGGTGTGTGTGTGTGTGTGTGGTGTGTGTGTGGTGTGTGTGTGTGTGTGTGTGTGGTGTATGTATGTGTGTGTGTGTGGTGCGTGTGTGTCTGTTGTGTGTGTGTGTGGTGTGTGTGTGTGTGTGTGTGTGTGTGTGTGTGTGTGGTGTGTGTGGTGTGTGTGTGTGTGTGTGTGTGTGTGTGTGTGTGTGGGTGTGTGTGTGTGGTGTGTGTGTGGTGTGTGTGTGGTGTGTGTGTGTGTGTGTGTGTGTGTGTGTGTGTGTGTGGTGTTGTGGTGTGTGTGTGTGTGTGTGTGTGTGTGTGTGTGTGTGGTGTGTGTGTGTGGTGTGTGTGGTGGTGTGTGTGTGGTGTGTGGTGTGGGGTGTGTGGTGTGTGTGTGGTGTGTGTGTGTGTGTGTGTGTGTGTGTGTGGTGTGTGTGGTGTGTGTGTGGTGTGTGTGTGGTGTGTGTGTGTGTGTGTGTGGTGTGGTGTGTGTGTGTGTGTGTGGGGTGTGTGTGTGGTGTGTGTGTGGTGTGTGTGTGTGTGTGTGTGTGTGTGTGTGGTGTGTGTGTGGTGTGTGTGTGGTGTGTGTGTGGTGTGTGTGTGTGTGGTGTGTGTGTGTTGTTTTTGTGTGTTGTTTTTGTGTGTGATGTGTGTGTGATGTGTGTGTGTGTTGTTTTGTGTGTGATGTGTGTGTGATGTGTGTGTGTTGTTTTTGTGTGTGATGTGTGTGTGATGTGTGTGTGATGTGTGTGTGTTGTTTTTGTGTGTGATGTGTGTGTGATGTGTGTGTGATGTGCGCGCGCGAGAGAGAGCTGGTCAGAGTTCGCTTCATGACATCCGGTGTCGTTTCAGTAACAAGAGAGCCGAGAACGCAGACAAGGGCGGTTGAGGCGACAACAGTGATGACGACAACTGTGCAGATGGTTCCCCTGGTGGGTCCTGCTTACCTTAGACGCGGCGCACAGGTAAGCTCTACCCACACACAACACACAAACACTAAGAAACAAAAAAATGAATGTTGTCTTTATTAAACAATGCACATATGCAACAGAACGTTTAATTTTTATTGGCAACTCACGTGTGTTTAATATTATGTATGTCAGGAATATACTTAAGTATGTTCTAGTTTAGGATGTTAGGAATGTACTTAGTATGTTTAATAATATTTTTATCATGGAAGCACTTATACGCAAGAGACTTTATGTCCCAAAGAAATTTAACACTGCGATTTTGTGATTAAATTTAATATTATCTTGAAGGTGTGTGCGTGAGTAATATTTATCCCTAGTTGTGTGTATGAGTGTGTGTGTGTGTGTGTGTGTGTGTGTGTGTGTGTGCGCACGCGCCCCCCCCCAAGATAAATAGTTGTGTTTGATCGAACCTTATCCATGGTTGCAGGTTTGTAGGAGGACAGTAGACAAGTGTGTGACTCAACTTTATCAATGTGTATCTGGTTGTGGGTTTGTAGGTCAGAATGCAGATCTGTAAGTGAAATGTATCGAATCATGCAGGTTCGCTTATGGACCGTAGGTAAACTAAGTTCTCGTGGCTGAACTTTAACCAAGGCTTACAGGTGTGTATGAGTGAAGCTTATCTACTGGTGCAGGTGTGTGTGGCTTAATTTTATTCATGGTTGCAGGTGGGTGGCAGGAAGGTAGGCAGGACCTGCATCTTCCTACTGGCGAGCTTCGGCGTCGCCTGCAGTATGATCGGTGTGGTCTTGTTCACCTCTGACCTGCAAATGCTGACCGGGTTATGGATTGCTGGTACCTTAATGATGGTTCTCGGAGGTGAGTTAGGGGGTAGTGGGGTGGAAGATGGCAACTCTATTTTCTCACGAGTGTTAAAATATTCTCATTAGAATGAGTGCCTCATTGCTAGATGCATCGCTGCAGTTTTTTTTTTTCGACATGTAGTTAAATACAAGATTTTATAGACTTGTGTAATTAACCGCACCCAACCTCACTAAAATTTTTTGTAAATAATTTCGCTCGTCTGCGAACTGTTAAGTGTTATTTGATAAGATATGCTATGTATGATAATCTATGCAACTGTATTTGTGTATACCTGAATAAACTTACTAACTGTTTAAAGGGAAGAGAGAGAAAGGGAAGGGATGAAAGGAAGAAGGCAAAGAAGAGGTTTAGGAAGGGGAGGGAGAAGACGAGGCATGGAGAGGGAGGAAAAAGGAAAGAAATTACAGAGAGGGGAAAGGGTAGAAGTGAGAACAAGAGAAATGAAAGAAGAGAGAGACGAAAGGACAGAGAGATGCTTAGGGAGTAAGGTACAGTATCAAGATGGATGAGCATGAGTAGTGTCCCACAGATATTCGTCCAGGGGCGAATATCTGTGGACACTCTGTGGACGAATATCTTGATTAATGTAAATACCATGCCTGATAAAATAAAATCTTAAAGAGTTGCTGTTTCCAGATGATTCAGTGTTTATGATGAAAAAAAAATACCGTAAAAGACAGTATCAGCTAGATGGTGATTATTTGGGAACATCAGGAACTGTCAAACAGGTGATTATTGGCTCAAAACCTCTAGAAGTGCATGGTTATGAAAACTGGAGAAGGAGAGAGAAGATCGAATGCAGAACACAGAATACAATCCTCGGATAAAAAAAAAGAACCAAGTAAAGCATAATAATATTACCGAAGGCGTACATCAGTTCATTAACCACAACGGTATATGCATGCCCGGTGACCTTAAATAAAAAGGAATTCCAGCACTTCAGAGTACGTCAGATCTGCCACAGAATATTGAAAACTAGTTTTAAAGCTGACTATAGAGACTTACTCATCAGGGATGCTTTGACAAGACGCCCACACTTTCTACACTTCTAACCTTTACAGAGACTTGTAAAGAAAATATAAACTATTCCTTACATCTCTGGAGTGGAGAAGCAGGGTGGACAGGTAAACGACGTAGAGGATACTCAGAAGACTCGATAGGGTATACACAGTCAGACAAAAGGGAAATGTATCCCAAAGATATCGGGCAATATACTTTTTTCAATCTAATGGTGGCTAAGAAATGGAAAAAATCTAGACGAACAAGTAGTGAAAGCAAATTATATATGCAGATTTAGGAGATGCCTGATAGATTCAAGAACAGGCAGATAGAGACCCTAAAGCTAAGAATTTTGAGTCATTGTCCACACTGAGCTATCCTCAGGAAACTCACGTTATCTGACAGATGTCCAGGAGCCCAGGATCGACTCCCCCTCCCACAGCCACAACTGGGTGAGTACACTAACACACGCACACACACACAAAGGGAAACGTGTACTTCACAACAAAAGTTTTTCAATCTTTTCCCGAAAATCGGAGTTTGTTTTCTTCTGTCTGTGCTGAGTGTAAATAATAGTGAACGACGAGAGTCTTTTGGAAGCATTCCTCCCCAGGACGATCGTATAATTGTCCGGCAAGACTCGGGTCTCCAGATATGCTTGTTTGCAAAGAATACATCCCTTGTTATTGTATTATCATGTAGTGAAAGAATACTGGGAGACGTAACAAGCCGTTGTGGAAATATAATGGTTTTTCACCGTTCAGCTGAAGCCTTTAGTCCCGACAGTGTTCAACACTCTATCATATCACTGATTTTTGAAAAAGTAGAAGACGCATTAAGCTCAGATTCTGTTGAATAGTATGACCGTTCAACCTAGTTGAATAGCTATACCCTTGCCTGTGGTCACAGGCGTCCGGGAGGAATCACTTCTCAAGCGAATATCTCAGCAAAATGATGCAAATTACAAATATGTTGTATAGAGTTTAAGTTTCCACTTGCATTTTTTCTGATACCGAGCAGTTTCCTCGCTGTCTCGATAGTTTCAGTGACGAGTAGTCGATAGTCTTTTAGTTTTATTTCATGCGATGTATGACCCTTACGGGTTTAGTGTTTCCTAATGAATGTTCTAAAAATAATGATTCTAATAGAAGTACTACTACTTCTACTGCCAACACCACTACTACCATTAATAATAATAATAGTAATACTACTACTACTACTACTACTACTACTACTACTAATAATAATAATAATAAAATAAAAATGGTTCATCGACAATTTTATTTTCATTTTGTAAATGCCTTTACAAAAATAACAATAATTATATGAAATATCATTTTCTCTTCAGATTATGTGCTTTCAGCTAAGTGTTTTTCAAGCTAATTAATATGCGTTTTTCAGTTAATAAATTATTTTTCCAAAGAATACAACTTTTTCCAGCAATTATTTGTTGATGCTAATGCAGCTTTTCTTTCTCTCTGAACAGTTGTGTTGATGTTGATGTTCTGCACTCTGTGTTGCATCGCCTGGCATGCTTTCCAGGCTCTTCCATCCGGACATCCAGACCGTGTCAAGTTGTACCGCCCTATTCCTGTGCCTTCGCGAACTTCCAGCACTTACCAGCTCCTGCCTCTGAGACAGGCTCCTAGTTATGCGCCGGTGGCTGCACGGCAACAGCCTGATGCCTGTTCTTCATCACCCCGAGCACAACCAGGCAGTTACTGTAAGTCATCTGGTGGGATATCTGGTTATCCTTCATCCCCTGGGGAACTTACTAATGAATATTCTACGTTACCTGGAAGATTAACCCCTGGCTATCCTCCATCACCTGGAGGACTGTCTGTTGGTTATCCTACAATACATGGAAGACGGGTTGTTGGCTATCCTTCATCGCCAGGACGAAATAGCATTGGTTATTCGACATTGCCCGGAGGCAGGGCTGTTGGCTATCCTATGGGGCAAACTCTCGGCACTCCTACTTCTCCTAGAGGACAACATGCTGATTATCTCTCACCACACGGAACCCAAACTGCTGGCTACTCAACTTTACCAGGGGGTCGGGCCGCTGGCTATCATACGCCGCTCTTAGTGCCACCCTTCAGCTACCTGGAATCGCCTCGAGGGTCGATAGGGGGTTACTCTACACTGCCTGTACAACACCTCACTCCTGGATATCGCTCGCCAGTGGGAGAACGAGGCCCTGGCTACCTGACACCTACTGTGGGCCAAACAATGTACAAAGATGAAGTGAAGACTAGGTTATTTACATCTGAAGCGAGTGCCACCTCAACACCCCAAGGAACATACAAAAGAAGAGAAGAACGGCCACAGTACTCTAATGGCCTCCCTGAATCTTAAATCATCAATAATCTATGTTTCCTCTCTATAAAAACCACAACAATCCTCAAGGGTTCATTAAAAACTATTATCGAGCAGGCGACCAAAGCTCCATTACCGAATGTTTTACATACGAAGTGATATTTTTGTATCGAATTAGACTGGTACTTGATTAAAGGGATATAAATATGTAAAGCAATAAATCCATGTGGGTTATTCGGTCCCGAGGCATGATGGAGGCTCGATCCTCAGTTCTTTTAGACGTATCATGGACACGTTACCTAGTGTAGCTGTTCTAACAGCCACTGCCATACCTGTTTGAAATACTTGCATTTGTTGATATTAGTCCTTTTTAAGAGTGTATTGCGAGGATGCATTTCTCTTTGCGCTTTGTGGTGAGTTTCCTCATTCTCGATAACTCAGAAGAAATGTGAAGTTGCAGAGATTATATTGTGTTTCATGATGTGCTAAGTCCGTGTGAGTTATTAAACACAAAACAAAAGTGATGGAGACTCGATCCTCCATCCCCTAGTCGCGGAAGGGTTTCCCGCAAGTCAGACTGTTTTTGACCACCGACAGGTCGCAGAGCAAACTTTCATTTGAGACGTTTTGCCCTGAATACAACTTTAGCAAATTAGGTCTTGATTAAGCTCTACATAGAGCAAAACGTTATCCCCCGCAAAATAAAAGTCCAGCAACGAGTATTTTTTTCCTCACTGTTATCGGCAGTCACTGTGATACCAATACTCAGTAATTCTATATGGAAGGGGACACTTGTGTCCAAGTCAGGACACTTTTTCAAAGAAAACTGTAAGACCTCTTTGGGTTTAACACTTGATTATAATAATAAACTTATCAACGAAAACGTTTCCATTAATAAAGGTCCTGAACTGCACACAAGTGTCCTTTTCCACAGTCTGACGATATCACCATACCATTTACAACCCATTCTTGAATGCCTAAGTGAGTCAAAGGAGGTACAGTTGGAGAGCACCTGTGCTGCCTGCTGTATTCGGAGGAGGCAAAGTTGCTACAGGAGTATTCCATTATGTAAATGTAACGTGTTGCTTTATAGAATTAGTAACTTGCTTGTTGTTTTTTTCTTTAAAGGATTGCAAACGTATGGTTAAATAATTGAATGTTTATACGCCACCAGTTTAGACAGTTTACAAACTTATGCATTTGCATCCATATAGTTTTTCATCCACATTTATTTTTCATGTTTATAGTTTATCATCTTCATTCATCTTTATACTTTTAGACTCTTATTCTTTGGCATCTTAAACTTTTACATTCTTATACCTTTAGCACATTCTCTTCCCTTATACTTTTTCTAGTCATGTATTTTTACGAAAGCTTTCTGACCTATCTTCGATGATTCAAAGATTATTTTTTTTTTTAAGTACAAAATAGAAATGACCAAATCCAACGTTTTATATGTAATTGGTAAAAAGAACGTTTAGTATCAATTAACGTGATAGAGTATTCACCTTTTGTGATTTCTTCAAGATTTATTTATAAATTATTATTGTGTATTATTATGTATTATTTATTAGTGTATTATTATTATTAGTTATTAGTAGTATTAGTATTAAAATTTAAGTGCCTAGCCCCCGTAGGTCACAGTTTTTGTTCTTGGAGATAAAGTCCCCCACAGAAATACAAGTATCTTTGGTAGAAAAGAGCAACACTTTTCATAGCAAAACAACTCCCATCTAAAATAAAATGACATGTGTATTCGCTGTTTGTAAGCCGTTTTGTATTTATTGCAAGCAGTCAAGGGGCATTGATTTGAAGATGGTTATTTCAGGTCGGTGCTCGCTCAATCCTCTGCGCCAAAAAGGCATACGAAATAAGCCCTAAGAGTATCCATATCTTCCAAAGATGATTCCCGGTAAACCAAAGTTTTTTTTTTCTGTGTAAATATAAATGTGGTATAATACACGAATAACCTATACATAGGAGAGAGAAGCTTTTGACGACGTTTCTGGCCGACTTAGACCATTTACAAAGTCACACTAACACAAGAGTGTGAGGGAGCCAGTATATATTGGCGAGGGAGGACAAGGACGGGACCAAGAGAGGAAAAGAAAGAAGTAGTGGTAAGATATTGTGCCTTTTGTTCTTTATATGAGAGAGAAGTTTAGTGTGACTTTGTAAATGGTACAAGTCGGACCAAACCATCGTCATTAAATTCTCTCTATGTGCGGGTTATTTGTGAATTGTTCCAGTCACGGTATTGTGCCTTTTTCTTCTAAAAATATAGTATAGTTACCCCTAGATTTGTATGGGACAATGTCCCTTAATTCATAGAAAGAGATGCTACTACCGACAGGTGAGAAGAAAAATATTATTTAACAATGGGATGCTAAATTAGACCTAATTCCTCTCAAGTGCTACAGTGGAATGCTGAGCAATAAATTTTATCTTGTAGACTAACGCAGGCAGGTCAAGGGCTTTTGATCCATGGAATGGTGGCTACTTTTCCGTGAATCGAGTCTGAGATTGTCTCTCATTCCATATGGCACTGTGTGACCCTGCTGGTTTAGCGCTCTCCCCCCCCAGCCACCTCCATGAAATAAGTAAGCCAACTTGCAGAGTTGTTGTTGGAAACCAAAATATCGACAAGTACGGTAATACGTGTCGGTATTTATTACATTTATAACAAAGAAAGCATCTATTTAACGACGTTTCGCTTAATGGTAAGTTTTTTTTTTTACAAGTTGTGACTTAGTAATGAACGTACCGACGAAATAGCCGAGCATGATTCCACTATTTCGTCAAGGTCATTCCACTTCCTGACCACAGTAAAGCTGAAGAAATACCTCTTGACATCCCTGTGATTCTTCCATGTATATATATATTCCAACTGTGCTCTCGCGTACCCGTTCCACCACATATCAAAGAGTCTGTCCACTCTATCAAGTCTTCTGACTATTTTTTATGTAGTTACCTTTTTTTTTTTTTTTTAGCCTCTAATGTGGTCAGGTTAAGTTACTTCTGCCTCTCCTCACAGCTTGTTCCTCTTAGCTCTAGGACTAGTCTCGTCGCATACATCTGCACTTTCTTTACTTTCTTAACATGCTTTATCAGCAAGGAGTTCCATGCTGGTGCTGCAAACTCTAAGATGGGCCTCTCGTATGTTGCATATATGGGCGTGGACAGCTCTTTGTTATGATTGATTCCTTAAAGCTAGTCTTTGATTTGTCCAAAGAGCATTTGCTGCAGAGGTTATTCGCTTGATGTATGCCTCGGACGATGTGCTCGGCCCTATTCTCACCCCCAGATAGTTCTCCTTGCGAAAGGGTTGCAGGCTTTGTCCCCTGTGTCAATATCCAATTTCTAGCCTTCTTACTGCTTCCCAGTTTTGATAATCTTGTGTACTGGTGGGCTGAATTCCAGCAGCCACTTGTTTGATCAATTCTGCAGTTTGTCCCCTTCCACGTGTTGCCTTTAGTTGTATTCTTCGGTTTTATTTCCTTCATTAATTTTTTCATCTGCAAACATTTACCAGAAACTGAGCAGGTCCTACTACCGATCATTGCGGAACCCATCTAGTTACTCCTTCCTATTCTGATATCTCTGAAAACTACTATTCGTTTCCTTTCCCTTAGGTACCTTGTTATTTCCTACCCCTCAGGGACCCTGTTATTCCTATATATTCCTCAAGATTTTGTCCTAGTCTTTCATGAGGTACATAATCACGTACCTTCTTGTAATCGAAGAATATGCACTTCACTAATCCCTCCCTCTCTCTCACTCTGTTACTCCATCACAGAACTCCAGCAGGATTGCGAGATAAGATTTGGCATCATTAAATCCATGCTGGTTATTGTTTATGAAACCTCACTCTCCTAATGCTTCACCACTCTCCTTCTGATTAGATTTTTCATTAACTTACGCAGAACGCATTTCAGTAATATTAGTCTGTAGTTTATTGCTTTCTGTGTTTATTTTCTTTAATGTTGGGATAGTATTTGGCGTTTTCCAGATCTCTGGCATTTATCTTATATCTATTGACTGGCAAAAATTAGGTATCCTTATTCCGAAACGTTTCGCCTACACAGTAGGCTTCTTCAGTCGAATACAGAGAAAACAGCAAAAGCAGGAAAGATGGTGTATTCAGTCCATTACTCTCGACGAAGCAGTTTTGAAATGGTGAATCCCTCAGCCTGGAGAAGAGTTCAGCTGAACTCCTCTCTAGGCTGAGGGACTGACCACCTCAAAACTACTTCGTCGAGGGTGGACTAATTACATCAACTTTACGCCTCCATTGCTTCTGCTGTCGTCTTTATATTCGACTGAAGAAGCTTGATGTGTAGGCAAAACGTTTCGGAATAAAGATACATAATTTTTGCATATGTGCCTTAGTTAACTACATATCGGCATTGTATACCATTGTTATATTAACAAGATTTTTAGCTTGTGGCTCGGAGCTGCTCTTTCATGTGGAATCCGAGCGATTCCATATGAAACAGCATGTGTATGTGTGGAGGGGGGGGATGTATTCCACATTCATAAAAAGAACTTTAGTTTGAATCACAAACGAAGAATCCCACACAGGGATTATACTTCACACCAGTTTTATGTTCGCTTAGCCAATATTATTGTGAAACTGTATTATTAGTAATGTCAAGATATTTTGCTTTATTATTCCGTCTGGATCAGCCTATTCATTCTGACATATACGAAATTCCCTCTGATAATTTTGCAACTCGTGGCTGGTAGGTTTGTTAGACTTAAAGCCTATTAACTACACGAGGTTTGTTAAGTCTGCATTTCACCTGTTCACTACCGGTCAAAAATGCCTTAATCTATGACATGGGGATTCATGCAAATTGTCAGTATATATACACCATGAAACATACCTCTCTCAATTTATATACTCTAAAAGAAATTAATAACATTAATTGTGAAGATTATTATATTATAGAGAAAAGTTAAGTTTCATTATACATACATACATATATATATATTATTTTTTTATTAACACATCGGCCGATTCCCACCAAGGCAGGGTGGCCTGAAAAAAAAAAACTTTCATCATCATTCACTCCATCACTGTCTTGCCAGAGGGGTGCTTTACACTACAGTTATAAAACTGCAACATTAACACCGCTCCTTCATTTATATATATATATATATATATATATATATATATATATATATATATATATATATATATATATATATATATATATATATATATATATATATATATATATATATCTTTCTTCTTTCAACACGTCGGCCGTTTCCACCAAGGGGTGGCCCAAAAGGAAAAACGAAAGTTTCTCCTTTTATAATTAGTAATATACACAGAAGAAGGGGTTACTAGCCCCTTGCTCCCGGCATTTTAATCGCCTCTTACGACACGCATGGCTTACGGAGGAAGAATTCTGTTCCACTTCCCATGGAGAATATATATATATATATATATATATATATATATATATATATATATATATATATATATATGTATGTGTGTGTGTGTATGTGCCTAATAAGGAAAATCAGTCAGACAAAACTGCCCTTAAAATAGATTTTTTTTGTAAACAAATGCATACGCATTTGATTATATATATATATAATTTGTGTGGGTGTGTGTGGGCGAGCATGAGAGAGAGAGAGAGAGAGAGAGAGAGAGAGAGAGAGAGAGAGAGAGAGATATAGAGAGAGAGATAGAGAGAGAGAGACTGTTAATCACAAAACATACTTGATTAATGACGAGATGAGAGAATACCGACAGAAAAATTAAATCCGAAATTGCCTATTGATTTCGTTTGCATTTTAACACACACACAAAATAATATATAATATATATATATATATATATATATATATATATATATATATATATATATATATATATATATTCACTATATTATGCAGCAGGCAAAGGGACGTAATATTAAGTTCGTGAACACACTATAAAATATGAAATGCAAATCTTGGTCTTTGTCAAAAAAAGCCGCTCAGGTCATGTTTAGTCAAATTAAACTTAATCAGACCAATTACTATCAAAGTTCTCACGTCTGGTTATGGAAGATGAAGTTCCTTTGTATCTCATTTTCTTACACGTGAAGAAACGAAGTAATTCTACTTTTATCAGTTCTGGTGGGATATTTATGTAGTTTAATGCTATATGTTTAGTTATATTCTAGTGCAGAGGGAATCAAACCCTTTGCATGGTATATCAAATTATATTGTAGTTGGATACAAAAGCGTTTAGCACACATCATTAAAGAAAAGTCAGGTGTCGAGCAAGGGCGTCTTTTCGCTCTTGAGAAAACACTATACAGAACGAAACGTTGTCCCAATTAATGCCTGTTTGGTAGCTATATCTTTTCTTCAATCTAATCGTGTTCTCAAAACTAGACACTGCATTTTTGTCTATCAGTTGTCAAGTAGACAAAGTTTTTTTTTTTTAAACCAGAATACACTTAAGAAGGAACAGTATTAGAAGACGTTTTGTAAATGTTAATTTCGTTTATTTTATTTAGTTTATTTTAACAAACTTACCACTGCAAGTCTCTACAATATTTTTAATATACATGATGATACTAATTAGGCAATTTAAATTTTTTTTTATCTAAAATTTCAATGCCGAGGGCTAAAATGTAAATAAAATAAAACGGTTAAAGATAGTTCTATATTTAAGATGAACGAAGATAGCTTATTAATTGCTTTCTTATAACCTATAAGTGAGAGCTGAAGCTTCTATAGATTATCTTATCAATGGAAGAATCATAAATCGGTGAAAATGATGAAAATATTTCTGATTGAATAAACTTGTGTATTCTCTCGTAGGTGTTTCACTTAGAACGAACTTGTTCTTGAAAAAAAAAATCATGAACGAGTTTGAGAGCGAAGGAAAAAAAAATATCACGTATGTGTTTTAAATGCATACATAATCTACCCAACCATCATTTTATTTATTCAGTCCATAAAATCCTATAAGAAGAGAACAACGCAGATGAAGAGCAAAATGTCGACATCAAAACAACAGCTGCAATTAAAAGTCTGCTCAAGCAATTTCTTATTTAATTTTTCTCGTGTAATTATTAACTATCACATATCATTTTTTTGGGGAGAAGCCAGACATTCACTTTTTTACATTTGATTTTTTTTATTTATGCCTAATAAGTGTAATTGGACAAACAAGACGAACTTAATTTATATTTTGAATAACTTTTTCATATGTATTGATAAATGTATTTTTCAATGAACAAACATTGTTTGCAGTGTGAATTTTGCTTTAGCACTAACTTAGAAAACTAACATTACCTTACTAAAATGTATTATAATATAGCTAACTCTCACTTATGTAAAGTAAGCCTAATTGTTCTTACTATTTACCAGAGTATTGTATGTATATATATATATATATATATATATATATATATATATATATATATATATATATATATATATATATATATATATATATATATATATATATATTGCACCGATCCTGTGTTAAAACAAATTTTAGTTTACTAATTCCATAAAATGTATGTGATACAGTGATGGCCAAAATATATATTACCTATTGAAGTGTTAATTTAGAACATGTTTTTTGTATCCCATATTAATACAACTGTCACTTTACAAACATTTATGGTAACTCGAAATAGTTCATATGTTGTTTGAAGCAAATATATTTCAATTATAAAAGACATTATGAATTTAAACCATTGATGTTGGTGGTTGATGTTTATTATAATGTTCAGCATCAGTCAACGCCAAACCTGTATGGGTTGCTCAAGTTCCTTGCATCTAGAGCCCTTCACCAAGGTAGTGAGAGTGTATTGTTTGTAGGTTCTACAATACCCTTAAAAGTCTGTTTCAGGTAACTCAGAACACAGTCCCTTCAAGAAGGGAACCATAATGACGGTGAAGGGGTTTTGACTATTCCCTTTCTTGGATGAAATCTAATTATCTTCCCTCTGTGGCTTTAGCGCTTTCTTATGAATAAAATAATAATAATAATTAAGGCAACATAGATATCAAATTATTCAGGAAGGTTTCTTGTAGAATTTCAGGATAAGTAGCAAATATCGCCCCAAATATGAGAATATATATATATATATATATATATATATATATATATATATATATATATATATATATATATATATATATATATATATATATATAAATATATTGTCTTCTCTGAGGATGAAGGTCCCCAGTAAAGTTCTAGAGGTGGTACCTATAATATATATATAGTATATATAATCAACGAATATAAATATATTAAATCAAACACTTAAGGATTATACAGCACCTACGGAATGGAAGATAATCAGATCTCAAAACAATAAACCCTGTTATCACATAGCAATTATGAGTTACCTCCACTTACACTAATACTACGACTGTTGCTGCTGCTGCTGCTACTACTACTACTACTATTAGTACTACTACTACTATTAGCACTACTACTTCTGCTGCTACTATCTACAACATGGGCCAGTAAGCCTATTGGAGAACTTTTCTTTCACCTTACGTGATACCTATATATACCCTCGGTGTTCTTGTATTGTTTGCAACGGCTTGACAAAGCTCCTGGAGAGCGAAACGTTGCCACAGTAAAATGTCACATTAGTTACACCTGTGTCCGTTTACCTAACTCTTCTCATTATATTTGTTCAACCTGTTATTAGCCTACCCAGAAGTCAACTTCAACATTTTTCGCTTGACTCTTCACGCCACTACGCTCCGTATATATGTACGCACGTCCTCTATTCCTAGGTAGATCTGTTTTGTGACTTTATGAAGCCCACTGTGTGGGCGAAACGTTGTCAATAAAGGATCGCATTAAACTTCATTTGTGTCTCTTTTTACCCATCGTGTCGGTATTTTATAGCATTTGTCTTCATATTACCAAACGTTCCTTTGATGCGTATCCCTTCGTCGGTATCAAGGAACTCCAGTGAACTGATGAGTCAAAACAAATGTTGGGGTTTTCACTGAGAGTGACGAATTGTGTGTTTTTTCCCTAAAGACTTACAGGTCAGCTTTAATTTCTTAAAGCAGTTGCAAGGTCACATTACCTGAGGCAATTTCTATGTCACACACATACACACACACACATACATACACACACACACACACACGACATACACATACGACATACACATACGACATACAGTCACATTTAAACCCCTCTTACTCAATATTGTTTTGCGATACGCATCACACACAATTAATTTAGCCCATTATCTAAACTAGACAGGTAAAGAAATTAAAACACCCCATGTCTTTGATGAAAACCAAAATATATCTTCCCGAAATGCAGTATTTATTTCCGCTGCAATGAGACCCATTGATATACACCTAAGGGAGTAACCATTGATATACTCCTAAGGGAGTAACCATTGATATACTCCGAAGGGAGTAACCATTGATATACTCCTAAGGGAGTAACCATTGATATACTCCTAAGGGAGTAACCATTGATATACTCCTAAGGGAGTAACCATTGATATACTCCTAAGGGAGTAACCATTGGTATACTCCTAAGGGAGTAACCATTGGTATACTCTAAGGAGTAACCATTGGTATACTCTAAGGAGTAACCATTGGTATACTCCTAAGGAGTAACCATTGGTATACTCCTAAAGGAGTAACCATTGGTATACTCTAAGGAGTAACCATTGGTATACTCCTAAGGGAGTAACCATTGGTATACTCCTAAGGGAGTAACCATTGGTATACTCCTAAGGGAGTAACCATTGGTATACTCCTAAGGGAGTAACCATTGGTATACTCCTAAGGGAGTAACCATTGGTATACTCCTAAGGGAGTAACCATTGATATACTCCTAAGGGAGTAATCATTAGTATACTCCTAAGGGAGTAACAATTGATATACTCTATCAATTTATCATGATTGATGTATTGAACACATTGACTCCAGGCTGAGGGACTGATTACCTCATATTCTACCGTTCTCGGCATTGGACTGAAGAAGTCGCTGGCTGGCGAATCGATTCCAGAATAAAGACACCGAAATATTGCACAAAGGTCTCATTCATCAATTTCTCTCTCTCTCCGTCTCGTATTTAATACTGAGAGT